>VZSE01015530.1:225636-235929 GCA_013398275.1 Promerops cafer
CCTTTTTTTATTTGGAGTGGGGAATAAACAAGACTGATGTTTACTTTCATATATACAAAACTATATAATCTCCTCTGTATCTCTAAAATAGTAGTTGATTTGCAATTAAAATTTCCTTAGTCTATATGGTAGAAAGTAATTTACCAATATCAACTTGAGGTTTCAATAACAGCTATTAAAAACACAGACATAGCACAGTAGCATTTTATATTGTATGAAACCATTCCTATCTGATCAATAATGTATTTCTTCTTAATTATTCAATATTATTTAGTGAAAATTTTATGCCTACTGGAATATTAATATGATATAATAACTGTAAATACACCCATTTAAATTAAAATACTTTAGCAAAAGTTTTGATGCATTGATAGTCATAACAAAGCAAAGTAATCTATTGAAGTGCAAAACAAAGACAAGGAATTATAAAATTACTAAAGAATTGGAGGAAAATTATCTTTATAAATCATATACTTGTTTTTTTTTGCTTTCAAACACTATTGTATATATAAATCATATATCTAAAATATTCACAAATATTCTGGGTTTCTATTTATTTTTCATTACTTCTGTATAACTTTTCTGTTTCTCAGAGCTTTTAGGAACAAAAGATGCTCCTATTTAGTTCTAGATGTCAATCTCAGATTTCCAGGAATTAAAATTTTCTTTTAACTGGAAAGGATCATTGCAAATAGAGAATGCATGAATAACCAGATTATATATTCCTGTTCTAACCGTGAACGTACTACCAAGCTTCTGTAGTACATTTGTGTAAGGGTGATAACATCACTGAGCAGAGAACCTCCACAGTAAAGAGCTGCTTCAGATCCACTGTAGACTTTAGGCTGTGGCTGCAGTCCTGGATTCACTGATATTGATAGCAGAAGTCTTCTTATGGGGCGTAATTTCACAGTGGTGCAGGGAAAAGGTCTCATTGCATGTCCCCTCTGCTGAAGGTGTCTGACCACAGTTGTCCATGATACCTGGGCAAACATGGAGCAAGGACAGGTGGAAACAAATGGCAAAGCAATTCTGCAGAAGGAGCAGTGAAAATGTTCACAGAACTTCTTAAAATTCTTCTTCATGCTAATACCATTATGTACTTACTTGGCAAATTACAAAAAAACCCCAGGAATATAGCAGGGTCTCTCTCCCCCCAAAAAACCAAGTAAATAATGTTGCAGAATAGGAGATAAAGGAAATTTATGAGATACAGAGATCTGAGATTTATGAATACTTTAAACATGTGAACTTGTGCAGTCCTTGGAGTAATAATCTCAGACAAACTAGAAATGTATCTGTTCAAGTGATCCTTTCATTAAGGTATATAGCTACCTAAAACATACAGAATCTGCAGCTCCCAAAACCGAGGCTGCCTCTGTGAGGACTCCCTCAGGTAGTGCCACATCACATCCAGTCATCCCTCACTGACGTTGCTGCTGTGTGGGGCTGTTCTCAGGGTTAATGCACACGCTTGAGTTACTTTGCTCAATGGGACCTACAGCACTGTGAAATTATGAAAAGAGTAAGAAGGAATTAATTAGAAAGGAGATAACATTCACACAAGCAAAAGAGGGGCAAAAATGGATTGTACTACATTTCCCCTTTCACTATCAAGTATATTGCTGTTCCTTTGGTAGAAATGGCTATTTTCACTAGAGCAGCACCTTATTGTCACAGCTGCATGTTTCAAGCTGTCAGAATGTAGTAGGCCTTGCTAAACTGCTGCTGGTGGATAAGACATGATGCTTAAAACAAAGCCAACAGAACAAAAAATAAAGCCAACAGAAAATGGATATTCCTCTCTCACAGATGCAATATTAGGAATGAAGCAAAAGCCTAGACAACTTAAAATAACAGAGGTTATGAATAATGTTTTAAACTGCTCAGAGATATTCTAATTATAGTAGGCAGAGTTATCTCTACCATGGGATGCCCTCTGAAAGGCCATACAACTTGCATATGCCCATGCTTAGATAGGGGTCTGATAGATAGGTTGCTGATTCAGATCTGGACTTCCATTTGTTGTAACACTTCATACAATTTATTTCTAATTTTTACCTCATGTATTTTCTGTTCTTCAGTAAATGCATAAACCCAAAGTACTGGAAAAGCATAATAAGCTATAAGAGGATAGCTGTACAGGACACCAGTCTACTCAGCAGACCAATGACCCCTCCAGCCTGCATCTTTCAGCTCTTTGGACAACCAAGACAGTACCCAAAGTCATCCCCATGGGACATCACTTGTGGTTCTTCTCTATCCCAGACAGAAACTATTAAGTCTTAACCCTTTGTTTTCTATCTTTACATCAGCTTTCATCTCATAAAATATTTCCCACCTTCCAAGACTATGTTTGTGGCAGCTTTGTTCCTGTTTTAGTGTTGAATCTTCTCAAGCATTTATGAAAGATCCAAGTACTTTATGTTCACTGAATCCTCTTTCTCCATGCATTTAATTACATGCTCACAAATGCTAGGAGATTAGTGAGACAGTCTTGTTCTTCACAAAATCCTAG
This sequence comes from Promerops cafer, assembly GCA_013398275.1. Classification (NCBI taxonomy): domain Eukaryota; kingdom Metazoa; phylum Chordata; class Aves; order Passeriformes; family Nectariniidae; genus Promerops; species Promerops cafer. The sequence goes on from VZSE01015530.1 coordinate 228,155, forward strand.
CTTCTTCTTATAGATTCTTTTCCTTTAGCAGAGATGGTAGTCAGTCACCAGTTTCCACAAACCTCATTCAGATCTTGAGACAGGAAATATTGCTGCAAACAATTCCTTTTCATTTATTAATTTATTTTCAGGAAAGATTTAACAAATATTTAAGGGTTTGCATTGGTGTTTCCATGCATTGCATGGAAGTCTCTCAAAGAACCCCAGTACCTGAGTTGAAAAGAGAAAAATGGAGGGAGGGAAGGGAAGAAAATTATTTCTTTTACCCTCTGAATGTTCCCCCATTTTTAATACAGTGTTTGAGGAAAAACTAAAAGTGACATCTCAAGTACAAAAGCAGTGGAGGTACTGCATTTGTTGTCATTAAGGTTTAGATTCATAAATGCTATAATTAGAGTTAGCAGTAAGCAATATGAGCAGTAAGCATATCCGCTTGTTCAAATCCTGCAGTGTTTGCCTGTGTGGGAAACCCTGAGAATTCTAATTTAAGACTTTGAGTCACCTCAAAATAAGATAGGGAAGTAGAGTTGTTTGTTATAAAGGGAGGCACAATACTGTAATTACATTTTATGCCACTGTCAGCATCTTTAATAAGTATCTGTCCTCTCCTCAGCCTGTGTACTAAACCTTGATGCAGTGGGTATAGAAAAAAATTGGCACTTCTTTGTCCTCCTTGTCCTTTCTATTAAAGTTGTACAGCTAAAACTCAGATAAAGATACTGTTTTCTAACTAATGAATAGAAAAGATGCTTGTTTTCTTCATTTGTGGCATTATTGCACACTTAACACAGGACACATCAGGAACAGATTTTGGGGTTTGCAGAGTCCTCATCATGCACAGTAGGGGAAATAAAACCTTTGGCATAATTTTCTTTTCTGTTTTTCTCATACTTGGCAAAATCTTATCTGTTCTACAGGTACTGACCTCCTTTTTCCTTTCAAACATAATAAATATGTTAATAAAAATGAATAACATAAGAAATTAAACTCAGAATGACTATTCCTAACTTCAATTTCAGTACGTATTGTATTTGTTTCAATCTGTAGAATTATTTATGTTTCCCTAATCTTGTCTCCTTAGTCCTGTTTCCCCTTTTCACTTAACCTTTTCAGGAAAATCTCATCTCCTTTTAAGTCTTGCTTTCTCTTGGGTTTTAAGCTGTGACAATTCCACTAGCATCACAACTTCAATAGCTGTGATAGTTAGCAGATGGCAAAGGCAGTATCTGTTTGAAGGACTTTCTGAATAAGTGATCAGATACATTCGGTGTGATGATTTAGTTTCAGAGTATAGACCATAGGACAACCTCAACTTTTCACCTGCAATGAAGGAAAATACTGTCTTGATTTTTAAGTTGCTAAGAGGAACCTGTATAACCTGTTCTAATTACTTCCCCTCACAGTTAAAAATGTGTACCTGATTAAAAGGCTGTGTTTGTCTAACTTCAGCTGCCAGCCATAGGTCTTCTTATGTTGCCAGCTGCTAGGCTGAAAGCTTGTTATCATAATACCATTATTACCATTATAATAAATACCAATAAATACCATTATTAATTTAATTCATATTTTGTTGCTGCTTTCAGATTAAACTCTTAACTGGTATTTTTAACTATGCTGAAAGTCATGTGGTGCATTACTTGCTGCAGCCAGTCATTTGGGGCGTGGCTCTCCCCCATAATTTACTTGAGAAACTGATGTACAAAAAGAGCAACTGGAATGAGAATGGGTGAGTCAGGTCTGCCAGTGAGTAATTCCTACATTGCTCCAGCTTCGCACAAATGTAAATGGCTCAGCAAAGCACATGCAGTGGATAATCAGATCAACTGAATTTTTTTGTCTAGATGCTGGAAAGCAGAAATTTAAATTCTGAACAGCTGTCATATTTCACCACATTCCTGCCCCTTTCTTATTTACTATTTACAAATATTCACGTGAATGCCTTATTGTTCCAATGGATTATTGGAGAATAGCTACTCTACTTATAGAGACATGTATTTGCACATAAATCAGTATTTCTGCAATAAGAAGATTAATATATTTTTCCATTTAAAAACACTTAACCAATCAATCAAGGAAGAGAAACAAACTCTAAGTATTAGATGACTACTGACATGCCCTGAATAGAGAGTAGCAAACAACTGAATTCACAAAATGTTTCAGGATTTTTTTGTCTATCTGTCTAGTAGGTCTAAATAATAAGCATTTTCACATAAATAAATCTTTGTTTACTGAACAGAACTCAGTACAGATTTTGTTTACTATGAATAATTTCCTGTTGTTCTGAAAGCAAAAACTATTTTCATCCACTTCTCACACAGAAAGAATGCTATCAACCATCAAAAGCTGGTCTTTAGAACAGTCTTGGCTTTCATAATTTCAAAATGTGCTTGCTTGCTTTTGGTGCTCCTGCAGTGTGAAATGTTATCTCATTAGGTCACTGCTTTCATTCACTGAAGTGCTGGAAGTGGAGCAGGTGATAGTACCAGCATAGATAAAACACATTCTCAATATCTCTGTTAATATTGGAGCTGCTGGTCAGGCGTGCTCAGACTTGTTCAGGAATTTTAGGTTCACAGTGTTCACAGATGAAAGTACAAACTGTTTGATCTCAGTGCACATGGTGACATCCTGGATGGGTACAATGAAATCTTTCTTCTATGCTTGTGAGTAGCTGCAGGAATGTATTTACAGCTCAGTGACTGAATTTGCAAATCTGTTTCTCTTTTCACTTACAGCATGAAAAGTGTTATAATATTTGTTTCTGTTTTAAGAAGTCAATGGTCTAATAAACATCTTTCTTTCGAGTGGGAATGGAGAGAGCAGAATATCTATTTCAGAGAAAACTAAATTACATCTGATTAGCTTTTTATCAAATTAATAGGAGGCCATCATTTGTGAAGTAGACAAGTTTATAGGCATGTAAAATGTGACAAGATATTTCTCTAATTTGCCCTTTAGCTATTCTTTTGTAGAAATCTATTTTTCATTGCCTGGAGATTTTAAACATTTCCCAGATCTATTTTAGAAACTGGAGAGGCTCCATTGTCTTTCTCTTGAATTTTCTACTCTGAAACTAGCTCTGGTGATGAACAAATGTACTTTGTATGCTCTTGGCACTGGCACTAACAGCTTCAAACTAGAAATTAATTTTTAAACACCAGGCTTCTGTGACCACTGCACTGCTATTAAGCTCTCTGGCATGATCTTTAGTTTCACTCAGTCACAGTTGATAACAGCTTGTTCTTCCCTTTTTTTTCTGTTTGTTTTTTTTTCTTTCTAAGCTCTGTTTTATGGTGCAGGTTACCTTTTCCTGAAAATTAATATTTAACTCAAAGTATATTGGGAAACAAAAAAACCTAAGCATAGTACAGGTACATCCTGGTCATCTCACAGTTTTCACTTTAACTGCAAATAACAGAATTTCAGTTTGGCTCATCTGTTTGCACCTTAGTGAAAAAACATGGTATTGACAGTTTTCTGTTCCTTTCAATGGCTGTCGTGCTGTAAAAAAAAAATCTGCAGCATCAGCAGGCCCAGCAATCGAAATCTTTTAAAGGAAATACTTGAAAAGGAAAAGTCAGCTGTCTCTTCCAAAGTTTTCTCCTTGCTGTCTGAAGGAAAGAGAATAAGCTGGAACACCCATTGCCAACCTGGCAATTTTAGTTGTCTTCTAAAATAGTCCTTGGAGTCATGACTCTCGTGATTGATATGAAAATACAGATGAAGGCCTCTGATATGTAGTAGAAGAAGGATGAAGCCAAAAAAGCTCAGATGAGAATTGAGAAGCATACACTTCAAATGTACATCTCTCCACTCCTCTGGGACTAGTGCTGAATAGGTTTCAGAATGCTTGAGAATAAAAATTAAAATCCGTTTTGCATCTTAAATTCATCGTGTCAGAAGAAGAATCTAACACTTCCCTTCAGATTCTAGAGTGCAGAAGTCTAAGGCTTATAGAAAGGAAAATAATCATGCAAATAATTTTTTTTTTCCTATTTTTTTTAAAGTGTGGTATTATTTGAAATTCGGCAAATTATACCACTAGAATGAACGAACATGATGTCACAGAAGATTTAAATATGAACTTGGGCTGATTAAACTGCATGTTTGTGTGGAAAGCACAGGTGCTATCAGTAATATGTTGAACATCCTTAACTCAATGTTCTCCAAACATTGTGGTAAGAGCCCAACAAGAACTGTGCTGTTACTAAAAATATTCATCTCTCTGGCTTCTCAGTTTTATCTTCTGAAGTTTGGATGTTCTCTGTAAGATATAGCTTGCTTCAAAAGTCCAGTGATCACTGGACTGATACACTGATATTTTGTGTAAATATGCAGGCAAAAACTCCTTGCAACTTGAAATACTAAGGGATGGATAAAATTCTGTCCTTGCTGAAATCAACAGCTGTTCTGTTTCTGAGACTAGTCTAGGTCAGATTTCATCCTTGTCAATGACGAGAGAAGATGCTTTCTTTGCCTTCACTAGACCCCAAAAAGGAAGACGGCTATGTCCAGAATTCCTCTCTGCTTTGAATTTGGAGTTCCAGGGCATTTTCCTTAGTTTGTCTGGGACTATGTCTTTCACAAAATAAATGAAATTGGAATGTGCAAGTTAAAAACAGAGCATACAAAATAACTTTTCTGGAGGTGTTGTTATGGGAGCTCAAATATTTCTATTTTATGTCTTCCTTCTGAATACAGGCCTTTAGTTGAAGCAAAAACTTTACTACTGGTAAAGCCAGGTACTTCCTATATGTTATTGTTTCTACTGAAATGTAAGTAAGCAACAGTATGACATTGTGTAGCAGCTGTGATATGCTCTAGGTATTTCATATATATTCTAATTTTTCTAAAAGCACCTTTTTTGTATCAGTGTGCCAATTAAAATATTCATTTGGTGTCATAGTAAAATAAAGATTTTACCTTCATGTTGCTGATGTAGACTTTCACAGTAATTTTTTTGTTTTGGTAAGGAATTTATATGAAATATATATGTATACTTATATATTGTAATAATAGACATGCATCATTTATCTTATGGTATGTGTTGATACTACCTTTAATGCTAAAGCAGGTTCCAGAGTTTCTGAAGACCGATTTTATGCTTTTGAATATTTTATCCCAACACTAGCAGTGAGTAAGGTTTAGTTCACACACGTCAATGGTTTTAATGCAGCAACCTATTCAACTGGATCTAAGACATAAAAATTCTTTAGCTTGCTTGGGAGGCTTATTTAACACTGTGAACTTGAGCTTAGCTGAATCACAATGTGGCAATGCAAAGGAGCCTACAGAAAACTAAATTAAAGATATAAATTAAAATCTCAGAGCAGAAGCTATTGTGGAAAGTTTGCTCTATGTAGAAACAAAATGTTGGAATGCTTGAATAAGTTATTGTTCCATGTAGAATATCAAATTTCTCTCTTCCAATTTATTCTGAAATATAATGAAAGCTGAAAAATATTGAGCCTACTGGTTTTCTGGGATAAAAGTAAAAGAATGCAATTGTGAGCTATCATTGATTTGCCAGGTGGTCATTTCAGTCTCCTGAGTTTGTTATTTTGTTATCAGGGCATGAGGACTACTATATATGAGCAGCAATTCATTATTCTTTGTGTGTTGCTTTTTTTGATTACAACACCTTCCAAGCATTGAATACTTCCTTAAAATCATGCATGTCATAACAATATTTAAGTCTTCATTTCCAGCCGTAAAGCCACCATTTATTTATTTGTTTGTTTGTTTGTTTGTTTATAAATAGAATAAGCTACAGGGCATGGATTACCTTGGCTGGAGGGCTGGAGAAAAATTATGACTCACCAAAAGGCCGGGAGATGATTTGCTTGCTCTAAAGTATACACAGTTATTACTGGAGTTCTGAAATACTCTCTGTAGCCACCTTTCTGATGCTTGCTTCCCTCGTTGCAGAAGGAGGGTTTAGTGTACAACGCCGTGTTTCCTAGAGATGCAGGCACCAGAATGGTGGGGTCTGCTACATGGCTGACAGGCAAAGGGAGAAATGGTCACAGTGAAAGGGGCCCGCCACTGGATAACAGCAATGTGTCTGCTCCCAGGGATACCACCTGAAAGGCAGAGACATCAAATCATGTTTTGTGAAGGACTCAGTCATCTGGCAAAAAATCAACAGGATCTGCGACATCTTGGTGAGGACTATAAATTGCCTTTACCATGTGCAATGGTAGTGGACAAAGAACCCGTGTACTTGAGTTGAAAACTGAAAGAGGATATGAGATTAAAATCCATGTGACTTTTCAATTAAAAACTGCATATTTTTACTTAATGCATGCCATTCTGAGGTTCATTCTGGCATATAATTTGCTCACCTATATCAAACTGGAATGGTTATATGATACTTAATATTAGTGGTAAAATGTCTGAATTGTGACTAATAAGATTAGTCAAGAGGGAGATGGGAAATCCAAGATATCTCAGTATCTAAGAATGCCTCCCTAAAAATTGCATGAACTAATAGCTACTGTAAAATGAGACTGTGAAATGAAATTCCTTGGTCCAGCAGTGAGTTTCTCCCATGCAGCTGGTGTGGAACTGTGTTAATTGCCATAACTATTGCCAGTTCATTAAAAACTTGCCTGTAATAGACATAGCACAAATAACAGTGTATATGACAATGCCTATGTTCTTGTTGTAAAGAAACATCTTTTCCAAAGGGAGTAAAATAATTTCTCCAGATCCTCAAACATTCTTTGATGGCCTTCATTTTCTGAAACACGGCAAGAATAATATAAGGTCCAGTCATCCTGAACTATCCTGTTGTGGTTGTTTATTACTTTTACATCTTTCTTTCTTCTAAAAGCTAATAATGAGCTCCATTCATTTTTTTGCCATTTATATTTGTACAAAGTGTAATTTTTCTAATGAAAGTGGTTATGAGCTGAAATGTAAACTTTTCCTTTCTAGTCTGCAGAGGAAATTTGCCGTGGGTGAGTGCTTTGTTTATATCAAATACCACCTAGCTGCTAGATTTTTATTTGCCAGTGATAACTGGGACAACAATGTTTCTGGGGTGACCGAATATAGCTGTCAAATATTCTTTTGGAAGGAGTGATCACATTTCTCAGCCATGGAAAACTCTAATATAAGGTCAAGGAGGTTTCAAAAGGTCATGGATGCTGTTTCACTAAGCTACAAAGGAGCTGATAAAGCAGAGTGTTGGTCTAGCAGAAATGATTCCCAGAGGGAAGTGTTAATCAGACTATCTTTGGCAGGTAGAAGGGCAGTGCAGAGAATGCCTGGAGGAGAATGTCTCCTTGGAATGGTAACACCACAAACCTTTTTGTTTCTTGAAGTTTCAAGTCTGAAAGCAACTAGCCTTTTTGTAGAAAGTATTTTGTAATACATGTAATACATTTTGTAATACATGTATATATATATATATACATGCAGACTTTTAGAAGTTTTAGTTAACAAATCATGTAGATTTTAATCTTATATCCACGCCATAGGATTCTGTCCTTATCATCTGTCAAGCAGTAATGGATTGCAAGTAATTTTTGGTTGGAAGAATTTGGAGATTTTGTTAGGATGCCTACCTGTATTTGTGTTCTTACTTCTGAAAAGGAGGAATACAAAATACACAGGCAACTCTACTTTTTAGGATTCTCAGTCAGAACATTGGAGTCTACTTCATAGAAAGCAGTGGTACCTCCAAAAATATTTTGGAGAGAGACACGAGGTAGACTGCAAGAAGCAGACATTATTTGTCTGGTATTAAAAAAAAAAAAAAAAAAAAAAAA
>VZSE01015530.1:235967-577342 GCA_013398275.1 Promerops cafer
AAAAAAAAAAAAAAAAAAAAAAAGGTCTTAAATAGTTAACACTTCATTTAGAACAGGGTAGTATACTGTTTTCTAAAAAAACCTGACCAACCAAACAAAAAAACCCCAAAAATCCAACTGTGTGGCTGAATTTGAAAATACATCTGGAAGAGAATCTTTGTAGGAAAATGCTGGGAAACCTATTGAAAAGCTTTTCTTACCATCATCTTATTCACAAAGATGTAGTTAGAATAAAAAAAGTGGGATTGTTTATTGGTTGGGGTATTTTTGTCTGTTTTGTTTTGTTTTTTTTTTTTTTTTTTTTTAGTTTTCAAAGGCACCTGTATCTTTTAGGAAACCTAATTTATCTAAGGATTAGGCCACCTGCTCTGAAGTTTGTATCTTCCAGGAACAGTCTTATATGTTTTTCACCTTAAGTTCTAAGTTTGTGTCCTCGTTTTCGACACTGCAGATTTTCAGTTACAATTTTTACTCTTTACCATCAGTGTAACGCTGCCTAATTGCAGATGAGGGCAGTAATACAACAAACGCTGTTCAGCAGTCTGAGCAGGATAGTGTTTTTCTTATTAGGATAATAAATGACCCAGGGAGAGTAAGACATGTTTAACTATGTAGTTATATAGTGATTTGTGCCTGTGTGTGTATCTATCTATCTGTGTATATCACTAGTTCTGTGGTGAAGAAGTGATTAACCATCTACAATGAAATAAATAGGCTGTGTTGTCACATACTCCTATCCACAACATCAGGCAGGAAAAAAGCCTTGTAATGATTATCCTGAAAGATGAATAATTTAGATATTATAAGTTCCCTCACAAACAATAAGGGAACACCCTTTAGTTAACTGTATCTTAGCACTTCGAAAAAAGCACAAAATTTAAATATAGATCCTTTTTATTTTCATTCTATTTCAGTTAATCCTGCCTACAAATCTTAAGCACAGGTTGTGTCTGGAAGAATTTGCAGTCTTTTGTGTTGATTCACTGGCACAATAAGGGCTTAAGAAGAAGCAATGTTAGTGCAACCATATAGGTAATTCCTTACAGAAATAATGTGTGTGCTTACTTTCAGATAATGGAACCTTTCTGCATTATTAACATTTTGATAATAATATATTATTAATTAACATCAGTATAAAATTGTGTTACATGTAAGCACTGCTTAAACTTACAGGCTTTCACAGTATTATGCCAAGATGCCATTTTGTTTTTATTAATTGCCAAATTTTTCTTTCACATTGATCTCATCATTCTTCTTTAGCGTTGGCTGCATGCTATTTTTAGCCCTAACTAGTAAAAGTCTGCCTATGATGTTTGAAAACATCATGCATTGCACGCTGTTCAGAATATTAAAAGACTTTAGTAAAAGAAAGAAACCTACCAAACAATATTTGGCTTAATCCTGTTAAGCCAGACTGGCTCAAGCGTTATTCCTTCCACGTGGAAAGCGCGTTAGACAGAAGGTCGGGGAGGCGCGGCTTTTGGAACCGCATTGCCACACAAAGCATCAGCCACTGGGTGCCACTCTCGATCCACGCGGCTTTATGCAAAATACTTCCTTTGGCTGAACAAATGTTTCTCCCCCCATGAACAGCAGGTGCTCTCTTAACTGTTTGAACATCCCTACAGAGAAGAAGAGGGCCTGATTAAGGGAAAAGACTTTCTTCTTTCTCTCTCTACTTTTTTTTTTTTCTTATTTTTCTGACAGGGATTCTCTCTATCCACCACCTCTGTTATTAGTTAGCCTCAATGAAGATGTGTACAAGAACGTAAAACTGGAACTAAGCTGAAACTGGGGTTACTTGGTGCTTTGTGTAAGGGTTGCATGGATTGTGATCTGCTGAATTTCAAACCTAGTAGAGTCAAAGCTAAAAAGGAAAGAGACTTCTATGATAAGAGTGTTTTCTAAGTTTTGTGTTATTGCAAACACATGCCCCAAATCTACCGGCCTTTTTTTTTTTTTTTTTTTTTTGCTAATGCTGTTTGCAGTGTGGATACAGAAGCATCTCAGGAAAATGAGAAGAAGGAACTTGCCTATGTATGAAATAATATTGCTTTTTTAAAGTCTGTGTAAAAATAGAGAAACATACTCTTCCTTTTTTGCCTGGATTTTTTAACAGAATGAGTAATTACTTATAGTTATTCCCCTGTAAGACTGAAAACAGAAGAAATAGCAAGATGAATGCTGTGAATTTACCTCAGTGGCAGATGTCAAAATGCTTCCCATTTTGACTTTGGTCAATGAGTTTGACTTTTTTTATGAAATAGGACTTCTGGGAAATTTTTATTTTTTGGGTACTGTATTTTTCTTCAAGTCAAGGTTTTCTGTTTGAGTCCTCAGAATAACTCAAAACATTAATGATTTTTATATTCCTGTGAACTGGTTGTTTTTCAGTGCTCTGCTATAGAATTCAAATGTCATAAATTCATAAGAGGACACACAGCAAACAACTGAATATTCAGTGGCTTTCACTGTATTTAGGGCTTTCTATTTCAAATCCTCATCAAAGAAAAACGCATTTTTCCCCAGATAAGCCCAGAATTCATGGCAAGTAGAAGAAAGATAAATGTTTAGAAAGTCAATAAACCAATGCTATAACTATACAGCAAACTTGACTTTTAGGAACAATTCAAGCAAATTATATCCTTACCTTTCTTGCACCAAGTTATCTGCTTGCTTAAAGACATAAAATAGATACTATAAGCATATGGAAAGAGGGGACTAATTTTTATGAAATAACTGTTAAATACTTTAAAAATGATAATGGAAGTATCTCAGAAACCTGTATACATCGACTCTCTGAAGAAGCAATTTGTTTATATATTTTCTGTTCCTTTCAGCACTATAAAGTGCACTAAACTGAACAAAGCATTTATGAACCCTTATATTTCTTTTACAGCAATCTTAATGCTAAGAAGAAATAATAATAATACAACTCACATTTTTCCAGTCTAACAGAACTCTTTCTTTTCCCTTTTCCTATTCTGGGTCTGCATGCCAGATTATTGCTTCACATTGCATCATTTTTAAAAGACTTGGAAGCCTATACAATTCAATTCAGAATGTGATTTTAACCCCAAAGCATTTATTTCTTTTGGTCTTTTCTTTCTTTCATTTATTATCCTTCTATCTCTTTCTTTTCCTTCACTAATATTTGGAGCACTGCATAATCAAATACAGATCCACTTCAAATGAATAAAGATAGACCTTTACAAGAGACTGTGAGCTCTTATATAGCTAAGGCAGACCACTTCTATGTGATCCTCCCTTTTGTCAGCTAATTTTCAGAGAAATAATCCAACAAAGTGACATACATACAAACGCCACCTTTCCTCAATGCTTTCACTGAAGGTTTTTCTGTTAGTGTGTAGGGTATTGCCAAGAAGGATTTCTAATGTATAATGAGGGTGTAGCCAAAAAGTTCTTTCAATTCAAAACTTGACTTCAGTGTTTTATTTCCTTTTCATTGATCTTTTTTTGCTTCTTTTGAATATCTTGAAAAATGTAGAGGTATTTGTGAACTGTCAAAAAGATATGCACTTATTATAATCTACACAGCATAGTTTCTTCTGTTTGGATGAATAATATATCCTCTCTGAAAATGCACTGTATCATTTCAGGGTCAACAGTAAACAACAAAAGTGGTAAATAAAAAAAACCCACAAGCATCATATTTGTTTAACATTGTTTCAAAAGAAAACTAATTTACTGGTGAGAAAGTTCAAAGAGATATGAATGTTAAAAAGAAAATTCTTAAAATTAAACTGGGAAGGTGTGAATGAATTTTTGTCACAGAAAAAGCCTGAAAAAATACGGTGATTAGAAATCAGTTCCAATGTGCTAAAAGAAAGATGAATATGAACTGATAACTTTTACTGAAGCTGTCCTTTATCTACGTTGTCTGTGACTAAGCAGAATTTTGGGAAATATTAAAAATACAATATTGAAGCTACATAATTTTGTTACTGATAAGTCAAAGAGACATCATATTTATGATAATGTAGTGCTCAAAAAAAGGAGCTCACTTTTCCAGGAAATGGGTTATGATTTCAGAATTAGTTGTGATTTAACAGAAGTGTAGTGCTACTGTTGAGACCTGAGTCAATATGAAATAGATATTTCTGAAATTAAAGATCTTAGAAAACCATATGGTATCTCAATTTTGCTCATTACTACCTCCGTTTCTGAATATGTTGAGTAGTTTTCTTTTGAAAGAGAGGAGACCAAACAGACTTATGAAAGAATATCTAGAAAGGGAAACGTTTATTATAGAGTAATTTTATTATTTTGGGAATTCCAAGTCCTATACCACAACACTGTGAGTGAACTGGAGCAGTTCTCATCTCTGGTATGTTTCAGTGTCTCTGGCAAAACTAACAAGGTACCTCAGTGATGAGGGCAATATACACACAGGTGTGTCTTTTCAGATAAGAAAAAACTTTGTGGAGTAATGAATAACACAGAGCAATTAAGATATAGTTTTATCTTTTAGCTATATGTTGTACAATATCAACAAAGTAGAATATATTACACATTAAATTATTTTCCTGCAGGATATAATAATTCTTAATTTGTACTGAGTCATCCAGTGTTGTTTGGATGAAGACAAAGAGCATATTTCAACCAATACAGATTGAGAAAAATTACCAGAGAGTGGTGAATTTACTTTTTTTAATTCATTAAAAAAAATCTGAAATTCAATAAATTATTTTAGTGCACAAATTACCAAGTATTAATGGCTTGCTACATTTATAAGTGTGAGGATAATAGAAAAATTGTCACTGGCTATTAAAAATATAGAAGATAATGAGATTTAACAGTAAGTGTAAAACAATGTTCTATCTTGAAATATGTGATCAGAGAAAACCTCCTTGAATGATATGATTGTATATTAGATTATGTGTCATAATTTTATATTCTTTTCTAAATAACTGGTCTTGACATCTGCCAGAGAGAGTTAATAAGGGCTACAATGGCAATTCCTCTATAGACACAGGACAGGAGAGAAACCAAAGGAGTGGCTTGATTCACTCAGGTTGTGAACCCCAAACGACAACCTGTCATTGTTTTTATGACAGATGAAGTCACTAAGCCACTATCCATCATATTTAAAAAGTCATGACAGACTGGTGAACTTCTCAGTGACAGGAAAAGAAAACCCCCAGTTTTAAAAAGGAATAAAAGGAACATCCAGGGAAACACAGGCTAGTCAGTCCCACCTCTGTTCCTTGCAAGGTCATGGACAAGATCCTCCTGGAAACTATGCTAAGGCACATGGAAAAGTGACAGGTGATTGTTGACAGCCAACATGGCTTCACTACGGGCAAATGATGCCTGGCAATCTTGGTGGACTTTTACAGTAGGGTTACACATTGGTGGATAATAGCCCTGTGCATTTGACACTGTCCCAGCACTCGACACTGTCCTGTATGACATCCTTGTCTCTAAACTGGAGAGATGTGGATTTGATGGATGAACCACTTGGTGGATAAGGAGTTGGCTGAATGGTCACACTCAAAGTGTTGTGGTCAGTGGCTCAATGTCCAGGTGGAGAGCAGTGATAAACATCTCCCTCACAGGTCAGCGCTGGGACCAGCGTTATCTAACGTCTTTGTCAGGGATATAGACAGTGGGATTGAGTGCACTTTCAGCTGGTTTGTAGAGGTGGGATGCCATCCACAGAGACATTGACAGGTGAGAGAGCTGAGCCCATACAAACCTCATGAAGTTGAACTCAGGCAAGGTCCTGCACCTGGGTCAGGATAGAGGCTGGTCAGTGAGTGGATTGAAAGCAACCCTGCAGAAAGGACTTGGGGATGTTGGTAGATAAAAACCTAAACATGAGCTGGGAATGTGCACAATATGCACTTGCAGCCCAGAAAGCCAGTCCTATTCTGGACTGCATCAGGAGTGTGGCGAGCAGTCTGGGAGGTGATTCTTCCCCTCTCCCCAGCTTTTGTGTGATCCCCATGGAATACTTCATCCAGTTCTGTGGATTCCACCTGAGAAGGACATGGATCTGTTCAAACAAGTCCAGAGGAGGGTCATGAGGATGATCAGAGGGATGGAGCACCTCTCCTTTGAGGACTGGCTGAGAGAGCTGGGGGTGAAGAAGAGAAGGCTCTGGAGACACTTTCTAGCAACCTTCCAGTACCTAAAGGGGGCCTACTGGAAGGATCCTGAGGAACATTTTTTCAGGTATTGTTAAGAGTAACACTTTTAAACTGAAAGAGGGTAGGTTTAGATTAGATATTAGGAAGAAATTCTTTTCTTTAATTGTGGTCAAGCACTGAGAGAGGCTGTCCAAAGTAGTGGATGCCCCACCCCTTGATGTGTTCAAGTTCAGGTTGGATGGAGATTTGAGAAACCTGGTATGGTGGAAGGTGTCCCTGCCCATGACAAGTGGGTTGAAACTAGATGATCTTTAAAGTTCCCTTCTAAACCAAACTGTCCTATGATACTCTACTTTCCTTATCTTAGGTCTAAGGAATTAAACAACCTGTAAAATGGGCAAAACGTTGTTTTATTCTCCTTGGAAAATTCATATGTCAGAGAGATAACAACAGATAACTAGAAATATGACTCCTATTTCATATGAACCGAATTTACCAGAGTTTGGACTGTGAATTGGAATTTGGCAATGACATTGTAAGATACTAATTAGTTTGTGGTTTCTTAGTTTATGCTTCATGCACATGCACAAGATCTTAGAGGAGATATTAAATTGATTAGGGTTTTGGAAATAGGAAAAATCAAACCAAATTATCAAAATTACAAGCAGACTATCCTGTTCAAATATATTGTTGGGTTATAATAATTTCAAATTATAAATAATACTCTTCTATTTGTCTCTCTGTACTTGCATGGCAGGGTAAGGTATAGAATATAGAAAACTATATGAAGCAAACAAAAATTAAGAAAAAGAAACATTAGAACCCTTGAAATTGATAATGGGAAATATGTTCTGTCTGAATACCTACAGATTACTTGGAAGGTGAAAGAAATTAGATTTAAAATATGTGAGATTTTAGCATTTAGCATTTTAGGAAAGTTCTGGCATAGGTAAATGCTGCAGTTTAAATCTGAGCACTCCCAGAAGTTATCTGTTAATGAAAAATAAGGTCTATACTTCACCTGATTGAAGGAAAGGAGGTTTTATAGAATGTGAAAAAATAATACACAGAAACACACACTGCAAACATTTTTTTTTTCTCACCATTAATAGAAGAAAAATTGCTGTGTTTCTGCAAGTTTAAACAGTAAAAATTGTCAAGTTCCTAGCTAGATTAGAAAATTTCAAGTAGTCTCTCTTTTTAGAAAAAAAAACTTTGAAAAGACTGCTATTCTCTGTGTTTTTACTCTTTATTATGCACAGATAGGGATTTTTCTGATTGGAAAGAAGAGATGCACATGGAACCTAACACAGAATAATAATCTATGCACTGTTGGTCTCTTGATATCCACTTTAAAATCCACTCCAAATAAAAGTAAACATTCTGCTCTGGTCTGCTCTGCTATTAGTAATCAGCCAACTCAATAATTTTTCTGCAAGCTTTCTTAAAACAGTATCAGTAATAGAATTGATATATAACAACTGAAATCTTATAGGAAGCTTTTATTTGCCCTTGTCAATTATATAAAATTGCTACTTAACTGTATTGTCACCTTAAAATTCTGCAATTTTCACATTTTTAAAGTACAATGAATACCTTACAAGTATATTGATCCAACTTTATAAACTGAGATGGTTAAAAACCTATTCCACTAAATATCCATGGTACAGAGATTAATGGTGGTTGAAGATAAGAACCTATAGGCTTGCGGTGGAAAGTCTCAATGTTTTTTTTTTTTGTCTCCAATGATACTAAAATATTTGCTAAAATATTGACACATCAAGAAAAGTTTTAAAAGTATTCAACACTTGAGGATTATGGATAAGCAAAAAGGAAGTGTCCAGACAGCTCTCTCTCTCTCTCTCTCTCTCTCATTTATGCAGAAAAAAGTTTATCATTTTCTAAATCAAGGAAAACTACATGAGACTTTGTAGGAGATCCATCCATCCACTTTAGACATTTTAGGCTCATTTTATGGTTTTGGTTGTGTACTTGGTTGACTGCTTCTTTCTGTGCTGTTGGTATAAAGTCTGTTTTCTCCTTATGTTTTTGTCCTAAATAAATAATTTAAGCAATATTCATTGTTCCATGTTATGACTCTAAGTCAAGAATGCTTCAGTGAAAACCAGTGCATTGCATTTCAGTGTAGAGGAACTGCACAATGTCATTTCAAACTAGATTTTCTAGTTAGAGTTGTTAATGCCTGAAGGTTGTCGGAGGGATGGGAGGTCATTCTGAATACTGTCACAGGTAGAAATTTCAAGTACTCGGTAAAATTAGAACTGCTCTATAATTTTTTCTTTCAAGCCAGCAGAAAAATGACATTTTTTTAATGTGAATTTCATATTACAAGGAACATTCAGTGTTCCATAGGATTTCAGTTTATTAGAGAGTGAACATTGGTGCAAATTCCAGATTTCCTTTTCATTCTTAGAAAAAGATTTTTTTTTACTATAGGTGAAACAAATGAAAGCCCAAAGCATGAGGGTTCTTAGACCACTGCTCAAAGTGAAAGTTGGAATTATTATTCCACAATATGGGTTGAGCTAAAATGTTCCCTCCTTCAAAATACTCAAATTAAGTTTCCTTTTGTCTAAATTCTAATTCCACTTCCAAGAAAAGTGTCAGAAAACCTTCACTTACCTCAAGAGGTAAAACTTTCTGAGTAGCTATTCTGAATATTTGAGTAAAATATCATTGAACTGAACTGTCTACAACTCAACAATTGACATATTGTAGTCTTTCTTAATAGACCCAAGCAAATGCATGAAGTATCAAATTATCTCAGCTCAATATTAAAGTTTATTTGGAGAAATAAAAATGAACATTTTTTTTACTGATTTCTGAAACAAGGCAATGCTCTCAATTTTAGAAAATGGGTCTCAGCCTCCCTACCCTGTGGTACTCATCAGGAATTTCTGCACCTACTGTGGGAACACCTTATGATGACCATAACTCATATTATTCACATAGGAACACACAGGAACACTCACTTGTCCTGGTCAAAACTTTTCCTTTCTGAACTATATCAACAGGTCTTAGACATGCTTCTGTCAAATAAGCATTTATGATTTAATCACTGGGATTTTATTTTGGTATATCTCTTGAGACTACTTTTCTGCAATCTGAGTGCTTAATTCTCCCATGGCTTCTCTTCAGCCCATCAGCCTTTTAGTCAGAGAGACCACACACCTTAGCTCTGCCTGCAGTGTCTATTAATTTCAGTCAAAAAAGTGTTAGGCCAATGCTTAGTGGCTTTGAAAATCTCTTTTGAAGGGAATTTCATTCCACCTGATACATCCAGCTTTATGACAAAGGAGCAGC
Organism: Promerops cafer; assembly: GCA_013398275.1. Lineage (NCBI taxonomy): Eukaryota > Metazoa > Chordata > Aves > Passeriformes > Nectariniidae > Promerops > Promerops cafer. The sequence goes on from VZSE01015530.1 coordinate 245,405, forward strand.
TTCAAACACTGTATTTAGCCTTTCTCAGTTGTACATATGACCACTGAAACAACAAGAAACATGAAACATTTATTATACTTTGATGCAGAGGAAACATTTAACTCAACTGAATGGTCCTACAATTTTTTTCTTACTTTAAAAGGTTCTGTTTTGGAGCGAATAAGATTAAATGGTTAAAGCTGCTGTGTACTTGAAAGCATGGTTTGGATCAGCTATACTTTTTATAACAAAACTAGTTACCCTGCTTTGCTTCAGCTGCTATAGAATCTGTCAGAACAGAAGATCCAAACGGCCTCAGTTTGCTGCCATCAAGAACCTCTCACCTTTCACAAATGTACCTAATTGGTCAGGAAAATGATATGTTAACTGATGTAACATGCAAAATCCACTTAATGCCTTCTTTCCTCCTAAATTAAAAAGGTTTTGTAGGTAGGAGATACTAATAGCAATATTGTAGATTATACTGCCTGGGGTTTCTTTGCAAAAACTGTCATTGGAGAGCAAATTCTGCCACTACCATAACATTTTGTAATGTTCCTCTAAGTCTTGTTTACCTAAAGAGAGAGGCAGAGAGGAGAATTTTGTCTGATTTGGAGGGAGTGGTACAGAATATGGAGGATGGAAAGAAGTGATAAACATGAGGAGAAAAGGGAAAGCACAGAATGATCAGCCAAAAAAAAAAAAAATCATAGTTTTATTCTGCCTGAATATTGCTGTCATATAGGATTGAAATGATACAGAAACAAAGTGGTTTATGCTAGCAGAGATACAGCAGTAATTAGGAAAACTCGAGTGTTTTGGAGGGAAAAAACCTTCTAGCCTCTTGGTAAAATCATGAAGACTGAAATGTCTTTGAGTGCTATTGAGAAGTACTTTTTATTTTTCAAATTTGTGGGCAAAAAATGTTGGTGACTGCTATTGTAATTTGCTGTTCTAACACCATGTAATGGCCAGGGTAGAGGGCCATTAATCTTGTTCACTGGAAAAAAAAATATTTTTCCTGGTGGCTATGAGTCATTATTTTTTCTTTTTTGCAGCATTAATGGTAATATTTTTTTTCTGAAGAAGTTGGCAGCAACTTTTGCCATATAAGTATAAAACAAAGTTATATTAAAAAAAACCTCTTGAAAGAAACAATCTCCTCATGAGTTAAAACTGCAATTTATTTAAAATTTAATGAAATGTTTTTTTAATGTATTTGTTGTATTTTGTCACAGCAGCAAGGGTATACATAATTTATATCTTGTTTATAAGCCTAACAAATGTGTTTTCCAGAGATAAGGGGTCTGTTTCTAATACCAGTTATTCTTTGCATAGTAGAACTTTCCTAAAATGTTTATGAACATTACTTATGATTATTTGTTGATGCTGCTGCTTTTTTAAATTGTAACCCCTGCTTTGCATGCCAGAAATCCTGATGCTTATTCACTCCACTTGATGATCAGCAAAGATCAGCTTCCCTTCAGATCAGCAGGGAATTGAGCATCCTGACCCTGGCCTGTAGATGTACAACTCTGTTAAGAAGAAACTCTAATGCTTTATTACCATTTACAGAAATTAGATATTAAGACCCTGGGTACAGTATGGCTGTCACTGAATTTTTAGCTCTGAACCCTGTAGTTTGCAATCTAATCTAACATATTACAAATCCAAATGCCAGGCTTTTATCAATTTGAACTTTGTAGTCTATTTTAGCTCTATTTTCTAAAGGGCTGATTTTTCCTTAAGCATTGCAGCAAAGTGCCGTGTTTTAAGCAAAAAACAGCACTGAGAACTGAGCTCTTGAAAATACACATACTAGTGCTCATTGTCACAATTAAACAATCATGGATGAAATCTTAGCCCCACTGAATTCAGCAGCAAGAACACTCATAGTTGCAAGAGAAGTCTGGATTTCACTCAGTAAAATGGAAGCATTATTAAAAACTCTGCTTGAAGTTCACTCTCAGCCTCTTATGGGAAGAAGCAAGTTGCTGATTATTATAGTGTTATCATCCTTTTTTCTTTGATTCTCCAGTCAGCAGAGAAATAACACTCACTGGTGGCAAAATAGGTTTTAGAATTATCACTCAGGGAGATGAATGCAGGACTTGTGTACTTCACTCCTAGATCTACTTCTGCTGCCAGCTGAACTGTCAGCTCTCACAGGCATGATGGTCTGCATTTCCCTTTGCAGTGTTTTCTTCAACTTGATAGATTATCAAGCATAGATTTTTCTTCCAAATGAGAGGTTGTATTGTGGTACAAAGACAGGATCTGATTTACCACACTGCTGGGAGCTAAGCTGAAGTGACCCCAGCTTGCAAGACATCCTCTTGGCAGTCTGCGAAATGAAGTCTCTGAAGAACCAAGTGGCCTTGAGAACAGATATGATGTCTGTGCTCTCTCTTATCTTCCAGGTTTCTGTGTACAGAGCTGGGTTAGCAATCTGCCTCCTAGTCCCTGATGATTATAAACAAGCCTCTGTGTATGCCTCCAGGTGATTTTTACTTGAGCAGATCTGATACCATTTTAACAAGTTATGCTTTGTGGCTGAGAGTGGGGTATTGGATTTAGATGAATAAGGGGAGAGAAAATTTGTTTTTCTTCTTCAGTCACTGAGGTCCTTTGTGAACTTGGGCAAGTTAATTCACCTCAATAATTTCTCCAACATCTAGAAGGGGAATAATATTTCTTTATATAAATAACTGCTTCTTAGGTTACCTCAGGTAGACCTGTGACAGAACATGTTCTGCCTGAAACACTGAGGTGTATAGGAGAAGTGACAGATCTTGGAGACAGCAGTAACACGAGATGTAGAGGTAGCAGTTCTTGTCCTTGTCACCGACTCTGAAAACAACCTTGAGAAAGTAGCACATTCTCTTTGTGTTGTAGTTTCCAGGAGCATTCCTCTCTCAAACAATGGTTTTCTCAGGTCAAATTAATTAACTTTTGTTAGGCATTCATCTACTTGAAATTGAAAGTAGTTTTCTCTTTCACAAACCAGAGGTACTTCATGGGAGAATCTGGCCTGTGAAGTAAGGTGCAGTACAAGTGGGAAGCAGGGCAAGGGTTCTCTTGTCATCAGCACTCTTTTACAGATTTATTCAAAGTATTCTAAAGTTCATTCAGAAGTTATAGGTTGAACTGAACTGCCCCAGTATATATGAAGCTAACCTCTCTTTCTGAGAAACAGAGCTTTGTTTGAAGTAATCATGAGTTGCATAAACTCTAATTTACATCAGAGATCTGCAGAAATTTAGATAGTTTAAAAATGAAAAGTATGGAAAATATTTATGGAAAAGAAAGGTATATTTTGTATGGAAAGCAAATTAGAAAGTTGGAGAGGATCTTTTTACAAGGACAACTAGTGACAGGGCAAGAGGCAATGGCTTCAAATTGAAAGAGCATAGGTTTAGATTAGATGCTAGGAAAAAATTGTTTACTGTGAATCTGGTGAGGCCCTGGAACAGGTTTTCCAGATAAGCTGTGGATGTGCCATCCCTGGAAGTGTTCAAGGCCAGGCTGGATGGGGGTCTGAGCAGTATGGTCTAGTGAAAGGTGTCCATGCCCATGGCAGGGGGGTTGAAACGAGAGGATATTTCAGGTCCCTTCCAACCCAACCAAATTATCAACCAATAGAGATACAACAAAAATTCAAGGAAATAAAGGGAACATATAAATTATGGATATCATAGATTAACTACAGAGCTAATATTGATGAGATGTGATTATATTTTTGAGTCATTATCAAAATTTGTAGTGTTAATTATTTTACATAAGAGAATAAAATCATGTTGCAAACCTATACATGTACAATGAAAATGTACATATTTTTTGATTTTTTGTAGACAGCAAGAATCAAAAAACAGCAGCAGAAATTTATTTTTTTTTAAATTTCAAATGGCTTTAATCTATTCAGGCCACTGTTTCACAAGCTTCGTTTGTCTGTCTCTGACACTCACTGACTGTCAGCTGTTTTGTCTTCTGCTGTTTTTTGCACTGTTGTAAAACTGAATTTCAGTTAATTACCCACCTAGGGTCTTATTATTAACATATATTATTTGAGGGCTGTGACACCCACCATCCAAGTCTGGGCAGGATCTGGTTGTCCGCACTGTGGTATGCTAGAGGATGATGCACATGAAAGGATCTGGATCCCGTGAGCTGTGTTTTCCATGTGTAATTCTTGTAGACTGCTCTAATTCAAAGAGTAGAGCAGTTCCCAGAAAAAGCCTGCCTTCGGGTCAGGGGGTGGATGGTATATTGGCGTATTTGTTTAATGTATTCAGCCTACATGAGCCAGTGATCCTACTCCAGCGTGCTCCAGCCCATGAGTGACACACATCTGAATATGTGGTGGTATATTAGCATTGCTTATGATGGGTAAATTTGGACTTGAAAATGGATCTGGACAGCTGTTTAAATGGAGATTCAAACTAACCTTGTCCTGTCACAAATCCCGTTGCTTGGATGCTTGTGCTGCAGCAAAGAAGTTGTTTGTGCAGGGAGGCAGTTTGCCAGCAGAAGGGGCCTCGTGCCAGGTTACCTTGTTGTGTGGGAGCTGGTCAGAGCTGTGGTGTCTGCAGTCAGCCCTCCTTGCCCAGGCAGCCCGAGGACACGTGGGTGCTGGGCACGGCCGTGTGCCTGCAGCCAGCCGACTCCAGTCGGCCCTGGTGACCCTGGCACATCCTCATTTTTGCCAGTTACCACTGCAAGAAAAGGCAAGTAGGTATCTACCTACTCCCTTATTTAACCGAGGAGGATCCTCATATTCAAAAGCTTCTGTAAATACCATAGCAACACTGAACAGAAACACTTCAAGGCTGCAATAGCGCCATATAAAAATTATTTACCCATTTATTTTCCCTGAAAGTTTATGTCAAATGTTGTGTAGCTGCAAGAGTTTCTCAAATGACTCTTGATCTGGGAAGAATAAATTACTGGTGTTTACCTCAAAGGGTTAAAAAACAATGGAGGATTTTAGATATTCTGTTAATTTTTTTCTTAGTATTACAGTCACCAGCATAAATCTTCTGTTCAGATTGCCTGTGTTTTCCCCTGGCTGCAGAAGGTTGCTTAGCAACCTGCTTGGTTTAGTCATGTGATAAAAATACCAAGATGCCAAAAAATTCCACATTAAAATTACTTTTAAAAGAGTGATATGCTTTTCAAAATTACTAACTAGGTAAAAAGAAAAAGATTTGTATAACCTGAAAATCTGTTTTTACCCTGTTACTTGAGGTGTAAACATTCACTGAATCCTAAATTCCAAGCAATTAGTTTTGAATTTTTACAGGCCATTCTACCCCAGATTTCCAGTGCTCAGCAAAACACACCACTGGTTGCACAACAGTGTGGTCCCTCTTGATAACAGAAAAAATTGCATATCTCTGCAAAGAGAATTAATGGCATTATGACATTTACTGAACATATAAAGTACTTAAACGCATCAGAAAATATGTGACTTTGTAAAGGAGTTCAATTTTTAAATGTCAAACCCTCTTTCAAGCAGAGAGATTTTAGAAAGCCTATTTGGATTCCTAGTACAATCACTATCTTTTTTTTCAAACAGTGTATTTTCTTCAGAGAGTTGGTGCAGCCTCCAGCACAGAAATTTCAGCCAGTGTTATTGCCTGTCAGTTGTAATCCCTCAGAATTTCAGCCAGCAAGGGTATAATAAAGTAACTTTTGTCTTTTCAAACTCACATCAGATAAAGAATTCTTGAAGTTTATTCTTTTACTCACTATGTTAAATATTTGGGTTTTTTCCCACAGAAAGTTAAATTCACATGTTTATTAAGCACTCAATTAAAAATTCTCATGCTAGTGAGGATAGCAATATTTTAGTGTAGAGACAAAGGAAAACACATTAACATAACATGGCTCTGACTCAAACTTCCTTTGCTGAAAAGATCTAGATTTGAATGCAGATTTTGAGAAAGAAAATGATATTTGTATTTGAAGAGGATTAAACACAGTTTCAGACACCAGATTAATATTAAAGAGCTATTGTTTTTATTTTTGTACTATATTTTGGCTAGGTCCAGCCACATTGTGACTTCTTCCTGTTTTCAGGAAGATTCCTTTCCCATTAAAATTTATCAATAAAATAAAAATTTCTCTGATGGCTATATTGATGGGCTACTACAGCTGTAAGAACTTTGAAGATGGAAATTCATGTTGCTAGACAGGTGGCTCCACCACCTTATACAATTTCATTATTAATTTAGAAACGTTCTTGTACTCTCTTCCATGTCCTAACCCCACTCACTGAGCTGCTGATCACCGGTTTTGACTGATACCAGCTCTGTTGGAGCAGGGTGCAACCACTTCCTTCTTTTGCATGATGGGAATATAATTCCTTTCCTTACCTTCATTGCTCTCTGTTGTCAGTGGGTTCCCTTTGTCCTTGTTTCTACCACCTCTCTGTTGGAACATGAATACATTTTCCTGGCAGGTGAAAGGATATTAATTGCTGTCCAAAGCAATGAGTTGCACTTGCCTGCTGAGCCTACTCTGCATTTCCAGATAGAGATACATTATTCTGATACATATATTCTCTTATTTAGTGGGATATTGGAGCATCACAATTTCCCTTTGCATATACCTGCAAATGTACATGTATGTTTTTTAAAATATAACATCAAGTGTTTGTTTAGCAAAAAATCTAATCTCTGAAATCTGTGAGAGGCAACTCTGATAAACAGGAAGATAAAGTGAAACCTGACAACCTAGTTTTAAAAATATATGCATTTATTCATTATTTGAGGCAAGGAAGACTAGACACAAGCCAGGAATATTCCACCAGCTTTATGAGATACTGTTCTCTTTCTGCGTTTCATGGTTAGGAACAACAGTCCACTTAGATGAGTAAAAGTCAAAATAATCATCAGAAAAAAGTACTGTTGAAAGACACCTAAATTGCTCTGCAGGATGAAATATGATGATATCTGAAGAGAGAAAGTCCCCTGGCTTCTCATTCCTTTCTCATACTTTAAATAGGCAAGGTATGGAATGGTTTGTAAGATGATTATCTGTGATTTAGGAACACTGAGGAATATATATATTTCCTACAGGTTTTACGCTACCTGAGAGTCACCTTTATCTTTCACATAAGCATTCAGGAGAACTGAATGAGACTTTAAAAGGGCAGGACTTGTTTGTTGTGTCACAAGTCAGTGAAGGCATACCTGTGAGGAAATTATGTTAGAGCAGACCCAGCTTTTCAATTTATGAAGTTAAATAAAGCTTTGTAAGAGCAGTGTGGAATTTCATATCACTCCATTGAGTGTATTGTAAGCGGCTGAAGGGGAGGAGGGGGAAAGCTGAAGGGGAGGAAGAGAATATACATCACTGACATACTTCATCACTTCACATACAGACATCACATTCAATTAAGTATAGAGCTCTCTGTCAACAAACTTGACACGTACATCTAGGGAATGTCACCAACCCCCCAAAATCAATATTCAAGTTATGACAGAGTGACAGCTTACCAGCTGAATGAGTCTCCTGATTTTACCTATTACTGCTTCAGAACCCTGCAAAGTCCTTGTAACATGACCAAACAAAATTAACTAAGGGATATGGCTGAGTAGAGACCAAGAGTCAACAACACATACGGAGTTTAAGAAAATGATTAATGAAATTCAGGTCATCAAGGAACTAAAATACAATGCTGTTAAGGAATCTGAAAATACATTTTCTCAATATTCTAGGAAGCTAAAATTGCATTTTTATGTAATTTATCTAGATGAATACAACATTCTCTCTAGAAATAAATCACTATGGATCTAGGGAAGAGTTTACCAGTGCTGCAATATTATTACCATGTTTCTTTTTTTGATATATAAGACCATAAAAGCAGACCAAGCAGAAAAGACCAATGAGGTAGCTAGTTTGAAAATTGCTTGATAGGGGCCATTATATCAATGAGATGAAGGCTAATCATGCTACCTCTGAAACATTACTTTTATAAGTGTAGCTCAATAGGTGTACAGTATACCAGCATATCTATAAAAGGAGGAGAATATTAGTTCTGTCATGATTTTATGTTTTAGGGTATGACAACCTTATGCTCAGGATTCACAATATGTGCACAGTATAATAGAAGGATATACATAGTGGTCTTATTTGTACTAAATAGAACAAACTGGCCTCTTAAAATAGATTTTTTTGGTTTTGTTTTGTTTTTTGGTTTTTGTTTTTTGTGAAGATAAGCTCCAGAATGAGTTTGTCCTTAGGAACCTTATTCTGGCAACTTGATCTTCAAAATACATGTCAGTGAACAGAAATTATTTGGACCCATTTAACAAGAGTTTTGGTTTTGAAGTACAATTTCAAAGAGTTTATGGCATGTTACAAAAGAGCACAAAAGCACTCTTATGCAGTAGCACAGAAAGGTCTGATACAAGTATTTGGTATCTTCACACTACAAATCATAGAATCATAGAAAGGCTTGGGTTGGAAGGCACCTTAAATATCATCTTGTTGCAACCTACCCTGGCCACGGACAGGGACACTACCTACTAGATCAAGTTGCTCAGAGCCCCATCCAACTTGGTCTTGAACACTTCCAGGGATGTTCCAGTTCCTCACCACCCTCTGCGTATGTAACTTCCTCTTAACATCTAATCTAATTTTTTTTAAATTTTAGTTTAAAACCATTCTCTTTTGTCTACCACTATGCCTATGTACAAGTCCCTCACTCGTTTTTATAAGTCCCCTTTATGTACTGGAAGGCCACAATGTGATCTCCCTGCAACCTTCTCTTCTCCAGGTTGAACCACCTCAGATTTCTCAGTCTGTCTTTGTTGGAAAGGTGCTGCATCCCTCTGACCATCTTTGTGACCCTCCTCTGGACTTGCTTCAACAGGTATGTCTTCCTTGTGCTGAGGACCCCAGACCTAGATGCAATATTCCAGGTAAGAAATAATCACTGCTTCTATCTCGAATCATGAACTCACTTGTTCCTCTCCTCTCTGTTTTCTTTCTCTGTGCTGCTAGGGGTGGGGGTGGGGTTGGGGGAAGTGGACAACGAAGGGGGAGGGGTGTATTTGACATCTAGCCAAGGCTAATCCACCACAATAATCTGATTCTTCCCCTTTTTATACCGCCTGCAAACTTGTTGAGGGTATACAGTGCCCTGTCATCCAGGTCGTTAATGAAGAAGTTGACATTGTTGGCCCCATCATCAACCCCTGGGGTACCCTGCTACTAGTTTTCTTCCAACTGGATTTTGTGCCACTGGTTAGAATGTCCATCACTCCACTGTGCACTCACATAACCTGTGCTTCACCATCTTGTCCAAGAGAATGTTATGTGAGACAGTGTTAAAAGCCCTAGTAAAGTCAAAGTAAATGACATCCACTACTCTCCTCTCATTCACAAAGTTAGTNATCCCTCTGACCATCTTTGTGACCCTCCTCTGGACTTGCTTCAACAGGTATGTCTTCCTTGTGCTGAGGACCCCAGACCTAGATGCAATATTCCAGGTAAGAAATAATCACTGCTTCTATCTCGAATCATGAACTCACTTGTTCCTCTCCTCTCTGTTTTCTTTCTCTGTGCTGCTAGGGGTGGGGGTGGGGTTGGGGGAAGTGGACAACGAAGGGGGAGGGGTGTATTTGACATCTAGCCAAGGCTAATCCACCACAATAATCTGATTCTTCCCCTTTTTATACCGCCTGCAAACTTGTTGAGGGTATACAGTGCCCTGTCATCCAGGTCGTTAATGAAGAAGTTGACATTGTTGGCCCCATCATCAACCCCTGGGGTACCCTGCTACTAGTTTTCTTCCAACTGGATTTTGTGCCACTGGTTAGAATGTCCATCACTCCACTGTGCACTCACATAACCTGTGCTTCACCATCTTGTCCAAGAGAATGTTATGTGAGACAGTGTTAAAAGCCCTAGTAAAGTCAAAGTAAATGACATCCACTACTCTCCTCTCATTCACAAAGTTAGTCACCTCATTGTAGAAGGCTAATGTCTTGGTCATGCATGATTTGCCTTCATAATTCTATGAAGACTACTCCCGATCACTTTGTCCTTCCCGTCTTTGGAAATGCTGCTCAGAAGGATTATGTCCATCATCTTCTCAGCTAGAGAGGTGAGGCTGACCAGTCTGTAGTTCTTCAGTTTCTCCTCCCTGCCATTCTTGAAGACAGGAATGGCATATGCTCTCTTCGAGATCCTCCCCAGTCATAACTGTTCAGAAACAATCAAGAGTGACTCCACAATGTTATCAACCAGCTCCCTCAGCACTCAGATCCTATGAACATATTTATGCATTGAAACTTAGTTTTGCCCTAATGTACTTTCTGGAGAAATAAAAGACTATAAAAATGACAGCATTTCAGGAGAGACTTTAAGACTAAGCTAATAATGTCTCTGTGAAAGTGATTGTGATAAGTGAAAGAAGAATCCTTCAAAATATGTTCACAATCTTCTGCAAATAACACACTGCTTAAAGATCTAACTTTTAAAGATCCCTCCCATGTGTTCAATACATGAAGTAAATGTGATGTCAGGTTCAAGAGTTAATGAACTAAGCTCAGCCATCCAGACAGAATTTTGAATGGAGGGAGGAAGGTAATTTGAGATTATAATATTTGCTTTCTGATCAGATATTTACTTTAAACCCATTAGAAACCACAAAAACCTGGAGAATATACAAAAGTGCAAAAGGCACAGGAACAATAAAGGGAAATGAAGCGATAATTTAATGATATACTGGCATTTGGTTATCAAGAGGTAACTATTTCAAATATTGTTTTTCAATAATATGGCATGTAGAATAGTTTATTATTTTATAGTATATTACAAAATTTTGTTATTTGTATTTAATCATTGCAATTTCTTTTATCTGCCATAAATTGGCTAATCTTTATTTTTTTCCCTTTTTTTCATGTACTAAGTAGAATTTTGTTGTTGCTTGCTGCTGCATTGTTGAACAGAGATTTCAGCTTCTTTCATTAATGCATCGCACAGCCTTTTTTGTTTACCTTGACTCATGATGAAGATCCATATGTCTATATGTATATACAAGATGATATATAGAAAATACCTGTATTTGTTTCCTAATGCAGAATTTAATGAGAAAACAGCACAAAGAAACATCTATTTGCCATACATATTATCCCACCTGTTAATAAACTGGCATTTGTTAAATTTGCCACCTACAGAGGAATAAAATGTATATTTAATTAACTCCAGGTAAGTCTTTGAAAGAAAATATTTTTCTGTACTCTTCTATGATTCTGCTAATTTAGCAGCCAGAAGGAGTTTTATGGTCTGAAAAGATGTAAGAATATTTGCTAAAGAGACTTCAGGAACACAAATTTACAAACATTTTGTAATCATTTAAGCTTAGAAAGAACAAAATGTACTCTAAAAAGTACAGCTTTTAAAATGTTCACTGAACACAGCTCCTTCAAATTTTCGGAAAGACTGCTGCTTCCATATAATATTCAAACAAATACAATAAGTCAGATTGTCTGAGTGCTGTTTTAAATTGAAAGCAAAGAGGAAATGTTCTTCTTCTTATCATGAACTTAAAGACAGGTACGCGAAATAACTTTTCAAGGTCAAACAGCAAGTGAATTGCTAATGGGGCACAGTGTCCAGATTTTTTGCTGTGTAGCCTTGTATATCACCTAATAAATCACAGTAAACCTTTTCACAAAGCTGAGCTCATTAGTTTGGAATTATTATTGCTGTACCTTTTCCCTAATAAAGCATACTTCTCTTTTGGGTCAAGATATGAATGTTGACATTGTGCTGAAAGTTTGTTTCAGGCCACTTGATCATGATGAAAAATCAGATGAAGTCTTTAAAAACTCAGAAATCTTTTGCTCTTGGGGAATGGGAGGTGGAGGAATGGGGGACACGGGGGACACAGGGGACACCTGCTCATTCTGATGTCTTATGGAAGGGCAACGGAGCAAGATATAAGGAACCCAGAAGATTTCTGGTGAATGTCAGGTACTCAACACAGGTACTGCATAGTCTAAGGGGCAATGCACAGATTGATCTGCTATTCACAGACAGGGAAGAAAGGATAAGAGAGAGAATAAATAATAGAAACATTGGCTATAGTAATCATGAAATCGTGGAGTTAAAAATCCTGAGATGAATGAAGAAACAAGTAGCAGAGAACTGATCCTGAAATTTAGGAAACTAACTTTCAGATTGCTCATGGAACTCACCTTTTGCTTCTCCTTCCCATAGAACTAATTCTGCACCAGACGTGGAGGTACCTGGAATGACATACCATGTGATTCATAACAGGAGTAAGGCTGGAATACTGATACTACTGTCTAGAAAACCATGGAACCTGAGGCTGCATAGGATCCCTTCCAGAAACTTTTTGGCATCTGCTTCTTCTAGTACTATATTTAGCTTAATCTTATTTCATGTTTTTGTCTGATGAAATGGAGTTTGTCTGTATTTATTTATCCTGGAGACTTCTGCAGACACTTCAAGGCACAGCTCGTTTGACTAATACAGGCTAGAGACTTTCTGCCCTAAATGTGCCTACTCTCATCATTGCTTAAAGGAAGGCTAATATAATAAGATTAGAATACAGACATCTAACAATAAATGAGATAAATACCATCATTTTGACATAAAATTAGGCTTGGCTTGGAAAATTTTTTTTAAAGACTCTTAATGCTACTTTTTTTACACTTATAGATTAGATCCTCCAACATCGTGTCAATAAATACTGTATTTAGATGATGATGGTTTCGAGAAATCCAAACTCTCAGTAGATCCTGAGGCTGCTCCATTGTACTGGTGTGGGGTGTGCCTAGTATTTCTTTGCTGCAATCCCATGTCAGTCGTGCTTCACAAGGAATATGTTCCTTCTCATACCAAAGCATACTCGTAGGAAAGGGTAACACAACATTTCCTACAATACAGATGGAAAAAAAGAGATAAGGTAGGAAAATAGTATGAGCTCTGTCATGGAGTAAGTGAGTTACCAAGTCCAAATTAATCTTGCTTAAACCTCAAATTAGAAGCAAATGCCAACATACTTATATCACGTCTTGTATTCTGCTCTGTCTCTGATAATAACTTGCAGAAGAAAGCTACAGGCTGTTGAGAACTGCATAGAATACATCTGGAATATATGATTGTTGTCTGTTTTTTTGTTTTTTTTTTTTAATGGAGACTTCTGTTAGACTTAAAATCCTTATGCTGAAGCAAAACATGCTTTTTATTCCATGTGTACCCACATGAAGATGTGCGTAATCAAAACCAGGTGTGGCTTTTCTCTATCCTGTAGCTGTCAATTTGCATAACTGCAGTGTTTGTATGGATGTCTTGACACACACAAACCAATCCATGTATTAACATTCAGAACACATCTGTGCACTGCTTGAGGCTTTTTCTTTTTCTCTAATACTGCACCTGTGCATACATTATTTTCTTTTTCACCAGTGGCTTTTTGGCATTAGCAAAGTAATGGAAATGTTGCCTTTGTCATAGAAAATGAGTGAACACTGTATATTTTGTCAAAGCCAGAAAATACTGGCCCTGTGGTAGGGGACAAGAAAAAAAGAAGTAAAAAATTGTGAAACAGTAGGTTCCAACTCATTGGAACTCACTGTTGTGTACTTCAAAGGCTTTCAAAGTAGTAAAAGAAATAAACAGAACTATGTTCAGGAAACTCAGAACAAGAACAGCTAATGTCCTTATTACCTCTCATTAAACCCCAGAGGCAGTACTATTTCATTTTTTTGTCAATAATTTGTTTATTTCAAGGTTTTTTATATTTATTTTTTTCTCCCAAACATAAATATTTGTAAACAAATATCACTGGTGGATAGTGAATGGGTCCCAAAGCAATGAGCTTTCAATGCTTGCTCTTTCATAATATTTTGTTTAACTAGAGAAGCCTAAACTCATTTTCCTGCTGTGAACAAATATTTCTTCTCATATTGCTCGAATTTTGGCAGTGATCTTATGAAACACTAGACAGAGGTCAAATGCAGAAATGATGAAAGAAGCTCTTAGGCTGTCTTTAATGGTCTGGCTTAAAAGCAGTAACCTCATATACTCTTTGCCAGTTCCTAGACATGGAAGTTAGAACAAATGGTACTCCCTTGAATTTGACTTCAATTTCTGCAAATGCCTCATTTACATGATGATCTAGCTATGAGGGTTATTGCAACATTTACTATATTTTTCGCCTCTTCAGTACTGTGACCTTACCATTTAAATTTGATGCTAAAAGAAATTTGCCCTTCCATCTGAATGAAAACAGTAACTTCAGTAAAAAGTGAGAGATTATAGAGAGAGAGACAGAATGTAAGATCTTGTTACTTTAAAAAAACAGAGAGTAGTTGATGCACTTGAGTCATATATGGTAATAAATTATGCATAGGGTATGCAAAACAATACAATATGTGAATAATATATAGAGAAGTGGAGAATATATGGGTAGAGGAAAGGTTTAAAGAGACTGACTCATTTGGTAGCAGTCAAACTCTTCACAGCAGCAACACCAAAAGCATGAAATCATGTAATTTATTTAACACAACATTAAACTAAAATCCCAGGTAGGGAATGAGGTGGCAGTTTCAATGCACTAAGCATATTTTTTCTCCCAAGAAATAACAGTGAGGTACCACTTGAGTCACTAATAACTTTGTTTACATTTATTTTGCCCGTCTTGGACAGTAACTTGATAGAACTGAGCACAGCCACTGACCGAGACGGTTGGCTACATGCAGTTTTATTGGCTTATATTTGTCAGTGAAGCTCATTGTTCAGTTTTAGAGATCTTCATTGTCTGCCAAGAAAGGCCACAGTCGGGGTGCTGGGTGCCTGCTTGGGTGGTGGGATGTAGTTATGGTAGTAGACTGCAGTGAGGCTGCTGGTATTGGCTTGGTGATGAAACGTCACTGGGGACGTGTCCCAGAGTGAGCATTTCACTACATAATCAGATGAAATTATGTAATCTAACAGGGATTTTTTTGGGACTTGAGGAATTTGTGACTAAGACTCCTGGCAATTCCAACTCTATTAGAAAATATTAGCTAGGAACTACTGCTGCCGTTATTGGTGAAAGTAATACAAGAAAGACTAGCTTAGCTGGGATAAAGAGGATTAAAGAATAAAAAATGGTACAAAGACAATTTGGCTGTTTATGTCCCATATGAACAGTCAAGATGAAGCATGGCTTCCCCAGGCTGAAAGAATTTTGATGGTAAACTAGCAAACTTGAATTTATAGCTTGAAAAGTCATGACATTTGTATGTTTTGCTTTTTGCCAATTTTCTTTTAAAATTTACCAGCTTGCTATAGGAAATGCATACCCTCAAAATTATTTCCTTTCTCCTTCCAAGCAATTTGTGACATGACCAAAAGAAGGTGCTTGATTTGTATCACATCTTTACAATGCACTTTTTCTAGCAGTGTTCTTGGGGGTAATTCAGCCTGCATAAAAGCAGGTGCCCAAGTAGCTATGAAGAGGGATTCTGTGAGTATGTGGCGACCTAGTCTTACAAGGCTGTTTTTAACATGAAAGCAGTCAAGGATATTCTGTCTGTGGCAAGGTCATGCAATGGCATTGAATTTCTTTTCTGTGATAAGGGAAGACATTTACTGAGCATTAGAAGTGCATGAAGGGTAGGGGAATAGTTTGACAGACACTTGCAGGCTTCCTGCAAACACCTGTGATAGCTGGATGATACATCTAGTGAGTATCTATTGAGAAACTAAACAACTTACAGTCAACAGTGGCCATGTCTCCAACATGTCAAAACATTGGGCAAGAATTCTTTGATAATTGCATGAATTTTAAGTTCAGATGTTAATAGAAACAGCATAACACCTGAAATAAGCTTAACTTAGGCAGAGTACAGGCTTATTAAGCATTGTTTTTTTTTTAAATCACTCTTATTCTGTATTTATAAAAGTGTACTAAGAATATTGCTCTTGCTCTGCAGAGGTATCAGCACTCTGACACTATAGAAGAATTCTGATAAGTACCTTTTATATCTACAAGATATACTACCTTTTATATCTACAAGATATATTAAAAGAGTAGAAATGGAAGGGAGATGTCATGACTTTTGTCATGCTTCTGTTGACATGATCAGGTTGCAAAGCTGCTGATTATGAGATTACTAAGTGGCCTTCCATTATTATTTTCTCCTTAAGGCAGAGAAGGAATTTGGCCACCATTTGATTGTGTTCCTGTTCTGTCAGCTGTGACATATTCAAGGCATTAATAGAAAAAATGGAACTGTTTTTCTCAGATATTTTTGCTGTTTGGTTGCTGTCTACAGCTGAAGCACAGCAGAGGAATTGCTCCTCACTATAACTAGGGATGGTGTGAACTGTGTCAGTCCAAATGCTGCAGGGATACACAGGCTATTGAGCAGAGTAAAACACTGCTCAATCTGCTTGGGAAAGACAGAATAAATGGGTTATGTGCTTTTTCATGTATAGGCTGCAAGTGTATACACAGGCCTAAATATAATCAATGAAATCATAGTAAAGTCTCTTTACACCAACTTTCTATGTAGCCTAGTGATATCTCATTGTGTATCTGAATTACCTTTATGTCATTGTTTTGAAATTTGTTTAAAACAAGAAGAGGAAGACAAAAGCAAAACTGGTAGAATATTTGTATTCATAAAATTACCAAATTGTAATGATGTTAATTCATATGAAATCTCAAAAATAAAATGCTTTGAGTCTCCTACAGAATGTGTGACTAGAGAGGTAAGTGCCTAAGATTGGGATCAAACCAGAGAGTCTTCATAAGGTAGAAGGAAAAAGCTGAGTAGGTTGTCTATAGGGGGCCATTAGAAATTACTGAGATAACAGCTGGATCTGCCTTGTCCAATGTTCAGACATTTGCAGAGTCAGGATTGGCTCCATGGCTTTTCCTCACCAAGCAAACAAACAAAATTCCAAAACCCAGTCAGGAAATCACTCTTTTGAGTTTATTGTTAATACTTGACTAACTTTGCAAGAAACAGGACTGGATTTCTAGCATCTGTTTGTGCATTTCAGTACAAGTCCCTTATAGTTTGGTTAACTTTATCTTCCAAGAAACTGCCCTAGACTTTCAGTTGTGCTTCTTCTCAATCTCATCTCTGTCAATTAATTCAGAATTCTTTTATGTGTAGTAGAAGAGATTGAAACTATGTTTTCCTTCCTTTCCAGAAGCAGCATATTTCTTTCCTGTTAACGCATATAAGTGGGGTTTGGGAATTGATCTTCCTTGTGAAAGCAGATAGATCTGTGTCTCCCACAACACATCTTATTCTACAAAACCTAGGACTATGGAAGAAGGCCCATAAACCATACTGTCATGCTGCTTTTGGAGAGAATAACAGTTTCTTATCACTTTCTAGGAATTTCTTTTCGAGGTGTCAGGAACTGGCAGGCATACTTTGAGAACCTTTGCTTGATTACTTTCCTCAGGATTCAGCTGGAAGATTGTTTAATTTCAGGATGCCAGTGTTTTGTTCCACCAATAACAAAATATTTTGACATATGTATGTACCGATACAGTTTCAGGTATCAGATCAGCTTCAAGAAAAAGCAGTTAACACGCTGTTAAGCTGCAAGTCAGTTGGATATCGGTAAGTGAGAAATGGGTCATGACTCTGAAATCTTTTGTCAGGGTCATGATTGCTATTATTTTTCTGACTATCGGAGAAAAATATTACCCACTACCTTTTCATTCACAATTTTATTTCTTTCAGGATATCTCCATTTTGGGGAGTTTGTCCCTTTTGACAACCTTAATGTTAGTTCAGGTGAACACAGCCAAAGTAATTTTTAAAATTATTTTTCTTTAATGCTTATCTAATACTAATGAGATGCTGAATCCAGAAAAGTGTTGGCTTTCTTGGCATTGAATACAAGAAGTCTAGTATTCCTTGTTACTATTGAGCCTGCTGTAAATATTGCCAAAAGGCTGAAGTCAGTCCTCTGAATTTGGTATTTAGAGCTGTGGGCTCCACATAAAGGATATTGCATACCATTAAGAAAGTATTTCAGATTATTTTTTTATTGTTGGGTAGCTTTGGAAGACTCTGATAGGCATAAGGTTGAGTGTAGTAAATATCATATCAATATCAAATTAATATAGCTTGACTAATTAACAGTATTCAGAAGCTAGCTAAAGCAAAGGCGATCTAAATGCCACACACGCTGCATAATAATAAAAAAGTGATCAAGTATGTTATCACAATCAAGCTGTTTCTTTGACTTTAGGAAACACAAGTTAGATTAGAGTTCCTTTTGGTTTCAAGGCAGTATTTTTAACACTGTTTCTCAGACAAAGCAAAGGTTAAGTAAGAGGGAGGGTACCTCATTGGTAGAAATCACCAGGGGCCAAGTCTCATCCTGGGATCAGTAAGGTATTGGCTAGAAGTGGCTAAAAAATGTGGCATTACTTTCTGAAGTTAAAATATCTCCCTTTTCTATGTCTGTTTTGAGTCTTGAAGATCCTTCATTAACTTAAACTTTAAAAGTAATTTATTCTTTAACAACAACTACTACTGTTTCATTTATCTCTCCTTGTGTAATAGAAACAGTCTGAGAAGTGTGCCAAATCCTTAAAAAAAAAAGGAAGTGGATGGAGGGCTGGGAGTGTGGAGTGGAGATGAACAAACAAACCTACCGGATTTTCCATTTGGAGATATTTTCAGTAAGTTATACATTGCTGCTGTTTCCCATGTTAAGCCACTTTATATTTTTCTACATGTTGATCTGGGTCTCTCATAATAGAAGATTAGAAATCTGCAGGGGAGTGTGAGCTCCCTCTTTTATAATTGTATCTCTAGCAAAGAGTGTTTATCTCCAGTGCAGGCTTCTAATCACTACCATACCTTAATTAATCTTTGATACTTGAAATATTGGCAGGTCCAAGAGTGCAATGGATTTTCTATGTAAATATGCTGGCTTCTTCACAGAAGCCTGTGAATTAAAACACGATAGATCAGATTCCAAGCAGGAAGCTACCAAGAGTAATCTGCCATCAAGATTGATTAAAATTGTCATTTAGTCTGAAATGCCTTATTCCATGTTAATATAATCTGAATTCTTAAAAGAATATGAATTTTAACTGAGTGTAATTGTTTATCTTCAGGTGAATTAAGCTAATCTAGAAAATGGAATATTGGTAGTGTTTATAGTATTATTAGATGGTAGCAGGAAAAAAAATGCTAGAAGACATTTTATAATTAAAAACACCTTTAAAATTTTATCAGATATTAAGAGAACATGGATAAGTTTTTCAACTATTTTGGATCCCATTATTAGGGCTTTCAACAAGGAGAGCAGTAATTAAAGATCCATATAATTCTATCTTCAGTATACAACAATTGAACCATAAAACCTTGAGAATCTTCCATGACACCTTCTCATGGAAGGTGTGACACTATTATTAGTAATTATAGGTCTTTAATATTCTGTGCATCAAAGTTCAGTGCAGTTAGCAACTGCGGTACTGGAAAACAATGTTTAGAATCCCTTGGCAATTTTTTCCTTTGTGATGCTCACATGACAGCATCAACATACATCATCTGAAGCCAAGAAGTTTCTGTCTTTTCTAGTAGTTGGGCTCCTTCACATTTATTCATTGACAGTCCTCAAAAGCACGGGTAGTATACAGCAGATAGTACCCATGAACTTCTTGTAGGCATTGTTTCATTGCTTAAGTTTTTCAAAAAGAGACACAGAAAAAATTGAGATTTCTGTTAATATTTGTGCTTCTTCTGCAACATTATTACAGGAATTTAAAATCAAAATTGCATGCAATTAATGTGTTTAGATGAAAGGATAAAACTAGAAGTCATGTGTAAAATATTTCAGTTATTCTAGGTTTGTATGTTTCTCTGGGTTTTGTTTGTTTATTTGTTTGTTTTACTTTGGAACATGATAAATTAAGTCTCTAAGTGGTATATAGGGTAGAGAATTTATTTACTATTTAACATGCTGCAGAGCCACTCTGAATTACAATCCATACTAAATCTGACTAATGCTATTTATTATTTGACTCAAGTTCTGCTTAAGAGCTTGGTTTTTAAAAGTTTAATATACTGTGTTTAAAGTGAAGTATGTAACTTTCACAGCTGAACTATCTTTGAAACCCTTCAAACCACATGATTTTTCCATTAAAAAAAATAAGCCAATGGATGATCATGATTTGCAGAAACTCTGCAGAAATATGTAGTCTGCTTGATTTTGGTTGCACAATGAGCAACAAATAGTAATGATGCATGCTGACAGTATAGTCTCACAATTACCTTGAATTTATATAAAAATTTATTTCCAAAGTGTTTACTTGTACAAGTGGTAAAAGGGAGGAATTAGGATTTATAAGTTCATATTAGGAATCTTTTACTGTGTCTTTCCATCTGTCTTCTACAAGAAAATAACCTCCTCAATTCCAACATGCTTCCTTCCGTACTTTGAAAAGATGTTTCAGATCAACAACTGCACTCACCACAGAAGTTTAAACATTCTGCACACTAGCAACTGACTGGACCTAGGAAATGGTCATCTTTCCTAGGAGAGCATTTAAATTTCCCTACAGAATAGGGAATCTTCTCATCCATGAGAAGAAGAACCATAAGGTTCTGGTTGAGGTATGAGTTCAAATGCTTTAACAAGGCCTTTATGCCTCTATCTATTCAAAGGAGGTTACCTTTTCCACTGCTTTGTGTTACAAACCCTGATGACATTTAGGCTATATATATATTTTTTATGATTCAGAGAAGCATCAAAGCAAAGATCTAATTCACCTGTATGCATACAAATTATTTCAATGATCCTTCAAAGATAAACAACAAACAAAACACAACAAAAAATCCAAATCCACAAACCCAAACCTAACACCTTTTGGAAACACATTTTCCTTCCTGTCTTCACTTGCTTTTCCTCTCAAACTCTCTCTTTTAACCGTGACTGCTTTTTCCATTTGCTCTGTCCTTCAACCTCAGGTGGCTGGAAAAGTCCTTTTAATGTTCTCCTTGATGATTTCTTTTTTCTCCTAATCCCAGTCTGCTTCTTGACTCACCCGACAACTCTTCTCACCATATATCTCTGTAACTACAGCTCTTTATTGATTCCAGGAGGTTGCTTTCATTATACTCTTTCTAACACAACTGTTGAAGTAAGATCTATGCTGTGATTCCAGCTTCATGCTTTTTGGCACAGCCATGCTAAGTCTTGACACAAACTGGCTCCAGAGTCTCTCTATTTAGTGGAAGTTTTGAAGGATGACTTGAGGAAGAACAGTTATTAAATGAAAATTAGAAGCTACTTCTCGTTGCCATATAATCCTGAAAAATTGGCTAAGGCATTGATTTACTGGGACAGTGGTAGACTTGAGACAATCAGAACTATTGGCAACATGAAAGAATGAGTGTCTGGAAGGAGTTATTGGGGACAGAAAGTGGAACAGATGGGAATGTAATACTGCAAAGAGGAGTTTGTTAAAACATGTAATTGTCTTTCTGAAAGGACTTCTTGCTTGTGCCCAGAACAATAAACTGTGGGCACAAGAGCATCAAAGGAAAAATGGGGTTGGATTTACTGTTATTAATTCCACTCAACAGGTGTGTTGTCTCCCTCCATGTTATATGGATTTACATAGAAAATAAGTTTTTTTGCTTCTTTAGGCCTCAATTCAGCAAAACACTTGGAACATATCCTTAACTCCAAAAGAATTCCAGTTGTACGCAACGGGTCTTAGATATGTTTAAGGATATAAGTTGAGGACTTAAGGGTTTCAGAATAGACATGGCACTGAGTATGGCAGGAGCACACCCCCCTGTCCCCTCTCTCCTTTGTGTGGTCTTCTTCAGAGCAGTGGGTCTGTGACAGGAAGCCTCTGCTTGGGTCAGGGATGGCACCCACAGAGACTTCCCAAGAATAAGTGCCTCTTTCCCTCCCTGGTTGAGCAACTGTTTTCTGCTGGACATCTGTTACTGATCTCCTGGCCCTTTGTGTGGACTGGAACTCTTCTTTGTACCCTTGAATGAGAGGCCCAGTGTGGACTGGAACTCTTCTTTGTACCCTTGAATGAGAGGCCTCCCGAGTGTGTGCGAGTGTGCATGCTTTGGGTCACCATCCTTGGCCACGTAGTGACAATATGCCTGATGGGGGTTAACTGTCATTGGAGCGTTACTGTACTTGCCCCCATTTTTTGTTACTTTTAGCCACTGGTGTTCATAGCAAAATACATTTTGTTTGTATTTGTTATCTGAATATGAGTTTGTTTTTTTATGCTCCCATGACATTGGGTTTCTACCGTTCTTTTCAGTTCAGTGCATTCAAGGAAATTTATTCCTGCTTCTTTTTATGTTACCAGCTCCATTTTAATACTGACACTTGTTTGTGTGCTTTGTTATTTCAGACCTCTTTACAGTCCCAAACCAGCCAAGGTCATCCACAAACCAAAAAACAAACAAACAAATAAACAAACAATTTTCTCAGGAAATGGAACTTTCTGTGAATCTTCTAAGCCTGTGTGTCTGCAGAGAGGAACATCAACTTTTTCTGTATTCTTATTCATTCCTCTAATTTGAGAAGCCCACATTTTACATATGCTTCATAAGCACATATACTTTTGAATAAGAAAAATACATCTGGCCAAAGCAGACAATAGTGTTCTCAGGAATAACAAGAAACTTTTAGACTTCCACCCTATCTAGTTAGAAACTGATCCTTTTGGAAACATACGTTGTATTTGACCACATTACACTTCCATTTTCTTGAAAAAATCTAATTTCTGTTTTCCTATGAAGTAATATCGGTTCTAGATTCATTACAAAACTCTGTGATTCTTTCTTTTGAACTAATAGAGCTTTTGTCTGGTTTTTTGTTATTGAATCTCCTGTAGTTCTTATTTCTTTATACTGCTAAGTTAAATTCATAACATGAATTAGAAATAAACATTGCGCAATTATGCAATAGGCATTCTGATTTTGCTTCTGGGTGACAAATATGTTTTACTTCCTTCGAGAATTTTTGTGTGCTTTGCCCTGAAACACTGCATTTGGATTGTCCTCTGAATGTTCCAGAAATAATAGTCTTGGCAGGATGTGTTTCAAGGATTTAAAAAGAACAGATATCTGTGATCTTACCCAATCTCCTTCAGAGACATTATTAAATACTGTGCCTTAAGCTTGTTAAAAGTTGCTGGGAATTGTCCTATAATTATCCTTTGTCATTATCAAGGAATAGACCATGGTAAGGACAAGAGCCATGTCAAATTCTTCCATTCTTATGGCCCTAATTCTGGTATCTCCCAATTTCTTTGAGTTGGAACGGTCAGTTTATTTCTTCTATTAAAAACTGGGAGAACTAAAGTTGATTCATATTTGTCAGACTCCCACACTCGTCATTCATAAAAAACTTAAATTTTGGTAGGAAAAATTTTCTCTACAGACAGCAGGGAAAACTATTGCATTTTGATGCACATAAATTTTTTAGGTTGGTTGTCATTTACTGAAACTCTTATATGCTTTGACTAAATCTTACTATATTCCAGTTCAGAAAATTATTTAAAAAAACACCCCTATGGATAAGTCAATTTTAGTACAGTATGTGAATATTAAACGGCTGATAATTCTCATTTATAAATTAGTATACTATTTTAGGGATATAAGGTTCAGGCAAAAAGGGTATACCAATTTTCCAGGAAAACTTTTAAAATTAATACTTGAATGGTACATATAGTAACATTGTTAGACCTGCCTTTAATAATTTAATAAACATATTCATATTGTCTAAAAATAATCTATAAATATCAAGAATTACATTATAAAAAGGCCAAATACTAAAAGTTTTGCATTAGCCAGAACTATGAATTAACTTGGACTCTCTAAAATCTGAAGACTTATCAAAATAATAGTAGACTTTACTATGTGTGTCCTAGAGCAACATAAAAGGTTTGACCCCTGAAAAACTCTAATCTTTAATCCAGGGAACACTAGGATTCATCTACTAGGTCAGATAATGACACAGAATCAATATCTGAAATTACATACAAGCCTCACATACACAAAAGTATTTGAAGTTTTTGAAGATATAGGGTGATATCCCTCAAGGATAAGTTGTAGCAGTGTGTTTCCCAACAATATTTTTTTCCAACGCAATTATAATTTGTTCTTTTGCTAAAATACTCATTGGAAGGTAAAAATCACATCCAGCTACATAACTACCTAAAATAAATAGATACATTGAGGATTTTTTAAATTTGATTTTGTTTTTCTGGCTCAAGCAAAGCATCATCAGACAGGTTTTTCTTAGAAATCATCAAAAAAATAATTCTCACTGGCATTCTGGCACAACATAAAACCAGTGTATGTTTCAGCAACAGCAAGAGATTAATGTCTTACTCAGAAGTTACACCTTAGTTTTTTGGATTAGAAATTCTTCCATCTTATCTCAGATGAGCAAATGATTATTAACCAGTAGTTAGCAGAGAAATTCTCTCATATTTGAAGGCTTATGTTAAGGAATACTTTGAAAACTCAGGAACAAGCTTTTGTTCTTATCAATGGGACACAGTTACAAATGCATTGCAGTATCTGTTCTTGTTTTAAAACTGACTTTGCAAATTTTCATGAGAGGACATGTAATAAAATGTGACTAAGTGTTGGTAAGCATTGTGAATAGATAGATGTCTGCCAAGCACCAAAGAAGTTGTCATTAGCTGGAACAACCAAGATCTGGGAGAGATCAAATGGAGCACACAGTTATGGAGACACTGTTTGTGAATGGAAAGAGAGACATAATCAACATTTCATAAAAACATCAGCAGTGAGAGTTTTCAGGTAAGTGAGACAACAGATGCGGGTACAGACTTAGTCACTTGGTGGACAGCAAACATAACATTCGTGAAGATACAGGATTAAAGGCAGAAGCATTCAAGGTCACTATCAGGAGCAGGTTTACCTTAAGATAATCCTGAGAGACCTGAAAGCAGTGTAATGAAGATTCTTTTTACAGGTGGTGAAGAGTTTACGGAGCAATTTGTGAACAATGAATGACAGATACGCTGGAAATGTTAGCTGACCATAAAGAACAGTTCAACACTCCTCCCTCACAAAGTAGAATAACATGATTATTTTACTACTCTCAGAAAACAGGTATTTAAAAATCAACAGATACTGTTTCACAAATCAAATTCAAGCATCACTATACCAAAGAGAATTCCAGAATAATCTCAATGACAGAGACACTGCACTATTTGAAATTATATTTTCATAAATAAAATCATAAAAAAATATTAAAACCGAATGATGAATAGAGTAGGTTTTTTTAACATTATCTTACTTAAAAACCTCTACTATGCCCAATGATACTATTTTCTTTCAATGGAAAGTAAGATGAGACCAAAGATTTTTATTTTATGGATAATTTTCAGATCAGTGTTGTACATTGATGAATATTTTTATATTGTGTAGCAGTCACTGTGTGAAAGATAATCCATATAGAGCCAAATTCTGATTCACACATACCTATATATGTGTGTGTGTGAGTTTGTTCCTCTTCATATCCATATTTATTTATTATATATAGTTTCTTGGTATCAAGAAACACAATTCATTCACTAGAATGTGCACATACATATATTGTAAGATATAGCAAACTTTATATATATATATATGTAAAGTTTTAAGATTTTTTTTGTTAAGATTTTCTAGTGAAGTTTTATGATAATGACTTAACTTTGAGAGAATCTTCTGCTGACAGTCAAGCATCAAATCTTCTGATCCAAAACTGTATCAAAGCTACTTTTGAATGTTGCATTCTGAAACTTTCAAGTTCAGCCAAGCATTGACGAAGCACAAAACAGAAGCCATCACTCAAGACTCCTAATCATATGGAATAAGAAAAGTTTTAGAGCATTTCTGAAGCTACAAAAAAGATCATCCATTCCACAATTATACTTTACTGTAGCAACTTTTTGTTGAATTTTTTCTGTGCCTAGATAGTACAAGACATTAGTCTTCTACAAATAGAGAATGACTATGCTGTCACAGAATATAGAATCCAGGTAAAACTACAAATTAATATTATAAAGAAACAGATGAAGCATAAACCTGCCAGTGGAATCCCTCCACATTTTACAGCAGTTTCTGTTTGTTTTTTTTTTTCAGTGTAAGTGGCTTGCATGTTCTTTTTCAATTATTTTCATTAGCTGCTGCCATACATGAGATCTTCTATAAATGGTACAATATTTGAAACTCCAAGTCAGCCTTACCTCTCTTCATGGGAAGATCATGGAACAGATCCTCTGCAAGACATGTTGAAACATATGAAAACCAGGGAGGGGATTATGGACAGCTGATTTTATAGCAGTCTTTCAATAAATAAAGGGAACTTAAAGGAAAGAGGAAGATTTTTCCATGGCCTGTAGTGAGAGGACAAGAGGTAATGGTTTTAAAATAAAAGAGGGTAGATTTATGTTGGATATAGGAACATATTTGCTATAGTGAGTGTTGTGAGACACTGGAACAAGGTGCCCAGAGAATTTGTAGATGCCAACATTCCTGGAAATGTTCAAGGTCAAGATGGGCAGAGCTTTGAGCAGCCTTGTCTTGTGAAAGATGTCTGTGTCCATGGCAGGGGGATTGGACATTTAAAAATCTCTGCCAACCCACACCATTCTATGATTCTAACATCCTATCTGGATCTGTAACTTTCCACTGCAAACATTTATATAATTTCAGGAGTTTGTGGTAATATCCACATACCCTAATCAGTGAAGCAGAGCTCTAAATCTCTGTCCATCATTTCTAAAAGGATAGTATTGTTTAATTTACAGCAAACACATTTTCAGAAGGTGGCAACTCATTTTTATCAGAGCTCTTTCATGGTGTTGTAATCTTAAATATGCATCAGAGTTATGCCTTGCTCCTTTTCAAATCTGCCCTTCTCTTTGATGTTTTTATCCACACACTGGTTAAGGAGATTGGTGTTCTGTCACTATCTATGTTGTGTTTAAAGCACAACTCTTACAATTAATGTGCAGGAAATGATATTCTGCTGTCAAATGTTATCTTGATGGTTATGCCATATCTGGTGAAAATGGATTCGACAGCACAGATTACCCACAAATCTTACTATTTTATAGAAGGGCGAGTTTAAGGAAGTGAAAATTCTAGTCTAGGCTGTATCTATTGTTTTCTTCCCAGCCAAGAGGAACAATTTTCTGTCTCTGAGGTCTGTTCTCTAAGGTACAATGTTCCCTCTTCCGTGTGTGTTTTTTGTGCTTCATTTGGTCTGCATTTCTGACATGTGTGATAAACTGTGTTGCAGATTTCAAAGTGATGCTGTCCACTTTGGGTAAGGATTTAAAATCTCTGGGTCGTCCTTTTTATTTTTATTCCATAAATTAAATATTACTTTTAAAACACATTTCTGTAAGTCTTTATCACCATCTAATTGATTTAAACAATGCTTGGTTTTATGACATTTGTATTAAGTCAGAAACACTGCGCAGGAATAGTTCTACTAGTGCACTAACAGCCTTGTCTAGTTTTGCTTTTCATTATCTTTCTAATAGTAATACGATGCTAAATCTAATTTGCCCTTACCTGAAAAGACTTCTGCTAATAATAGTCTATATTTTCCGTCTAGTTAGACTTTTAGAAATAGTAATTTATAAATAAATGTCTGTATGTATATATATATATATAAATGTCTTATATCTCATTTTGTTCTGGACTTCACCTTGCTGATTTTTGTTTAATGTTTGAGAGTTTGTATCTATAACAAGAGGTAATAGGTACAAACTAAACTGTGGAGGTTCTGTTTGACCATCAGGAAAAAAGTTTTAACTCTGAGGGTGACCAAGCACTGACAAAGTTGCCCAAGGAATTTTTGTTCTCCATCCTTAGAGGTATTCAAAATCCGTCTGGATGTGATCTATAATCCTGGACAACTGAATCTACAAGACCCTGCATGAGCAGGGTGGAGTTGGACCTGATGACCTCCAGGGCTGTCTTCCACCTGCAGTTGTTCTGTGAAGCTCTGTTAAAGTCTCAGGGTTTCTCAGTAGAGAAAAATCACTTCTCTGTAGATCTTAGCACTGTATTTGTCAGTTGTTTGCAAACTGTTTTGAGGGGAACAATTACGGGGAGTAAAAGTCTCCACCCCTTCAATTCCATAAGTCTAATGGCCAAAGAAATGTGCAGACCTGCTATATACCCTTTGAGAAGTTTTGACATTTTTTCTCCACAGGATCAAAACAAATTTATATTCTTCCATTTTTTATTGGATTTACTGAGCACAGCACAACAAACCGACTGATGCTACAAATGTGCAAAAAATCTGCTCCATTTTTTCTAAGAATTTTGATATTTACAAATATATTGAACACACATTTTTTTTCTTTCAATCACCTGAAGATGTTCTCTTTTTAAGACTTAGAAAAAGTTCTTTTAATTGACATAATTTGGATACTTTTCATGTAAGTTGAAAATCAGTCTTTTCTATTTTAGACCAGCTACCATAGGCATTTTTTTCCCCTCAACTTGATATAAGTTTATACTTATAGCTTTTATACTTTTAGCTTACACTTTCACCACAGAAGATGTTCTTACCATATTGGTAAGAATTACTCCATCACATAGAATGCATTTTTTGTTTCCTTCCTCAATTATTTTGATTATTTTCTCCTCAAGAGACCACTCAGGAATAGAAGACTGTGCATAACACAATGTAGTATAAATTGCTTTTTTTTTTTTTTCCCAAGTTACATCAAAAATTTTTTTACAAATGCAGTCCTTGACTGATTATAGATCTCCCTATTTTAGGCAGACAATAATGATGAAATTAGGAGCTCACTTGCCCAAGGCTGTTTCTATTTCCATTGCAAAGGAATGGGTGTTCAGAAAGGAAAGTTGAATCTCAGGAGTTTCTAAGTGCCCTCTAAAGATATTTACATCTCCTCAGCAGCCACAGAGAACACTTGGACAGCTGTATATCTAACTTAAGTGCCTCAGTAGAGTCTCTAACACTAGCTTAGATGTATCCAGACATGCTCTGTCTTTGAACACAGATTCAATGACTGTAGTCAGATTGGTGTTTTAATTGTTTACCTTCCAAATCCTGGCCTTGTATTATTTTGTACTATTCAGTAGTAATATTACTGCATTACTGCAGTTTGTGCACAGATATCACTGAAAATTAATCTGTGTGCCATTTGCATTTAGGCTAACAGGTCTTTCATAATATTTTAGAAAGCTTTCCCATTAAAAATTCATCTTTTCTGTGGTGGAACTGCCACTGACCTTACCCAAGTGCTACATTGCATTTACAAAATGTAAATTTTAGAAAGCCATTCCTTGTTCTCCTCCAAGCCTGAAATACTATTGGCTTCTTTGTGACTCTGGGCTTTGGCTTTCAGNACTTTTAGAAATAGTAATTTATAAATAAATGTCTGTATGTATATATATATATAAATGTCTTATATCTCATTTTGTTCTGGACTTCACCTTGCTGATTTTTGTTTAATGTTTGAGAGTTTGTATCTATAACAAGAGGTAATAGGTACAAACTAAACTGTGGAGGTTCTGTTTGACCATCAGGAAAAAAGTTTTAACTCTGAGGGTGACCAAGCACTGACAAAGTTGCCCAAGGAATTTTTGTTCTCCATCCTTAGAGGTATTCAAAATCCGTCTGGATGTGATCTATAATCCTGGACAACTGAATCTACAAGACCCTGCATGAGCAGGGT
The DNA here is from genome assembly GCA_013398275.1 of Promerops cafer. NCBI lineage: Eukaryota > Metazoa > Chordata > Aves > Passeriformes > Nectariniidae > Promerops > Promerops cafer. Next base: position 275,121 of record VZSE01015530.1, read on the forward strand.
GGAGTTGGACCTGATGACCTCCAGGGCTGTCTTCCACCTGCAGTTGTTCTGTGAAGCTCTGTTAAAGTCTCAGGGTTTCTCAGTAGAGTAAAATCACTTCTCTGTAGATCTTAGCACTGTCTTTGTCAGTTGTTTGCAAACTGTTTTGAGGGGAACAATTACGGGGAGTAAAAGTCTCCACCCCTTCAATTCCATAAGTCTAATGGCCAAAGAAATGTGCAGACCTGCTATATACCCTTTGAGAAGTTTTGACATTTTTTCTCCACAGGATCAAAACAAATTTATATTCTTCCATTTTTTATTGGATTTACTGAGCACAGCACAACAAACCGACTGATGCTACAAATGTGCAAAAAATCTGCTCCATTTTTTCTAAGAATTTTGATATTTACAAATATATTGAACACACATTTTTTTTCTTTCAATCACCTGAAGATGTTCTCTTTTTAAGACTTAGAAAAAGTTCTTTTAATTGACATAATTTGGATACTTTTCATGTAAGTTGAAAATCAGTCTTTTCTATTTTAGACCAGCTACCATAGGCATTTTTTTCCCCTCAACTTGATATAAGTTTATACTTATAGCTTTTATACTTTTAGCTTACACTTTCACCACAGAAGATGTTCTTACCATATTGGTAAGAATTACTCCATCACATAGAATGCATTTTTTGTTTCCTTCCTCAATTATTTTGATTATTTTCTCCTCAAGAGACCACTCAGGAATAGAAGACTGTGCATAACACAATGTAGTATAAATTGCTTTTTTTTTTTTTTCCCAAGTTACATCAAAAATTTTTTTACAAATGCAGTCCTTGACTGATTATAGATCTCCCTATTTTAGGCAGACAATAATGATGAAATTAGGAGCTCACTTGCCCAAGGCTGTTTCTATTTCCATTGCAAAGGAATGGGTGTTCAGAAAGGAAAGTTGAATCTCAGGAGTTTCTAAGTGCCCTCTAAAGATATTTACATCTCCTCAGCAGCCACAGAGAACACTTGGACAGCTGTATATCTAACTTAAGTGCCTCAGTAGAGTCTCTAACACTAGCTTAGATGTATCCAGACATGCTCTGTCTTTGAACACAGATTCAATGACTGTAGTCAGATTGGTGTTTTAATTGTTTACCTTCCAAATCCTGGCCTTGTATTATTTTGTACTATTCAGTAGTAATATTACTGCATTACTGCAGTTTGTGCACAGATATCACTGAAAATTAATCTGTGTGCCATTTGCATTTAGGCTAACAGGTCTTTCATAATATTTTAGAAAGCTTTCCCATTAAAAATTCATCTTTTCTGTGGTGGAACTGCCACTGACCTTACCCAAGTGCTACATTGCATTTACAAAATGTAAATTTTAGAAAGCCATTCCTTGTTCTCCTCCAAGCCTGAAATACTATTGGCTTCTTTGTGACTCTGGGCTTTGGCTTTCAGAACTCCTTCCTTCTATAAAATTTAAACTATCATGATGGTAGTATCAGGGCAGTGTCCATCTTCAATCTTTTTCTGTCTAAACTGTATTTACAGAATCTGAAATTGTCTGGAAAGGGTGGTGGATGCTGTTTTCAAGCTGGGAAAGCTGCACCTGGGGTGAGGATCTAATCTCAAGTTTCTGTTGACTGGTGAATGAGGCAGCCCGGGATGCCCTCCTCCTCTGTTCCCATTTTCTCAACTGCTTGTCTGCTTCCCTCAGTTTCTAGCATACTGACTAGGATCCAAAGGCCAATTGGTTGCCTATTAATTAATCACAATTGGCCTTCAATGTCATAAACCATAGCTGCAATTGCCTCCTGATCTTAGCTAAAGAAAGCTCAAGGGTCACTTGTGAAAAAGAAGATGCTCTCATGAGTGGATCACAAGGTGCATGAAACTTACATTTTTAGTAAAGGAGATTAAAAATTAGGAAAAATATACAGCTGACCTACAGCTGTATACAACTGTAGGTTGGGAACAACTAAAATCTTTTCCCATTCTTCAACTGATTTGAAATGCCTTTATTAGATACTTAGCTAAGAAGAGAATTTTTTTTTTTTTTATTGCTATCCATGACTGAAAATCCCAATCCCTACCTTTGCAAAATTAGGACCATGAAAATGAAATATATTTGAGTTTGTTAGGGACATGGTCATTTGTCTTTGTGCAGCATTGATTAAAGTAGTTATCCTCTCAATTTCTGGTGTATAAAAAAATTACGATTTTGAAAAAGTGTTCTAATAGCAGTCTAGTGATCACTTTGAGTGAAGTAAAAGAGAGAGCTTGGTTTCGAATTCTGAAATAAATGCATTTCAGGATGATGTAAGACATAAGGTAGAATACCGATTTAGCAGAATGCCACCAGAAGAGAAGGTAAAAAAATAGTTGTGTGATGATAGTCCAAAGCTTATCAGCACCTAAATTTTTTCTAGTCTTTCTTTGAGAAGTAGAAAACACTTTAAACCATGTGGCAGGACAGTAAAGCTACAAAAGAACTCTAAAGACATAAGTTCCTACACAAAAAAGCAAATGGTTCTTCATGAAACGTGAAACTCAAATCAATGACAATGTAGTAGAAAAATGAGAGAGTTCAAAATAAGTTGGGGGACAAATTGCTTTGAGGTATAGAAATCTCACAGGGAAACAGAAGGACCATTTGTTCCAGTAAATTGACATAGCAAGTTCTACTCCAGAAAAATCATAACCACGTTAAAAGTAGATCAAGGACACAGCTGAGTTCAGGAACGACTAGAGGCTAAGGATTCTAAAACCTCTTTGGAAAATCATAAAAATTCCACTGAATGCACTTTTTCTAATGGGTATTATGCCCTCTGTGAAGATCAATGTCTGCTAATTTTCCAAGAAGTTTTGGTTGGTTAGGCTTTGGATTTTTTTTTTTTGGGGGGGGGGGGGGGGGGGGTTACTGTTTTTGTTTGTTTGTTTGTTTGTTTTTTTGTTTGTTTTTTGAATTTCTCATAGGACTAGTTCAGGAATTCTAACTAAGAATCACAAGCCAAGACTGCTGAGTCTTGACTTGTTTGGCCAACTGTTACTTATCACACCTCATTTTAGGTTACTAACATTTCAAAACTATCTGACCATAGCAGTGTTTTATAACAGTGGTGCAGGGATGCTCTGTTTGCTCGTACTTCTGGATATACATTCTCTGTTTAGTTATTTTCATAGCTAGTCTGAGGCAGTAGAGCAACCAGGGTAGATTAACAGATCTACACCTCAAGGGATATATTAAACTGGAATGGTATTCAGACTGATAATCAAGGACTTAGACCTCCTACACTCTCATCTGAATTAATTGTTTTGCCATGGTTTTCAAGAGCAAAAGAATCAAGCCAATAAAAAATACTGCTCATGCTTCATGAATCAATGCTTAGATTATGTAAATTATGGTGTATGGCTGGCAAAGCAGTATTATTACAATTAAGGAGACTTAAGATGGTTGGTCAAATATGGATTAAAGCTTAAAGGTCACGGTTGGTTGTGTGTCATGCAAAAAGTAGCTACTGCTGTTTGAACTGATTTGGAATTATTGTAGTTTGAATAATGTTAAATTGTGGATGGATAGATATGAGTTTATCACGCCCTCAGTAGATCAGTTAGCCATTAGCAGAACCATGACATAAACCTGACAAACACTTTATTAAAAGGGCCCTCAAATGATTGCCCCCCTTAATATATTTTTTAAAATATGAGTATATTGGTATATTTTAAAAGTACCTGGTTTGATTAAACAGAAACAAAGTGTAAAGAGTTTTCAGGATAGTTTTAAACTTGGAAAAATTTGAATTTAATGAATGGAGTCTCCATGGAATGTAACACAAGGACAGATCATAATATTATTTTTTCTGCTTTGTATAAGAAGAGGTGTTCTAAAATCTGATGGATTATGCTCATTACCATTATAAACATGCAGAACAATTATTATCTCTGTTGTTTCATTTATACTTTTAAAAAACTTGGGGTTTACTTTGTTTGTGCGTATTTGGAGAACAGATGGCTTCTTTGGTATTTAAAATGACAATAGCAATTGCTGCTGCCAGTAGAAACTGGAAAAAAAATAAGAAACTGAGCTTTTGTACTTAATTGAAATGTCACTCTTGGATTTTGCTTTTTGTTTGGCTTTTTAGCTGTTTTTAAAGAAGATAAAAAACAAAGCAAGATCTATCAGAAAGTGCTGTAAGTAACAAGTAAACAAATGTTTATTCACTGTAAATATTTAACTTTATCATCTCAGTGTCTATGGCTTGGTCAGGAAAGAGAACAAGGCACCTCGACTCAGACTGCAGGAAGCTGAGCTGAAGCAGCTTAGGGAGTGTAACCTCATCAAGTTTGCAGCTGACACCAAAGTGAAGGATCACTCATAGCAGCTATTCAGAAGGGTGTAGGAGGCTGGGCAAATGAGCCAACAGGAACCTCCTGAAATTCCGCAAGGATAAACACCAAATCTTGCACTTGTGAAGGAAGGGACTCCTACAATGTTATAGGCTGGGGCTTTTGAGCAGCACTGCTGAGAGGAACTTGGGGAGATGCTGGTAGATGGAAGGCTGGGCATCAGCCTGCAGGGTGCCCTGGCACCAAACACCAAGGACATGCAGGTCAGCACTAGGAGATCCAGGAAAGTAGTTATCCTCCTCTGCACTGTACCTGTCAGATCACTTCTGGAGGCCTGTAACACGTTTTGGGTGCAAGAAAGATGCTGATGAACTGGTTTCCAGACATGGAATAGCATAGCTATTTGACAAAAATATTTCTATCCGTTTCAGGAACATTTGTTGTGCCAGTAGCTAAGGAAATAGTGAATTATGGCATGAATGTGAAACTTCTGTGTTTGGTTTTGATGCTGATCATATGCCTTTTCCTATACTGAATTTTAGTTCCCTGATCTCCCAGCATGAATTCAATCCTGTAGCCCTGAACTTGTGAGTGAATAGGGAAGAAAAATGTTCTTAGCGTCAAACTATGATTTAGTGAGGACTGGTTTGGGGGATAATATTCAGTGTCATCTATTCAAGCTTTTCCCCTCATGCAATATAATTCCAGAAACATTGGCAAGGAAAAGGAGCTAATGTGATTAATTAAAAAATGTATCAAGGGAAAATGCTATTTTAGACACAAAGGTAGCAGTTTTGGTAGGATTGTTTCCAAATAAGAAGACAAACAACGGGAAAAAGAAGACAACACATCCAGAAACCCAGAGTGTCTCTGTTTAAGTGATGTTCTGTGTCCTTGGTCTTTCTTATTTCAAAATTGGACATTTATTGTTTTAGTGGTAGGATTTACTGCACGAAACTAACTCTCAGTACTAATGCAGCATTGACAAATCGCAGTTTTTATTCAGTTTAATTGCAATGTTTAAAAACTAGCTTATCAAGTAGTCTGTAGTGGATTTGCAATATTAATTTATCTGATGACTGAGATGTTGTACCATGTGAATAAATTGCGCAATTTTAGTAGGAAGATGTCAGAAAAAAAAATGTTCTAGACCTATAAATAACCCTTCAGAAAGCATTCATGATTTAAGAGTAAGTAAGGATACGAGAAGATTCTTGAACACAGGAGGTTAAAGAACCACTCAGAATAATAGCATCAAAAGTGAGTGTATTACTGTAGAGAAACAGGCTGAGATGCCTGCTGTTTCAACATCAATATCAGCAGAGATTAAGCTTTGAGGTAAGACAGAGATACATGGAATGCTTTATAGTTTTAAAACCTGTAGCAAGTATGCTGTTCTAACTGTTAAAATCACTTTAAGAGGATTGTTTCATCTGGTCACAGACTGACCAAAGTCAGTCAGTTTTACTGGATCGCCATAATGAATGTAGAGAGAACTGTACCCTTAGGCCCAGCTTGTGCAATTGGTTTGGGGACCTAAGAAGGTCTGAGATTTGTAAATGAAGAGTAAACTGTGTAACTGTGGCAAAGCTGAAGCATATTTTCATAGGATTACAAATTGGATCTGCGAATCCTTTAAAATCCACCTCACTGTATCCATTTCAATGAATGAAGAAAGCCGTTCTAGTTAATTGCTAATGACTAATCTACTGTAAATTCAAAATGTTAAAACAAATCAGAAAGAAATAATTTTAATTTGTTTCATATATTAGTGGCTTCTAATTGAATAATTCTTTTCCAACAGTTTTAAGAGGTCATCTTAAATAATCTCTTAATTGATTTACTTAATTTAGCAGCCAGAATTTCTCACAGGAGTTACTTTTAAAGTACATGATGAAAAATATTAATGAAAAAAAGTGATTGTGCTGTATCCCTGCAGTAGCACTTCATATTAAGTGACATTAATTAGTTAATAATTGCAATGCAAGTTGCAATAGGTGTGGAAAGACACAGCTGTATTCCCCTTTCTCATAATTCTCAATAAATACAATCAGTTTACAACTTCTGTATTTCTGACTAATACCCCAAATGTGCCCATGTTATTGTGTGTGTCCAGTTGACTCATCTCTAGTAGCATCAAGTAACAATTTTAATTTAAAACCATAATATAGCAGGATGAACCAGCTCTGCTAGCCTTAAGTATGCCAGTATGTCCATGTTAAAAACCTCTTTTATAGAAATTCATAAGCAGTCTGTAAAATTGCTTCAGCTTGAAACCTGGCATGTGTTAGGGAGAAATGTTTTTCACAGAGTTTCAGTCAACATGGTTTATCTATTTCATGGAAAAAAACTGTAACTCAAGAGTTTGTACTTACTACTGCTGTAAAGAGTGTAGAATCCTAAATGCAGTCTGGCATAACTAATTTTTGTCCCTATGTCTTCACAGTTTATTAATGACCGAGCATACCTAGTCCTATATATAGGACAAAGTTTAAAACAGAGGAATTTGGTATATTGTCTTTAAAAATCCAAGAGTGAGGCTTGAAAAGGAGATAAAGTCATTACTAAATAGAAAGCAGCACTTGGGAACTGAGAATTAGGAAGAACTGTTTTGTTTAGCAATTTCACTGTAGGACAGCTTGAGAAGATCAGGTAATAAAATTTCAGACCAAAAAGCTTTGCGGAAGCTCTGTGTTTCTGGTACCTCCACAACCTCTTTATTCTTCTACACATGCAATGATAAACATTTGGTTCAAAAGGCTGGTTCTAAAGTGAGTAAGATAAAAGGCATAAACAAAATCACAGGTCTTTGCATGGATGCTGTTGCATACAACCTTTTGATGACCCCAGAGTGGTCCAGCTTTGAATCTGAAGGGTCCAAACAGTGAAGAAGTGATCTTTGTTTGGCATCATAATTCAACATAATTGAAAATATGTACAGACCCCCTCTGTGGACAGTTTGAGAAGATCAGGTAATAAATTCTTCATTAAAGTGACACATAGGTCTCACTGTTTTCCTGTAGAGGAAAAATATGACTTAAAACCATACCCTGGTAGCTGTGGTATTTTGAGGTACAAATTTTGATTTTATGTCACCCTTGTAGTAAGAGGTATTTGAAATCACCTTGGGAATTTCAACTCTTATTCAGATAAGTAAAAAATGTGCCACTAGAGTCACTGAACCTGAGAGAAAGCAAAAAAATGTGATATTATAATTCAAAGATAAGGCTGTATGCAATTTTTTTTATTACAATCCCAGTTATTGTGTGTAGGTGCTGTCTTTCTTATACTCTTCTTTTTCCAAGTTCTCTATATCTCTGAGCCTGTATTTGTTGTATATCTTCACTGCTGGAAAACTGTGCTGATTATTCCTTTAGAGAATTTCAGAAGATGTTTTTTTCTGCCTCGGTGAACCTGCAATGCTTTTGTGCTGCTCTAAGTGTAACACAGGTCTCCTTTTCAGCTGTCTAGTAGCATTCCTAATCTGTCCTCCAACTAGTATAAAAGTTAACCTCTAAAATTATCATAGGTACCATTAGTGTTTTTTCCATTTTCTTATTTATTTTTCAATCTTATGAATCATTACTTTTTTAGGTAATCAAATCCAGGCTCTTTTTTCTTCTTTTTTTTCCTTTGTTGTCCTTCATATTTCCAGATCTTCGCACCACTGACTTCTGTTATGTAGCTGTCATTCTCCTGTATCAGCCATGGAACTCCTTTTCTATACCATCTGGAACAGAATTCTGGCTATATTATAAAATCTAATCTTCATTTTTCCAGTTGCATCCCAGTACTATTGTATTTTTCATAATCTCTTTTATTTTCTCACCTAGCTGCTAGTTTTTGGGCATTTGCTTAATTGTAGTTCTCCCACCCTCACTCACTGTATCTGAGTTCAAATATTTAGGGTTTCTCTTACCAGGATTCTTAGCTGCTAGTATAGAGTAAAGCCCAGATGTCATAGGATGAAAATACGTTTTACTTTTGCAATAATCACATAAAGTTTTGCCACCCCATCACTTCCTATATAGTGCTATGTCCAAAATATCCACCCTCTCCTCCCATGCATATGCTGTTAAGGGCCTTATTGGGCCTCTAACTATTGAGCATTAGGAAGGCATTTCCTGGCTTTGATCAGTCTTTTAACAGCAGTGAAAGGAATTCAAGTTGCCTTCTAGTCCAGTCCTTTATTCTGAATTAAAATTGTCAGCTGACATACTATTGTAGTTTTGTTGTTCTGACCAATGTAATAATTTGTTTCTCTGTCACACATCACTCTTGTCTGTTGCTTGCAACATGTTCATAACATCACCAAGACTGTGAGTTTTAGTTTTGTGTGTATACAACAACACATGTGCCTTCTCCATGGTATATCCAGTCCATACAGAGGTTTTAAGTTCATAGAATCATGGAGTCATTTAGGCTGGAAAAGACCTTCAAGATCATCAAGTCGATCTGTTAATCCAGCACTGTCAAGTCCACAACTAAGCATTCCCCTAAGCACCACATCTGCATATCTTTTAAATTTTTTAAGCTGCCCACTTTCCCTGGGCAGCCTGTTCCAATACTTGGCTGTCCTTTCAGTGAAGAAACTTTTCCTATTATCCAATCTCAGCATCTCCTGCTGCAGCTTGAGGTTGTTCCCTCACACAGCGTTTCTTGTTAATTAGGAGAAGAGATTGACTCCCACTTGTCTACAACCTCCTTTCAGGCAGATGTAGAGAGGGATAAGATTCTCACCTCAGTCTCCTTTTCTCCAGAATAAACAACCTTAACTTCCTAAGCCACTCCTCATAAGACTTGTGCTCCAGACCCTTCACCAACTTTGTTACAAGAAGAGTATTTGTCATTTAACAGAGATTAAAATTTTTCTAAGTAGTTGTCTCACATGACTCTTTTTCCCATGTGTATTTTTCCTTACAGTTTTTTTTCACACTAGCTCAATAGTTTGTGCACCAAACATCTCACAGACAAAATTACACATCGGCTCTCCCTCCATCACAGGCTCACTCAGTGTTTCAGCTCATTTTCATCTGCTTGCACTTAAAAAAAGGAAAAAGTTATTAGATAGGATGACATTTTCCCTAAATGTTTGAATAGGAATTTTATTTTCACAGCTTTTTAAAAATTAGTTTTTATCAAAACACAGAAAAAATATACAAAGACATAATTATCAACACTCATATCTGTAAAAATATCTTTCTTTTACAACACCTCAAAAGACAAATGACAACTATTTATTTCTAATTTATTTTCCTGTAACAATGGCCTGTGTAGATCTTCTTTCTCTTTTTATTTCCTTTGAAGTAGTTTGATTTTGTAATCCTAAGAAGACAATAATAACATTTCAGATAATTTCTGTTGGTAGAAAAATTTTAGACATGGGTGTTTTTTTTCCATTGGGTTTCTAGAGTTGTAGTTATGGGGATCTTTGAAAGCATGAAGCAACATTTTAGGTTTCAAACCTGTCCCTCTAGTTCCCATGTTCTTTAACTTCCATCATTTAAGCTTTAAACATCAAAAGAAGTGATGTGAAATAAGACAGCAAGTGCATAGGGAAAAAAGTGAAATATACAGTCAGATAGAGAAGTTTACACTGAGAAATTTTGTAACAAACTATTGTACTGAATTTAACTCCTAACAGAGTAGTGCTATAGAATACAATCAAAAGGATATACAATCTCTATTATCTGTATTTTTATCAGAGTAATCACAAAAAGTGAGAACAACTTCAAAATCACTTTTTCATGGCATAAGTACTATAAACTTGATTTTAAAATATTTTTAAAGTATTTTGATAAGATGTATAAGTACGAAGTTAATTTTGAATTTGAAGCTAAAAACAGGACTAACAATTCAATTAGTAGTGGTGAGATTTGCAAATTAAACATTGGACAATATGAACTTCTAATAATTTTCTTACCTTTTCACTTTGTAATGAATGGTATTTCATTTCATTTTATATATATATATTTCATAATGTAAGTGGTACTATGTAAATTATTGTTGCTACTAATAAAGCAGGTAGGATTGAATTTTATGTTTTAAATTAAATTATATTCATGAGTCTATTAAGGAATATAGTTTACATAAAAGAAACAACCCTAAAGCAAGGATGATTTTGGAATTATTTCTTTCTTCCTTAAGAACTCTGCAATTCATGTCACAAGTCAGTAACTTAAGCAATTCTTACCTGTTCATGGAATTTATTGGGCTGAGGCAAAGATGCCTCATGTTAATGGAAGATTTTCTTTAATGCACTTTTAGGAGAACTTTGAATTTCCAACATATGTATATCTACTTGAAATGTATTTGCAAGTGTTCCATTTTGTGTGTTTCCAAGTACTCTTCTGTGTTAGAGAAGTTCGGACTTAATAGTTCAAACTAGATGTTGCATTATGTTTTATATTCTGAAATTAAAAATGTTACTCATCTATTTTTGTAGTCTTCATGTTCAAACTTGCCCATATTTTAAATTGAGTGAAGAGAGAGGGCTTTTAAAATGTTTCATTCATCTTTCTCATATGCTATATTTCCATTAGAAGTCCTTTTGTCTGCATGTAAAAACACGGATGGATAAATAATGAGTAAATAATATTTGGTATTATCTACTAAAAGGGAATTGAGCAAAAAAAAAATCTTATATCAATTTATTTCCTTCATCTTACTAATTATTTACCTTTATACAATAAGAAAATTTTTCTGAACTTCAAAGAGATTTTGCTAAATAGAATTCGCTACAGCTGTCCCCATAATTGATGACTTTGACTGACTGATTGAGAAAAGAAATCAAGTACAAATTTATGTTACATGATTTAAGAAAAAATTGCGCCACAAGTGAAACTAAGAACTCTACATTTCATTTAACCAGAAAGTCTCTGAGAGGAAGATGGCATGCGAGGCACACCTCAAGGCTTTTTGATCATACAGTCAGGAAAATAAAATGTTTTAGTACGGGAAGGTTAGTTTGGTAGTATGACAGATCATAGGATTCAAGGTTTTGGGAGGTTTTTTAGCATTCAGAATAAGCACAGATCAAATATACTACAAAATGCCTAGAAGTAATAAAAAGAGAATATTCATGTATCAATATCATTCCAGTTTATATCAATATGAATGACTCAAAGGGCAATGCTGATACAGGAAGGAATGGATATAAGGTGGTTTTGAATACTAAAATTGAATATTAAAATAATTTTTCTTATAATTCAGATAAAGTATTTTATCCCTAATCAGAGAAGTCAGATATTGCCACAGTGATACTGTAGGAAGAAAGATTCTTAATTGTTTTAGTATGAAAAAAATTCTATTGTGTTACTATTTTTGCTAGCAAGATGTTGCATTGCTCAGTTCCATGTTACTTCAATCTTAAATGTTGAAGAGGTAGGAAATGTAGGAAATGTAGGAGTTGTAGGAAAATAGTGATATATTGCTAGGGCTTTTGCTTTCCCTAAGTATGCACCTCGATGTCTTTCTTGATCCTCTGGAACTTTCACTATTCAATAATTTAAACTGATACTATTTTCCTAGTTCTGGGAATCTAGCAGTTGGAAGATCTGGCAGTTTGTCCATTGCAAATGGAAATAAATGAAGACAATTTCTGTCTTGTTCTCAGCTTTTTGAGATGGCATAGTTTTATGACTTCATAAGACTTATTTCTATACTGCAGCTAAGAAGGAGTCAGATGGTGATATTCAAGCTACCTTTAAATAAGGAACAATTTGCCTTTAGTAAATTTTTTAGGATTGTCTTGGTTTTATTTTTTTTAGTTCCTTTTTTTTACTATTCCTGATACTCTCTCTTTGAAGGTTTTTCTGTCTGTAGCTACCAAGAAGAATCACAGAATCATTTAGTTTGTAAAAGATCTCTGACATCAAGTCCAACTTTTGACTGATCACCACCTTGGCAACTAGACTTTGGCACTAAGTCCTACACCCAGTTGTTTCTTGAACACCTGTGTGGATGGCAACTGCATGACCTCCCTGGGCAGTCCATTCCATTCCAGTGTTTAACAAAACTTTCCATGAGGAAATTCCTCCTGATGTTTAACCTCAACCTCCCTGGAGCAGCTTGAGGCTATGTCTTCTTGCTCTCTCACTTGCTGTCTGGGAGAAGGGGATTACTCCCACCTGGCTACAGCCTCCTTTCATGTAGTTGTGGGGAGTGATCAGGTCTTTCCTGAACCTCCTTCTCCCCACTAAACAATGCCACATCCCTCAGCTGCTCCTCATATGCTAGAAATTTTCTCTTGTCTTTCATCTCCTTTTCCTGTTAGATATTTTTAATTGGAAATTTGTATGATCCTTCAAGACAGAACTGGTTATATCTGATTATTTAAGTTATATGACTATGAAAGTTATAAAAACCCAAGAGGGCTTTCAAAGTATCACATAATTTTTAGACGTCTCTTAATGGAATTTTTAAAAGTACAAAGTTATAGAAGTAAATATTGACTGAGCTGGTCTCTAATTTTTTTTTATTTTCAGACTATGACTGTTATTTCCAAATACAGTGGCAGTAGTAACAGACAGTATGTCCTTTCCTTTTATCTAAAACTGTCTACATCGTATAAAAGTATTTTGTTAAAAAAAGAAGTACCAGAATCACCTTCCATATTGAACTGTGCTGCCTGCCTATTTACACAGTGAAAAATAGACAATTGACACTAAGTACATCCATTCCATGACTATTTCTTTTTACTTTCAGAGGCATACACATTTGACCTGTACCCTTTTCATCTGATCATACAGAAAGGACATTTCTGTGAACCATTCTGGCAAATGAAGCTGACCTTAATCTTATCCTGGGTTTCTTTACCTTTAATATCTCATCCTTGTGACAACCTTCTTCTGCTTCAGATACCTTTTCAATTATGAAATGCAGAAAATTCTGCCAGATAACTTACATGCACAAAATTCACTGTGGTCATTGGCACTGAGCAATGCTAGGTGGAAAAATGTCATTTTTTTAATGTCATGTACATCAAAATATTATGGAAATGATTAATTACTATAATTTTAATTCAGTTCTTTCCAAATAAAAATTATTGAGTTTATATATTGGTCTAAATCTATCTTGTTCTGATAGCAATTCCAGGTTACAATGAATCAACATGTTTTAATGTAAAAAATATGTGGTAAACAACCTCCACTTGTTTCTGCCTCTGGTTTATCTCATATCTGTTGTCACTAATCATTAATATGTCTGTTGTCATATCTTTTTTTACTTTCTCCTAACCTGCATGTTCAGGACTTCTAATGTTTTTTTCCTGTGTCAGAAATTTGGAAGGCGGCTTTTTACTATCTTTGTGCAGTACCTGCAATAATGGGTCTTACAATATTTAGATTATTTGAGTATTCCAGCAACAAAAAAAGGGTAGGTAAATGCCGAGGTATGTGACATAAAATAACCTAAAAGAGATTTCAGAGTCTAAAACAATTCAATGAATCAAAAATAGTCATCATATTTGTTAGGTATAATTCTGAAAAAAGGCAATAAAATTTATCTTTCTTAACAGGACAGGATGACTGCTAGCCTGAAAAATGAGCTTAGCAGTAAGATAGCTATCATCCATTTTAACTTGTTTTTCTCATAAGGATAGATCAGCTGAAATCATCTGCTCACCGCTGCAGTCACCTTCTGCAGACACTTTTGTACATAGTGCTAGATGTATAAAAAGATTCAGGTAGAATATCTGTTTACACATTGGAATTTTAAGAAACTGTTCTGTAAAAGTTGGATCAGATCTGAAGAAACCTGTCTAGGTTTTGCAGATATTTGGAGACGATATGTTCATTTAGGATTAGGACATGGGAATGCACAATTTATGAACAGATCCTGCTATTAAATCCTCCTCTCTAGGTTTATGTAGCAAAGAGAAAAACAGAAAGCTACTGATGATGAGCTACTATGTTTTATAAATTTATTAATAAATATTTCAGAATATGACAAAAGTATATTATTCCAGTTTAAATAATACCTTACAAATCAGGCATTGTCAGCTGTGAGAAGTGATTTGTGAAAATAATGGCTTGCAAAATAAAGAAAATTAACACACCTAAATCATTGGGCTAAGAAAGAGTTTAGATGCTAGTTTTGTTAGTAATGTGCTAGCAGCAAATTGATTGCTAGTGATTTAGATAACTGTGGGAATTTTTGAAAAGACAAAAGGAACCACTAATGTTGCTGTTCCAGGGATACTATGAACAGCATTTTATTTGGCCATAAGATGGATTCTTGTTGCTGTATCTCTGAAAACTCTTATGAGCATGGCAAAATTCTTACAAACCCTCTGTTTTTCTGAACTTTGGCCATTGTTCTCTCCTTCTACTGCAGTTCAATTTTAAACAGTTACTATGCCAATAGCAGTGACATCAAGGTCATTATTTTACTTATGTTTGGATTATTCTGGGCTGATAATTGTAATAAAAAACATATGAAACATGTTATCCTCAATCATAAAGAAAATTACTTTTTGGTAATCAAAACGACAAAAAAATAATTGATCCTTTTATGTGGGGAGAAAGGCAACAGGGTCACAGTTAAATGTTTTACCATATGAACATTTCCTTTATATTGAATGTTACACGTGTTGTGTCATTATACATAATGGGTAGTGACAATCTCATAACACTTACTTTATGCTCTTGCTCAACTTTAAACTCCTGCCACATGCCTTATGTTAGATAATTACCTTCAAAAATGAACTTTTCATTCATAGCGTATGTGTTCTTTTCTCTGCACAGATGCCTCAATCTCCTTTGTTGTTTCCTTGGACATTTTTTTTCCCTCAGTTGTCCTTTAGTTTATTCTTCTTTGCCTCATTGCTGAGGTTAATGCCCTCAACTATTTTGTGTCTCACCATGTAAAAAAGAAAGGATAATGCACAGGTGTCTTAGGCCAGTACTTGTGTATTTGTTCACATGAGTATGAGCATAGTTTTATTCTACCCTAAGAAGCCTCTTGATGACATTCAATGGCACAGACAAAACAAACCAAAAGCAAAAAAAATGCTAATAACTAGCATCAGCCACACAGTTTTGAACTGGTTTTGGAAGCGTCAGATCTCTTCCCCCCCGCCCTCCTTTTTTTATAGAAATCTAGAGATGACCACATATTTGCATGATTAATTGAAAAATCAGGGATGAATTGACAGCTCAGAGTAAAATTCAATATTTTTATAAACTGGAGATTAGTTCAAACTGTTCTTTTAGAAAGTGAACAATGCTTAGAAATTCTAGGTGGCATTTATATAATTAATAATAATTGTGTCTATTCCATCTCTCTACTTGTGGCTAATGGGCTTTTATCATTGCAGATGTTGTCAGCCAAATGAAGGCAAAACAGGAGATAATAAAAGAATGCACATTTTACAGCTAGAAGAGAGGCTACTGAGGTTATGCACCAAATGTTTTTTCCTAAAAATCTATGTATGGGTAATTATATCTCAGAGCTGAGTAGTACTGCATTATGTCTAAGATCTACAGGAAACAAGTTATGCTTCATTTACACATTTTTTATTATTTTTTTAATTTTGTACACTTGTATTTTAAACTACTGGCTAAAATTTCTATTGTATTAGATTTTCACTGTTTCAGTGAAAACTTGGTTAATGCCAAGCAAAGCATGGCTAATTCCTTATTTGGAAGTCAATTAGTATACAGAGAAAACTGAAAATCTATTTATCACTTAAATAATTGTTATGAAAATATTTTTTGTATTTGTGTTACTTTTTTTGCAGCACATAATATCAGGCGCAGATATAATTTCAAAACTCTGCAAAGTTAAAAGTTATAATGGGAGAATATCGGGAAGGTTGATGTGGTTTTACTGATGAAATAATGGTGGGGCATAATTTCATTCAAGTGACTCTAAATTATGATGTAAAATTGCTCCCTTCCCCAATGAATACCTGCTTTGTCTAACTTAACAACTAGTCCATACACACAATTACTGGATTTCTAGTGTAGGCCTAGCTTAAGAGCTTCCATATTCCAAACTACCCATTTCTTGGGAGATTGCTTATGATAAAAGTATGTAAAAACTGAGAAACGGGTTATGTGTCATCATAAATTCCAAAACTGAAGGTGACTTAAATGTCCAATTTCACTGATTTAAATAAGATATATATATCTCTAAAAATTTGAAAGCACCTAGCATATTTTCCAGCTTCATCTTGTAGAAAAGATTTTTTGGTAAAACAGAAGTAACTGTGTTTTCTGGGGTGTTTTTGTGTGTAAGAAATCATGTATAAATTAAATAAAGTAATTTTTTTTAATCCTCATGGGCATAACCACATGAGTATTTTTAAAGAGACTCAATTAAAATGCTCTATTCTTGAAATAGTTATGTTATAATTTTACTATAATAAATTTAAATATGCTAATCCAGGTTTTAGTTCAATAGCAATGGTAGCAATTCAGTGATAGCATCTAAAGAAGTAATGAGTGTTCATCGAAGTAAATGATAGAAGAATTCTTAAATCCTTTTTAAAAGGATTTTAAGTGATTCTTAAAATACTGCAGTGCCTTTCAGGAATTAAATAGCTCAAAGTAATAAGTCAAGATTTTACAGTCCATTGCATTCTGACTTTTTCTTCTTCATGGAGTCTGAGTTTCACTGAATTTCAGTTTGATTCCTCTCTTCTACTGAATTGTTAACATTTTTTCAAAGGTTATAATACTGCCTCATGTACAATAGAGTATCTACTGTTAGGAAAGAGAGAGCAAGATAACAATAAACCAAGGTACTGAAGAGGTTCAGTTATTCATATAAAATCATAGAATGTTTCTTGCTTTGGTGGATTTGGACTATCTGGAGGAATATATGTTTATCCACAGTCGTGAAACATGTTCCATGAGAAGCAGGTCCAAGTGAGTAAAGTCCCTGTGGTACGGGGAGCGATGGTTGAAATGTAAATGTGAGGAGGCCTGGCAGATTGTCTACATCACACTGCTGCAAACCTGCAGAGCTGCTAAGGCAAGTGCTAGTTGCTTATAATGGAGGAAACAACCACTGGATAATTGGAGTTGTACCGTGTGCCTCACATATGGGTCTATGTCTATGTCTGTGTTTAAAGTAGTTGGAAGGTATGGGATCTGGGCATGACATAAATAGTAAAATATAGGGGTGGCTAATGTCCTGGTTTCAGGAAGGGGCAGAACATAGTTTACCTGGAGTTTAATTAATCGTTGGTGCTAAACCACCACAAATATTTACAAAGTTAAATTTAATCTAATCATAGTAATTTTACTACCTTGTTATTTTATACAAATTGTCAAAATCATATTGGCTGCTATATGTAATTCTGCTTTTTAACCTTTAATCACAGGCAGAAGTAAGAAATAATGGAAAATAAAGTTAATTTTTTGAAAAAAATATTTTTAATAGCTTTTCCTAGGTACTGGTGTTCAGTTTTTCCTCAAAGTAATTTTCCATTTTATACCTTGAACATTTTCTGTAAAAAACTTGGTGCTCCTCCTTCACAGCAAGTTCCACTGAGTCTCAAAACTTTAAGCATCTTGTTCAGCACAAGGTAAAAGCTGCAGCAGTCTACTGTAGCTGCTGTATGAGAGAGATAAAGAGATTATCTGAAAAAATGTAAGATACAGCTTAGCTGATTGTTGAGTGTCATCCCATAACTGTTTTGCTTCCTATTCTCCATCCCAAATAAGAACATATAAAGCTAATGGAAACATAAAAGTAGCTGAAAGATAAAGGAGAAGTGTGTTGAAAGTTTTAAGTGAATCTAATGCGAATGATGAAGCGTGCTTTTGTCAAACAAAATGCTGAAGCAAATGCATGTATCTCTAGTGAGTATCTCCAAGTCTGTGAGGATGAAGTCTTTGTTCTCATACTAAAGAAAGCTTATTCTTTTGAATTTAATATATTCTTCCTATTGAAATGACTGACTTTTGCAAACAGATTAATGAAATACTTCCCTAGTATATAGGAATATAGAATGATAAAGAACTTGTATAAAAAATTGCATTTTTTCACTGAAAATATTGAATATGGGCTGTAAAGAAAATTCAATCTTATTTATCCCAAATAAAAATGAAATTGATTATCTCAGTCAATATTTATAAGTAGTAATATGTGGTTTAACTCTTTCACAGTGTGAGAGGTTGTGTTTGTTTTCTTTTAAACATGCAATATTGTAAATATACTTGCTTATTTTCTGCTAGGGTGGTAAAGCATTGAAAAAGATTTATGGAGGCTCCATCTTTGAAGGTGTTCAAAAGGCATCTGGATTTGGTGTTGAGCTCTACATGTACCTGTTTGTGTGGGCCAGTTGGGCAAGGTGACCTACATAGGTGCCTACCTTAGTAGTTCTGTGATTGTGTTACTCTATAATTAAATAAAATGGAACACTGAGCTCGGTAAACACTCTCACTTTGGGCTTCCTCTGGAGTATTGGTACTTACTTTGTTGTAAAGAAATAATACTGTGCTCTTTTAGCATGCTAAACTTGCAAAGCTACATTGATAAAAAAATGATTAATTGAAGATGTAAAACATAAATTGACTCCAAAACAGACCAGTCTCCATTCCTAGGACAGTGAGTATGCACAATAAATACTTATGATTTCTTAAGAAAATGGCTAATGTTTCATCTAAATGCTGGTTTGATGTCTGATCCAAAACACAAAGATCAGAGCCTTTTAAATTTGCAAAATAACATATTTTGAGCATATTGAGCATTCTTGGCATTTGGGAAACAGAAAAAATGTACGGCTGGAAAAATCTGTCACCTACTGAACAGCAGTGCTACTGAATATTTTTGTCACATCTGAAGCCTTCTACAACTCTGTGTTCTGCTATTTTTACAAGAATTCTGAACTTTTCCCTAGAAACTGAATGTTATAACTAGGACTTTCCAAAAAGTCATTTCTATGTTAAACTAACAATTTGCTGGTGTGAGGATGCTATTATCACTAGAGATGGGGATTTTTGAGAAATACATTGTTTGAGACTGTAACCATTTCTAAGCAAGAAGACTTGGTGTTCAAATTTTCCTGTAGGTTTAGTAACGTTCAATGAATTTCCCATCCACTGGTCTTGCTTTGAATACATTTGAAGTTTTATCATCCACAGTATGCTGTGAGTGGATAGCATAAGCATAGAGCTAGAAACTGAGTCACTTTACTTTCTGATTGCTTTTGTTTTGAATCTGCCATATTTCATTCAAGATATCTTTTTAAACTCGTGAGACAGCAAACGAGTCAAGTTTTAACAGTTTATATTTTAGAGATGTTTCTCACTGTCTCCTAAAGCCCCAGTCATCTCTTCTTTAGACTTAAGAATCCTACATTATTACTCAGACTTCTCCTGCATGGAATATAAAACATGGTATGCAATATAAAGACATATAATAGTATGAGTTAGAAAGAACTTTTTAAAGATCACCTATTCCAACTCCCCTGTCCTGAAGGCTCATCTTCAACTTGATCAGACTGCTCAGAGCATTATTCATGTCCAGAATACATAAATAATGCATTTAGGAAATCTTCATTTGTGGCTTATTTCTTCAAGAGACAGTGCTGTTTTTGAGTTTTGTCCAACTAAGTTCTTGGACATAAAAATATCAGTTTCTTCGCAGTGAAGAATAACTATGTTCATTAGCATATCTTTTTGAAACTGATTTGAAACAAGAATCATACCATATTACTTTGGTACATGTTTGTTAGTCTTGAGGAGGATTGGGTTTCCCTACGTGGTAATTACTGAGGATTTAGTGTATTTGTAGAGAATGTTAGTGTACACTAAGAAATGGGGGACATGATCTTCTGGAAAAAGATACAGATTCTGAGATATTTTTACTATGTTTCATAAGAGTTGTCACAAGATGTGAGGATTCATCTGAATTCTTGAGAACTGCATGGTATTTGAAAATGTATGATGTTTTTTCAAATCCTAGCAATAACTTTCTTCCATTTTTATCCTTAATCCACCTCAGTGAAAATATCCCAAAAGTCCTTCAATGAGAAAGTTATTATCCATCTAGAACTTAACTTCTAAATACCAAATATAGATCTCTATTTTCAACACAGGAGAGAAAAATTACCTGAAACAGCCTTTGGTATACTTCCATATGGCACAAACCCCTAGTATTTCTTCTGGCTTTTTTCAGTATATAGAGCATGTCTGAACTTCATGCTCCAGGAAAAACAGGCTGTGTAATAGTTTTATTTAGGCTAGAATAATTTAGAATACTGTCAAGACCAAAATCAACACAGACTTTATCGGCTTGAAAGGGTTGAAATCTTTGTCTTCATTAATGCTGTACCTTCCTTGAACAAAGCTTAGACAGGCTTTTATCTTATAACTTCAGTGTTTTCTTCACTAAAGTATTTAGAAAATGATGTATATATGTATATAATAAGGACTGCTATATATAGATCACAAATTATTTCTACCAGCTCACACAGAATCACACACAGAATCACTAGGTTGGAAGAGACCTTCAAGATCATTGAGTTCAGGCCATGCTCTAAGACCATGGCACCGAGTGCCACATTTTTTAAACACATCCAGGGATGGAGACTCCACCACCTCCCCAGGTAGACAGTTCCAGTACTTTATCACTCTTTCTGTAAAAACCTTTTTCCTAATATACAGCCTATATTTCCCTTGACTCAGCTTAAGACTGTGTCCTCTGGTTCTGTCAGCTGCTGCCTGGAGAAAGAGACCAACCCCCACCTGACTACAACCACCTCTCAGGCAGTTGTAGAGAGTGATAAGGTCACCTCTGAGTCTCCTTTTCTCCAGTCTAAACAGCCCCAGCTCCCTCAGCCGTTCCTCACAGGTCCTGTGCTCCAAGCCCCTCACCAGCCTCGTTGCCTCCTCTGGACGCGCTCAAGTGTCTCAACGTCCTTCCCAAACTGAGGGGCCCAGAACTGGACACAGCACTCGAGGTGTGGCCTCACCAGTGCCGAGTACAGGGGAAGAATGACCTCCCTGCTCCTGCTGGCCACAGTGTTCCTGATACAGGCCAGGATGCCCTTGGCCTTCTTGGCCACCAGGGCACACTGCTGGCTCATGTTCTGTCAGTTATCAACCAATACCCCCAGGTCTCTTTCCACCTGGGCACTGTCCAGCCACACCGTCCCCAGCCTGTAACGCTGCAGGGGGTTATTGTGGCCAAAATGCAGGACTTGGCACTTGGACTTATTAAACATCATCTTATTGGATTCCACCCATCCATCCATCCAACCATTCCAGGTCTCTCTGCAGAGCCCTCCTACCTTCAAACAGATTGACACGCGCTCCCAGCTTAGTGTCATCTGCAGATTTACTAATGAAAGACTCAACTCCCTCATCCATATCGTCAATAAAATGTTGAACAGAACTGGTCCCAGCACAGACCCCTGAGGGACACCACTGGTCACTGGCCACCAGCTGGATGCAGCACCGTTCACCACCACTCTCTGGGCCCAGCCATCCAGCCAGTTCCTAACCCAGCTAGGAGTGCTCCTGTCTGAGTCATGGGCTGCCAGCTTTTCCAGGAGTGTGCTGAGGGAGACAGTGTCAAAGGCCTTGCTGAAGTCCAAATAGAGACCATCCACAGCCTTTCCTGCATCCACCAGGTGGGTCACCTGGGCATAAAAGGAGACCAGGTTGGTCAAACACGACCTACCCCTCCTAAACCTATGTTGTCTGGCCATCCTTAAGTACTGCGTGATGACACTCAACATAAACTGTTCCATTTACCTTACTGCGTACTGAGGTCAGGCTGACTGGCCTATAATTACCAGGATCCTCCTTCCCACCCTTTTTTGTGAATGGGAGTCACATTGGCCAACTTCCAGTCATCTGGAACCTCACTAGTGAGCCAAGACTGTTGGTAAATGATGGAGAGTGGCATCGCAAGTTCATCTGCCAGCTCCCTCATCACTCTGGGATGGATCCCATCTGGGCTCATAGACTTATGAACATCCAAGCGGGTCAGCAGTTCTCTGCCTCCTCTTGGATAACATGGGGACCATTCTGCTCCCTGATACCATCTACCAACCCAGGAGGACAGTTGTCCCAAGGACAAGCCATCTTCCCACTAAAGACTGAAGCAAAGAAGGCGTTAGGCACTTCCGCCTTCTCCTCATCTGCAGGTTACTGAGTTCCCTCCCTCATCCAATAGAGAACAAAGGTCTTACCCTTCCTCTTGCCGTTAATATATTTGTAAAAATATGTTTTATTATCCTTTACAAAAGTTGCCAAATTAAGTTTGAACTGAGCTTTGGCCTCCCTAATTTTTTCCTACGTGCCCTAGCAACCCCCTTAAATACTTCCTGAGAGACCTGACCCTCCTTCCAAAGATGATACATCCTCTTTTTATTCCTAAGTTCCTTCAAAACCTCGTTGCCCATCCAGGCTTGATGTTTGCCTCGTTGACTCATCTTTTGGCACACAGGGACAATCTGTTCCTGTGCCCTCGAGATCTCTGTTTTGAAGCATGCCCACCTTTCCTGGACTCCTTTGTTTTTAAGGGCTGCTTTCCAAGGAACTCTCTGAATAAGTCTCCTAAATAGGCCGAAGACTGCCCTCTGGAAGTCCAGTGTAAAAGTCTTATAGATGCTGCTCCTGATTTCACCAAATATCAAGAACTCATGATCACTCTGCCCCAAGTGGCCTCCAACCACCACATCTCCCACCAGCCCATCTCTATTTGCAAACAACAAGTCTAACATAGTCCCTCCCCTGGTGGACTCACTCACCAGCTGTGACAGAAAGTTGTCCTTCAATACCCTAAAAACTTTCTGGACTGCTCCTTTTCTGCTGTATTAAGTTCCCAGCAGATGTCTGGTAGGCTGAAGTCACTTACAGGAACAAGGGCTGGTGATCCTGAAACATTCTCTAGCTGCTTATAAAATAAATTTTCCACCTCTTCTTCCTGGTTGGGTGGACGATAAGAGACTCCCAGCAGGACATCAGCCTTGCTGGCCTTCCCCTTAATTCTTACCCATAGGCATTCAACTTCATTGTCATTCGTTTCAATACCCATGGCATCAAAAGCCTCCCTAATGTAAAGGGCCACCCCTCCACCTCTTCTCCCTTTCCTGTCTCTTCTGAAGAGCTTGTAGCCATCCAGTGCAGTGCTCCAACTATGTGAGTCGTCGCACCACGTTTCTGTGATGGTGACTACATCATAGTTCTGCTGTTGCACCATGGCTTCCAGCTCTTCTTGTTTGTTACCCATGCTGCATGCATTGGTATACATGCACCTCAGCTGGGCTGCTGATTTCACCCCTAACTCAGGCTTACCACCCTTGGGCCTGTTTCCACACAGCCCAGCTGCATCCCCTTGTAGTTCACATGTAGTAGCTACTACAGTTGTACTCTTTGAAACTGAAACATGACAAAAGATGTGCATTTACAAAGTTATACAAAGAGAACCTAGGAAAAGGTATGGGGGTTTTTTTGTGCTAAGTCAATTAAGTTTTTTTGGTTTTGTAGCATTGGGAAAGCCTTTAACACTGGTACATGAAGAAAGTGCAATATGGGATATTGAGGTAATCAGAAATAAAGAGTTTTTAATGTCATCAAAGACTAGTTGATGGCACACTTATGTAAGAAAATCATGGTTTCTTCTTTTTAAAAAGAACTGTGTGGTTTTGCTTAAAAAACTGGTTTTGATCTTGAAAGCAAATTAATATGCCATAATCATAGAATGATTTGAATAGGATATGCTGCTTCTTTTCATTCTTCCTGAGCAGTACCTTTCCAGAACAGCCTTCACATATTTTGAAATATCAAATATGAAAAACAAAAAAATTATCTTTGCCTTCCTGCCTGCCCATACTACATGAAACCTGCAAAGGCAGTTGAAGATACATCTTAAAGGATACATGGGCTCCTTGATGCCTGCCTAGACATCTCTACATTCTTACTGTTGTTCAGAACCAGACAGAAACATAGGTATAAAACATGGGCAGGATGTTTAAATGGCACACACAAAAGTGCATTACTTACTATTCCACTATTTTGTGACTCATTTACTTCCCTTCTTTTGGGAAGAACCCAGAAAGAAAGCAGCAGCAGAGCTTCCTGGTGAGGTTGAGGGCTGACTGAAGATTGAAAACCTAGAAATGTATCATAAGGTTAGTTAACTCTATGCTTGCTTCCAAAGCCCTAGGGCTGGAATTTTTTGACTATGTTTGGAAAATTAGAAATGAAAAATTACTTATTTTCTTTCTTTCTTTTTTTTTTTTTTTTTTTTTTAACATTGGGGGGCAATGGTCTCTTTTCCCTTATCTTATTTCTCAAAAGTTGTTGAAAGAACTGTGGTCAGACAGCTACTTTGTTCTGTGACTGAGCAAATGATGTCTGGAATGTAAATAAAATATAAAATATCCCCCTTCTAACTAACAAAATATTTGATAAAATTGTGTAACTGTAAAAAAGCAAGCTAGAAATGGAAAATATTCTGAAGCATTAGATCATTATCCATAATGCAAAAGATGCCTGTTAAACTGTGAAAGAGAATATATGGAGAAATAAGAGTCTTAGGAAAAAAGAGGGCAAGCATTGTAGGGCCATAAAGCTGTTTTATTTAAATTATTTATCCAATGAGAGTAAAAGAAAAAAAAAAGTAAAAAAACTCAAAAAAGCCCAAGAACATGAGAGTATTTTAAAGGGTGGATAAACTTAAGGTTTAATTTATATGTAAGAGTACAAAAATTTATTTTATCTTCACTGCAGGTATTTGGTCCATAGGAGAGCACACTCTTTTGCCCATGCCTGACTATTATTAAATACATTTCAACTTACACTATTTTAGCTTCTTCCTAGTGAAAGATTTTACCATTTCGTTTAAGTAAAATTGGTTGAAGAAATGAGCTGCCAGTTCAATGTTGCTTATTCAAAGCAACTGATCAAAACTGTCTTTTCCAAGAAAGGAAGAAAGTGAATTTTTCCCCCTAATACATATTTGAGTCCACTATTTAACTGTTCCAGTAATACGAAGGGAGCATTGGACTTAGCTTCTCTCAGAGGATCAGCAGTCAGCAAAAGCCTCTTAGTCCTCTTAGCCTGAGGAATGTGTGTCTCTAACAGATTGCCAGAAAAGATTAACTGCTGCAGGTAGCACAGCTGCTGGTTCAAACAATTTTGATCTTTTTATATCTTGTGCTCATTCTGTATCCACATGGAATTGGTCTGCTTGTTATGGAGAGCCGCAGGTAGCACAGCTGCTGGTTCAAAAGATTCCAGTCCCCTTATATCTTCTGTGCATTGTTTCTGCATAGAACTGGCCCAGTTGTTTTGGAGAGCCCCAAGGAAACCACTTTACGAAATAGTTTGCTAACCTTTTCAAGGAGTGAAATATGGTCCTACTTTTTTTTGTCTTTGTAGTAGAAAAGCTTGTTCATCAAAACCAGTATTTACCGTAGATTCTTTGCATAGTTTTTCCTAGGAGAGTAAAAAGAGATACCATTTAAAAGCCTAGTTTAAGAAAAAAAATAAGTGTAGATACCACCATGCCTAACTATTTCCCAGTATGTACAGTCTGTGTGTTACATTTTAGATTTTAAATTGGGTTCATGAAATCTTATGAGGGTGAGACAATGCATTTATCCTAACCAGCCATTTAGAAGGTAGATGACTAGAGTAAATTGTCAACTAGTAACAAATCAAGAGAAACAGGCAGCTGTGTAACCACCCATCTTGAAAAAGATTGATAAATGGAATTAATTTACATTGTGACATGCCTGTCTCCCTGCTGCTGATGTTGTGCATCTCTAAGTGAAAGGTCTTACTTTTAAAAAGCTAAAGTTACATGATATAAATCCCCCATTAGTGATTCAGAAATCAAAGCCACGTTCTCATAGCTGAGCTCTGAACTGAAAAGCCTAGAGGTTACTGAATGTTCTGTGGTTTGTATAAACATATATAAGCTGTGGGTGCAGGAACAACCAGAATTTCTGTGTATGAAATACTAATTTGAATAAACTTGGCTATATGGTCAAGGTAATCAGATCATAGACTGCTGGGTAATATTGTCAGTTCAGTTTGATGTTTTTTTGGTCACTTCTGTACCTTGTTCTGCTGCGCTGTGTCAAATTTGCTTTGACCAAAATCCTTACACCATTCCTGAAGGTGCAGTGTAACTTTCCTCTTAAAAAATCTAAAAAATAAGGCAAAATACTGAGGAGAGGCTAGTGGTATACACAGCTTTGAGTTTCTTAATAGTACACCAACATGATGGATTAAGGATTTTTTTTCATTACCTATGTCCCCTATAAACATAAGGCAGAATACGAAATTATTTTATCAGGCATGCCTCCCTTCATTGAAGAGAAGCAATTTTGAGAGGTTAAGAAAAATTAAAGATATTCAAGATGATGACCACATGTTTTCTGACTAGCATAGCTACCTGGATGTGTAAAGAATATATTGCACTCTTCCGCACTATTATGAAATGTCTAAGGTATTCTGAAGTCTTGATGTATAATTCTGAAATGAGGATCACACTTTAAATTTGTACCATTTTATACGACATTATCTTCACTGACAGACTGAAAGCACATTTTACATTTGTAGTACAAAAAAATCTTTATGTGATGACTAAGGTTACTTGATTTAGGAAGAAATTAAAAAGTTGTCAACCTGTATTCTCACTTAATTGTAAGATTTAGAACATTGTCTTCATATCTTTGATGAAGGGATGTATGTACTGAGAAATGAACAAAAGTATTTAGTCCAATATGTGTGCTCAGAGTTATTACATTCTTTTGCAAATCCCTGCTGAGTTTTGGGTTTAAGAGTGCCAGAAGACCTACATGAGACTATTGTATTCATACTCCCTATTATTGATTCCTAAAGGTCGATCTGTGCTTCCTCAGAAAAAACCTAGGAGACTCCAGTAAGTCAGTATTAGTTTTGGGTAGTGGATGCCCATAAAAAAAAACAGGGAGGAAGAGAGGATACTGCTGTGCTTGGTTCCTTTTTTGTTACAAGATTCATTGAAGAAGGATATGTGTTACACTAAGCACTAGGAGAATGAAGCATCTCATTACTTGGTTAAGTTTGTCAATAAAATTGTTATAAATACAATTAGATTTTTTCAGGAACTAGATTTGGGAAAACTCATTTCCAAGGACTGAAGATGACCCAGGAGGGAAAGTCTTGTCCTATCATTAGAGTTATTCAAACTGCAACTGAGTTTTGGTATACTCAAGAGTATTATTACTGAGACCTTTTCATTTACTGAGCAGCAGGTGTGCAGTTTCACAGATACCATTTCCATAGATTAATAGTCACTATGGGCATGCTACTATTGTTTAGTAGTTGATAAGAATAAACACAAAAGAATCAAGTATAAAATACATTTAAAAGAATAGTCTATTTTTCCACAATAAAGAGAAAGTGGCTGGTGAGGAAAGTGTGCCAGTGATGATTTCTGAGCTGAAGGAAATAGTACATTCTTTCTCTTCAGGGCAGTTTGTGTGTCTTTTCTAATCTTCACTAGCTGTGCAGATGTTATGACCACTTTTTCCCAGATCTCTTTTCCTAATGTTTTTCATCCACAATTCTTCAAAAGTTTTGAAAGTGTGAAATGTCAGCAAAATATTTCACATACAGACAGAATAA
Organism: Promerops cafer; assembly: GCA_013398275.1. Taxonomy (NCBI): domain Eukaryota; kingdom Metazoa; phylum Chordata; class Aves; order Passeriformes; family Nectariniidae; genus Promerops; species Promerops cafer. The sequence goes on from VZSE01015530.1 coordinate 303,031, forward strand.
TAGTGAAGACAAAAGAGAAACTATAATAAGCAACTGCTGCAGACCTCGAGGACTGGAGAGAGCAACAGGAAAACAAACAAAACCACACTGGGTAAGTATTAAAACTCAGGACAAAAATAATTTGCTCAAGGGTAATTACAATGAGCTGGACATCTGTTGGGTAACAAATGCAGGAAACTGCAAAACATCAAAGATATTCTGCAATTAGCCAAAGGATAACTTCACAATCTCGAAAGTAGAGGATGCAACCATAAAGGCAGCAAGTCTGTATTAACTTCTTCCAAGCTGGTGGGATTGGAAATCACTTACATATCGGATAACCTGTTGGTAAAGGGCCACTTTCATTTCTCAAAAAAAACCCCAAACAAAAAACCAGAAAACTAAAATCATAGAATAGAATGATAAATATAAATTTGTGGCTTTAAAAGCAAGTGTTCAGATCCCTACATATTATATAAAGTAACACAAGATTACTTTCTGCATCTTAGTTGAAAATTCAGTTGTTATCATAAAAGTGTTCTAAGTGTATTCATAGTTTCTCTCCCTTTATCCAGCCATTCTTAAACATGTCTTGTGCTGATCTATGTCTGGACTTAGTCCTTTTCCTAGCCTGTTTTCTTTGTCCCAGCAGCTCATAATTCATTTTTCTTGTCCAACATATCCCGCTTTGTTTCCCTAATCCTATCTTCTTACTATAACAGATCTTGTTTCTCATTTTCACATTCTGTCTTAGCTGATGCACTCCAAAATTTTGTCTTCAGTCAAGCTTCTGTCTGACTCCTCTGTACCACTATGAAATCTCTTTTGCACCTTAAAGAAGAGAAGCTAATTAGGTGTCAGACTCAGTGCCTTGTGACCTTTTCCAAGCCAGGGCATTTAAAGTTCTCTTAAACAAACTCAGATTTTTAGTACTTTCAGTTTAGAGCTGGAGCATGTCCAATGGCTTTTTGAAGAAAGTAGAGGCACAGTTTAGTGAATGACATTTTAGAAAGTACTGTGACCTTTGAGAAGCTTGGACATGTTAAATGATTATGTAGGCACAACAGTAGAAAAATTCAATGAAATAACTCGTGACGTGCAGTCTTTAGTGATTTGGGTTCTTATAATTTGGCCATAGTTTGTTCAAGTTCATGAAGACAAAAGAAGAAAGATATATAATATACAAGCTACCATTCCAAATGTCAGCTTCTGCTCCAAAGATTGAAGTCATTGAAATTTTACAAGGAAAAGTTTGCCAACTTTATTACATTGACCAAATGATGCTTTTTTCCTTAACTCACATGTCAAAGACAGTTGAACAATTTCTGCTGAAGCTTTCCCAAAACATACACCCTAGGCCAACACCAGTCATGAAAAAATCCAGCACAAATGCTAAAAGTTGGCAATGTTTGAAGCAGCTTTAAAAGAATTCTAAATAGATTTGACTACTAGCTTACTTCCAGATAGTATTGATGGTAATTCTGATTTTCAGAAACTTTATTGCAGTTTAAAAAATGCAATTCACTCTACCTATGAAGATATTAAGCAAGGTTTCATAAACCAACAGGTTTCATTTGAAGGTATATGTATGTGTATTTTAAAAGAACTTTGAAATGTTTGAAGTACATCTATAGTGACTGCAGTTATAGTGTAGAAAAATCCCTATTAGATTTAAAGACTATTAGCTGAAGGACTAATCATTAGCTGAAATTGAAGGACAAGCAGCAGTCCAAGGATAGCACCAGGTACTACTTGAGAAGTTCTGACCAGTAAGATATTCAGCTGTTCAGTTTTGCCAGGCTTATTTACAGCTAAGGAATATCTTGTTTTTTGAGTTTTTTCTAAAAAATAATTGGAATCACTGCTCATGTAGGTAAATAAGCAGAAAAGTAAGGATAACAGAATCTGACCTTGCCAGTTGATAGTATAAGACCAAAACCATAATTTAATGAAAGCTATTCTTTTAAGTAGTGCTACTTTAACCAAGACTGTATTGTTGATGTTATTAACCTTTCTAAAGACCTTTGAGAAAAGAAGAAAATCTGAAGATGCACAGTAATTTGAAGAGTATGTTATGAACCTTATAAAAGAGATCAATTTCAACAACAACCTGTCATCTACTGGCATAAGAGTAATGAAATTGGAATAGCCCACTGGAGAGGCTGCTGATGTTCCAGTTAGTCTTCATGTAATTGAAAGAATTTGGCTGTGATTGAAGCATAAATTGTATGGATATTTTTGTTAGGAAGCTTGGCAGACTCCTTTAGGGAATTAATTTTCCTCTGATGGATACAATGACAAAGTTCTGTGCTATATTTCAGGAATTTTATTTCTGAGGTTCTTCTGTCTTCCTGCAAAGAAGGGGCAATATACAATGTATCTGCTGTCTATTACTGCAATTTCTTTCGTAGGTATCTGCTGTATGAAAAATGATGGCATAGCTCAAATAATATATTTATTCCACAAAAGTAAATTTGTCTTTTTAATGATTAGGGTGTTTAAAATATATTTTTTTATTATTTTATTTTAGATTTTAGGATCTACCAGTCACCCCTGTGCCCTGAGGAGCCATAAAAACTTTTAGAGAATTATAGTGATATCTCTGTAGAGTCTTGTGAAAAGGTCATGTATGTTAAACATGAAAAAAAAAAAAAAGGCTTTGGTCCTCTAAAATCTGTAGTTTTGTCAAATGAAGTGTCCTTACTGTAAGGTCAGAATTGAAAGTTTCAAGTTTGGCTAGATAATTCTGCATGGATAGGCTTATTGACACTTCCTACTTGTTTTTAAGAAAAATGTGCTTAATCACATGGGAACTTAATCATTCCCCATTTGAATACTATCCTACAAGGCATGTATCCACATCCTTAATTTTCACTTGATGTTTTAGCCCACAATGAATTCAGTGAGGTAACAACTACACTAAAGCTGATGGAGATGACCTGTTTTAAATATAATTTCATTGAAAACCTTCAATACATAGGAGACAAAGACCTACTGTTATTTTAGATATGCTAGAGGTGAAAACCCACTTTTTATCCCTTTAAAAATTTAGTATAATTCAGTTCAACTTAATTGAAGTGTCACTAGATTTATTCTAACATGAATAAAAGTCTCCATCAGAGGATTTATTTAATAGGGTTAAACTGTACAAAAAAGAAGAAAGAGTATTTTTTTTTCCTTGGAGGCACCTTCCAAAGCTTCCCTTACTTTTGGAGAATGAGAATGCAAGAAGTCCCTTTTGATGTTTTTGTGAAATATGCATTTGAACTCAAATGGCAGTTATCACTTGGAGGGCGGAATTAGGATGAAAATTCCTATTTTTAATTGCATGCAGGTATAATAATGGATAAAAAAATACCTGTTTTAGACATTTTTAAATATCTAAATATAACTTGAGACAGTAAGAATTTTTCAGCCTAATGATGAGTTATAATACCACTTTTTTTTTAAAAAAAGACAACAAGATAGTTATGATGCAGATATTATGCAAAATGGTCCATACATTGCAATTATTTGAACTCTTTTTCTGATTGTTAATATGTGCCCACAGTGTAACTATTGTGCTGTAAATATATATGTGCTGGATATCTGGCTGTACATAACGTGTCGATGGTGGTTCCTTGTCTGTAACAATAACAACAAAAGTTTATTACTTGGTCAGGTGCCTCTAGTGCAGTACTCACTGAATGAATGGACACAAACAGCTGGATATAGGCACAATTAAAAGGGAAAGCAGTCAATCAGTTATACGTATCAGAGTATAAAATAATTTCCTGTTTTCTAGAAATACAAAAGGTGAAAGATATGAAAAATAAGAATCACATAATTAGAGCTTTTATAAAATTATATGATGACATATTTTAATTCCAGCATTTAGTTATATTTACAGTTAACTGAATTCAGTAGGTGCTTAAACATCAAGTGAACATTAAGGATGTGAATACATGCTTGGTAGGATGAAATTCTTTCAGTAGTTCCCAGATATGCTGAGTAAAACTATTATGTGTCAATATCTGCAAGAGGAATGAATATGCTTTCATGTAAAAATAAATTCTTGGCCCTACTGGAAAATACTGAGCATTTTCATACCACTATAATGAAAACATTAGGGGGTTATGCACATTATATAAATTATAATATATTTTCTCTACTTATAGATGTCTCATGTATTTAAAAACAGGCCAGATTTTGAAGGTCAGATATTCCACATGTATTAGCACCGAACCACTTAGGCAACTTTATTAAAAAAAACCCCATGACTATGAAGTACTGAGAAACATTGATAGGATCCAGATAGGATTGAAAGAGTCCAGAGTGTTCCTACCCAGTTATTAGGAAATTCACTGTGCAGCCTTATATATACAGTCTTTATTTCCAGATACCAACTGCCATTTTATGCTTTAGAGTAAATCCGACAGTTGATATGTGATTATGCTTCAATTTCCATCAGGTATTTCCATCAATAATAGAAATACCAGAGTAGCAACACAGAGTAGGTTCTATATGTCTTAATCTATAAATATTATGAAGAAAGTGGTAAACATGTCTTAGTCAACATTTTCCAGTATAGGATATGAATTCAGGAACAACTGTGGTAGGGAAATGCCACAATCCATCTACTATATACTTTTATATGAAGCAGTCCAAAGGCACTTTCCCAGTTTTTACCAACATGAAGGTTGAAAAAAAAGTCTTTAATCATCATGCAGCAATAATATAAACCATGCCTTTTTGCATTTTTTTAATTGCTATTTTAAATACTCAGTTCTGACACACTGATAAAAGTACAGTAATGACAAATTATTTTGTTTGCCTTGTCTTATTTTTCTCTGTAATTTTCAGCTTTTGTTTTTGGTACATTTCTTCTAGTTTGAGAATCTGATTTCTACTTGCAATACAATTTTGATTACTTTTTAATTTGCACACTTTAATTCTCTGACATGTAGCAGAAAGTTGTTACAGGAATGTAGTTTGCTAGTATTTCTTTTTAGAGACACTTTTTCTCCTATAGTAAGATTAAAACCTATTTAAAATAGCTGCATTAGGTATCTGATAGTGCAAGTATGGAGAAAACAGATTTAAAGCTAAAAGAGTATTGTCATTTTTTCTCTTCTATCCCAAGGGTATTTTAACAAAGCACAGGGAAAGATACCAAATTTAGATAAACAGTGAATTTAGATGATTAAATATATGAGCCTTTTCCCTCATTTCTGTGATTTTAAATTTTTTTCTTGTTTATAGACATTAGAAAATATATATTTTGAAAAAGAAGAGAGAAATAACTTTAATCTAAATTCATTCTCATTAAGCGTAGATTCCATTTCTGTTTGAATGTGTATGTGTAAATTCATGAAAGACTGACTGAGCCATTATTTTGTAAGAGTGTCTCAGGAGGAAAAATCCTGTTGTTTTTGAAGATATACATATTATTATTTTGTTTCACTGATTTAACTCTATGAAATATCTTGAGTACAAATTATCCCAGACCTCACACTTTATGGCTTCTATCTTTGATTTTGTGCTGACCTAAACTGAAAGTTTTCCTATGAGTCTAAATTAAAATCAAATCCGTTTAAATATCAGTTTCTCAACATTTTGATTTAAAAAACTTATGATCCTCTGTGAAGCTTTTTGAGTTCAACTCAGCTGCACACACATTTCAGTACAATGTTGAAAATACTTTTATTACTTAATAGTGATTTGAATCAAGAACATTAAATGAAAGTCTTCTTAAAAGGTAGTTAGTATTATGATTCCATAATCTTCTGAAATAAATGTATTCTCACTGTTATGTGTTGTTTAGAAAGTTTGGTTTCTCAAAAAATCTTGCTTCAAGACATTAGAAATAAACTGCTTTAAAAATCTGTCTACTTATATCAAGAACACTGAAAAGTGAAACTGCAGTTCCAGCCTCTCTGACTTGCTGCTCTTATTGTATTTTTTAATTTCCTTTTATGACATTGCTTCTTGTTCTGCAATGAAGTATTTCATACAATAAATGGACCGTGCACTTTTCTACATGAGCCATTATTAAAAGGCCATAAATTAAAAAGGGAATATGGTATAAAATTCATACTGGGTACTCATGACTAAGCACTTCTGACTTGTCACTAAAATATCATAGAATGGGTGAAAATAAATGTTTGGTTTAATACTTATAGAAAGGTTAATTTTAGTAAATTTACTACAGCAAATTAGTTCCACTGGGATTTTGTAAGAAAAGAGTTTATCAAGACCATTATTTCTCAAATGTTTCCTATATGCACTCAGCAACAATACTTTCTCACAGTAGAGTATAAAGAGTATTTTTCCCACTAGATTTTAAGTAAATATTTGTTCTGAAAAGTGGCGTAGCAACATGATACCCTAAAACTATTTCCTGAGGAATACTCTTGAAAGAGAATAGCTTACTGTGACACATTATTTTAAGTTCCCTTTTTTTTGCAGAAATATGTATTTTTGACCATTATACCATGTTATACTATTTTATTAATGAGGTTCTGAATACTATTTAATGAAACTTTACATATTTTTATCCCCTGCAGATCACTTAGGGCATGACCTTAAATTAGTTGAAAAGAAACTTCCTTGACTTTAATTTAACTTTCATCCTAATAATTTTTTTAGGATCCAAAGCTTACAGCTATCTTCAGATATGGGATATATGACCTGATATATTTAATGCATTTTTATCAAATCAGGCCTATAGATCATTACTGAAGTGTGAACACACTTTTTGTTTTTTCTTAATTTTTCTTAATTTTCTCAGATCTGTTTACCACTTTCATATCACAGTCTTATCCCAACAATATAAATTATTTATTTAGCATTTTGTTTTCTCAGTAGCTGTGTTGAATTCCTCAGAAACCAAAATTTCCTAGTGCGACTAACATAGTTTCCAGACCAAAGTCTCAAATTCATCCATCTTAAAGAATATGTCTGATTTAATAAAATATTTCTGAATACCTCTGAAGATGCTTTGGCTGACAGGTTCTTAGCTTAGGTGTTTAATTTTGGTTTAAATCTTTCTACAGTTACTTTTCTCTGGAATTGCATTCATTAATATTTTTTTGTCCCTGCTATAATATTTCAAGCATTACTTCTTATGACAGTGGCTAATTTACTTTAAATTTTTTTCGTAGTGAGACAGTGAACATTTTATCTTCATTAACTTACATTTATTTTTCAGACTCTGATTAGGCATATGTGTTCTTCAATGATTTCTTACTGTTTTAAGTCCATTCTGGTGGAGTGTTCAATTTTTCCATTGAGACCCTTTGTTTTGCCCAGTTTTATGGCTGTTGATGATGTTTTGCTTGCCTGTAATTGCACACATTTCTGTGAAGTGCATTTCCCAAAATGAAGTACTACCTCCCATTTCAGGTCACTGATGGTACATAAAACTGTGCCATTACTTAATGGAATTGGATCTTCCTACTTAGAAAGGAATTTGCAGTTTATGCTTCACTGAGGCCTCCTTCCTAATTCCCCCACATCCCTTCAGTCTGTTTCAGATTTCTTTACAAAATGATGAAACAGACGGAACTGGACAGGTTTAGGGATTCTTTGGTGAAAGTTTCCAAGCATTGTGCTGTTGCAATGTTTTGGTAAGAACCTCTGTCACTTGTTTTTCCTGTGGTAAAACTGCTGTGTAACTTAAGTTTCATTTTTCACTGTCTTTTAAGTGTTGATTTTCTACAGAATTGGCATAATTGTATTTTTTTATGCATACTTCCTAATTCAATTAGAAAAAGGCATTTATTTTCATATGAAATGTCAGTTTGCAGTGAAAGCCACATCAAAACAATGTGCAGTGAGATTTCTGGCAGTGAAAATCCTGCTGGGGCTATGTTAACCACGAATGGACTGTACTCTGTTTTACAGTGAATGTTTTTGTCACCCAGTAGGTTTCCTTTCAAGTAAAGAGAAGCAAAGATCAGAGAATCTGTATTTAGACCCTAAAACCTGGGCAAAAGAAAAATTTCCCCTAAAGAAAAGAATCACATAGCAAGATAACCTGTACAAGGGCAAGGCAGATAGGGAATGGCTCTTCTTGGAAACTTGGGGGTAAGGGGGACTGCCTGCTGCTGTTACAGAAGGGAAGATATCACAGGTTTTACTTCTCAAAAATTCTGGTTTTGAATGACAACTTTCAGCTACTCCTGAACAAAAGGGTGATTCAAATTTTGCTTTCAGCTGATGCCTGATAGTGGCTGGGAGCTGGTGGTAGGGAGCATGTTAGATGGGTGCAGGCCTGGAGAGGGTTGGAAACCCTGGTGAAAGCAGTGTGCAAGTGCTCAGCCATGAAAGTGAGATGGCACAGGGCAGGGCTCCCGCCACTGACCACAGCAGATACAGACAAAATTGTCATTTACTGTTTGAAATCCAGCATGTTCTCAGCTCCTATCAAGTCCAAAAAATGGGCCATGAGCACATGTGTCTTTGTGCAACTGCTTTTATCTGCTTTGGTGTGCCAGGCCCTCTCCTCCAGGTGGGGCTTCAGGTGTGCCAGTGACTGACAGCCATTCTGGGCTGCACTAGGGCTCCACGGGGTGTGGGACAGTGCACATCCCACTTTTCACAGAACTTGCACTCACCCTGTTTTGAGCCAGTAATAATTTTCTCCTGTCACTCACACCTGGGAAACAAACAGGAAGAACTAGAGGTCTGCATGTGCTCACAGCACTGAAACACCTCTAACAGTGACACAGACTGATCCTGGCAAGGGAGCATCTCTGCTGAGAAGTCCTTAGGGGTGCTGGTAGATGGGGTATAAGACAGCATCTTGTCTTGGCAGCAAAGCAGGCCCAGAACCTCCTTATGTGTAATAACAGGAGCACGTGTAGCAGGCCCAGAGAAATGGATGTTCCTTGCCTTCAGTAAAACTTCATCTAGTGACAGGGATTTATTTTAGGTCCTCTGACACATGACAAATTCTTATGAACTACAGCAAGTTCAGGCAAGGCACTTCATAGTGGTGAATGTTGTCAGGGTGAAACACAACAGGCATAAACTGAAACAAGAAGTCAACAAGAGGAGCAATACTGATCTAAGGAAACAGTGCTTGCACAGAATGAAGTGATGCTCAGCATGGGATATTTGGGAGAGTAGAACTTACATGAGATCTGAGCTGCCTTTCTTTCTGTCAGACAAAAGACAATCGCACTGACACGGAATGTTAGACTACTGAAAAATGTGGTGTATTTCTGATTTTGGCACTTTTATCATATCTGTTGTTATAAAGAGAAACTCAGTACTTCAATTTTGCAGTAGTTTTTGAACCATGTTTCCAACTGAGTTGAAAAGGAAAAAAATATAACTAGGCATTTCAAAAGAAAAATACAACCTTAAAGATTAAAATTGGGCTTTCTCAGTCTCAGGAAGGTATGACAGAGAGGAAACTTCATCAATGTCTCTCAGCATGGGAAGGGAAGGTGTCAAGAGGATGCAGCCAGGCTCTGCTCAGTGCTACCAAAGCAGTAGGATAAGAGGCATCGGGCAGAAACTGATGCACAGGAAGTGCTACCTAAATGTGCAGGTGACCAAGCACTGGAACAGATTGCCCAGAGAGGCTGTGGAGTCTCCCTCACTGGAGATAATCAAGAACCATCTGGACACAATCCTGTGCCATGTGCTCTGGGATGACCCTGCTTGAGCAGGGAGCCTGGACCAGATGNTTTGAACCATGTTTCCAACTGAGTTGAAAAGGAAAAAAATATAACTAGGCATTTCAAAAGAAAAATACAACCTTAAAGATTAAAATTGGGCTTTCTCAGTCTCAGGAAGGTATGACAGAGAGGAAACTTCATCAATGTCTCTCAGCATGGGAAGGGAAGGTGTCAAGAGGATGCAGCCAGGCTCTGCTCAGTGCTACCAAAGCAGTAGGATAAGAGGCATCGGGGCAGAAACTGATGCACAGGAAGTGCTACCTAAATGTGCAGGTGACCAAGCACTGGAACAGATTGCCCAGAGAGGCTGTGGAGTCTCCCTCACTGGAGATAATCAAGAACCATCTGGACACAATCCTGTGCCATGTGCTCTGGGATGACCCTGCTTGAGCAGGGAGCCTGGACCAGATGACCCACTATGATCTTTTCCAGCCTGACTCTTTCTGTGATTCTGTGATATTTATCAGTGCCTTTGCTACTATGAGTATTAATGGAAATATGTAAGATTTGACAAGAGTCTTTTAATTAGAGAGGTTCTAAAGGATCTGATCAATTAAATTGTTTGTTTCAAAGGTAATCAAAAGTTTTAAACATCTGGATGGTGTTGTTAACTTTAGGGTGGTTTATCTTAATTATCTTTCTCTTTGTGCATATTACTTTTATTTAAATAGGCTGAGGGAAGAAGTTGTTTAAGTTAACAACAAAGGCTGATTTAACTTCATTTCTTTTTGTGAAAGAGCTGCAATAATGTAAGTAAACTAGGCTGCTCCTTAGAGACTAGGCTGTACCATAATTTGGCTTTTTTCTTAAATAGTAGTTGAATATTAATTGAAGTATTTTTGTTTCTTTTGAATTTATCGATAACTTAAGAGAGCCTAGCTATTTCTATTAACATTTTTTCTTCATTTTTATGTTTTAACATTACTTCATTAGAAAATAATCTTTCAGAATATTTAAAGACTAATGAGAAACATTTAACCACTCATCCAATTTTTATAATGATGCAAAATATTACTTTAACCTTCAAAAATTAGTTTGAAAGTGTGACAAGACAGTCCCCAAAGCAATGTAGCAGAAATGCCTTTTTTAAAGTTATTTAAACTTGTACTAACAAAGCATCATTTAACTAAACATGGCATAACTACATGAATTAGTGAATTATGATTTTTATAAGATTTTTTTTTTTGATCAAAAAAATCCAAAGTGAATTGCAAGTGAGAAACAAAGAATAGTAATAAACATGGTGTAATATTCACCATAAAATTTTTGTCTGTGGAGAATTAATCTTTCCATTATTGTGACATTTGTATTAAAAGCAAGAATGTGATGATCAATCTGTTGATGATACAAAAATGTGTGGCACCCTAAAAATGTGCAAGAATATTACATAGAAACAAGTGAAAGCAAATGTTATTAGTGTAAGGAATAAAGTATTACATTATAACAAAAATAATATAAATGTCTGCTCTAAATCAAGTGATGATTTAGAAAGAACAGATGAAAATATTTTGATCAGCATGTGGCTGAGACCATTATAACTCATCACTAATGGCATTCTAATTCATAATTTGTGAATGACAATTTCAGTTAATATCTCGCAAAAATTACTGGGAAGGACTACATATTTGAGGACTCAAAAGATAATTTGTCTTAAGAGTTTATAATTTTCACAAAGCATTTTGGAAAAGGAGTTGAGATTCAACTGCAGTGTTGTATTACTGTGGATTATATGAGACCCTGTGTCAGATAACCAGCTTTAGTAGATATCCCTTGGTTCCTAAATATTTTGTGAATAAAATGTAAGGTTGGTGTGAATTTCTTCCTGGGGCTGCTGGAAATCACACAGCTTGCTCTGCAAATGTTTCTATATTTTAGCAAGGGCTTTGTAGAGAATGGTGCTGAAAGCTGACCTTTGAAATGCACTAAATTTTTTCTTTCTGTCTTTTATGTGCAATTTATCACTACCCTGTGGATCATGCTGCATAGCACTTTATTTTTGAGCTAGTCATGTGGTCTTCAATAGGACTATGCAGTGTTTGAGACATTATCCAATGTAAATTTAGTATCTCATTTCATTCCTCAGTTTGCATTAGCATCCTTTGCTTTTAATCTGCTTGTTTCTTAAGGAGTGAATTGTTATATGTATATTAGTCCTCTCAGCTATTACTTTATATAATTTCTCTTCCCTTTCTTTTCTCTTCAGCTTTTCTGAAGACTCTCTCGGGTTTTTTTTTCTCTTTTTCTTTCCTTTATGATACCAAAGTAGGCATTTTTGTCTACGACCACAATATTCTTCTGTATTCAAATACATGAATATAGGCCTAAAGATCAAAATACTTTTCATCTTCCATACTTCTTGCATTTCATAATTTCCTTTATGTGTTCTATCTACCCTGACTAATACTACATTTAATAACTACGAAAGATTAAATTGCAAATATGAATAAAAGCAGAATTAATTTTAATATTCCTTTTCTAAATCTGAGGATATGTTACAGTTGCTCCCTCATTTTATATTGCATTGTTATAAAGACACAGACTGCTATTCAGAAATTCTATATGTCCCAGAAATAGGCCTTAAATATATATTTGAAGAACTGGAATAATGGAAAAAGATCTTTATCCAGATTGATTAAAAAAGTTAACATGTAACTTAAAAAAATGTAGTGATGGGAAGCAGAGGTGGATTCAGAGTACTCATCTCCCATTAACTTTTTTCACCTATTTTTAAAAAGGTTTTAAAAGAAGAATACTGGGGGGAAAATATTTAAAAAACAAAACCAAAACCAACCAAACCAAAAAGCAACCCTTTTTTATGTTATGGAGAAGGAGCTATAACTATTAAGAATACTCAAAAGTGCTTCTTATGCTAAAAAAGTAACAGATGGTATCTTCATAACTTTCTTCTCCACCTTTCATCCATTTTTTCCTGTGTCAACAACATCCCTTCTCTTTCACATGCTTTGTTACTGTCCTGCCCTTGTTGAATTCCTTGTCACTTTTGTATGAGATGCTTGACTTTATAAAATTTCTGTGAAAAGAAACAACAGACATTTATGTCCTAGTGGCTTACTCTTTCCTGCAGTATCGCATGGGTTCAGTTCCTTCTGTGCTTACTTTTGATAATTTTTTTTTTGAAAATGGAATACTTAAGAAATTCCTTTCTGCATGGGTTTATACTTACCTGATGGAGCATGCTGGAGGAAACAACAGAGCTTTTGTTCCTTGGCTGTTCGTGGAAACCATCTTTTACACATCACCCTAACATGAGGTTGCCAAGTAGATGTGCACACTTGAACTGCAAAGCTCTCCGGTGTCTGACAGCACTGGCTTAACCTGAAGGCTCTGCAGAAGCATGGGCTGTGATGCCACTGAAAGTGACAGTGATGGCTCAATATATATGACTGACATATATATATATATATAAAAATATATAATATACAATATACAATATATAATATATAATATATAAATATATTAGGATATATTGCTCTCTTCAAACAATTGACATGGAAGGACTACATATTTATTTTATATGTCATGAATATTTCTTAATAGAATTTCTCCTACATTCTTGTTTTCCATTTGACAGCAGGTTTTTCGGCCACTGCTTAGACTCACTACAGAGTAAGTTTGGTATAAAAAAAAGGAAAGTTCCACCCACTCTATCCTATTTCTGAGCAAAATAAGTCAAGAAAATTGTAGTTTTACTGTAAAAAAGGTTCAGAAGCCTCAGAAAAATGTTGTTTTCAGAGGAAGTAGTTTACCAGAGAAAGTAAAAATACTTTACCACAGAAGCTGTTTGTCACTGTATTTATGAATAATTCTTACACACTAATGCATGCAGATATTGTTTTTTACAGTCAAACTTTTTTTGAAAGTAAAATGCAGACAGTTACTCTATGTACTAGCTGTGGCTGGAGTGAATTGTCTTCACAGCAGCCCCATATGGTGCTGTGCTCTGGGTTTGTGTCTAAACAGTGTTGATAACACTAATGTGTGCCATTTTCCCACTCTGCACCCTACTTTCCCCACTGTGAGTAGACTGGGGATGGCAAGAAGCTGGGAGCACACACAGCTGGGACAGCTGACTCCGGCTGGATGAAGGAATATACCACACACTGTAACGTCATGCTCAGCAATAAGAATGGACAGAGAAATAAGGAGAGAGGAGTTTTGGCTTCCAAGATAGCCCTTTTCCAGTAGGGTATCAGTCTGCATGACGTGGTGAACACTTGCCTTTGCATCACTTGTTTGTTTCTCTTTCCTTCACTTATTTTTCTGTTTTTGTCTCAACTCAAATTTTCTTGTGATTACTCTTCTTGTTTTGTCCCCCATCCCACTGGGTTTGTGGTGATGGAGTGAGCAGCAATGTGGATGCTTAGCTAAGGGTTAACTCACAATGGTTTATCTACATTTTTGTAATATGAACCTTTGGTTTTATGAAGTGGTTGGTTCTCTCTGTGCAAGAATCCAGAAATGCGCCTAACTCCAAGTCACATTTTGAGGATGTTATTCTGGGGGTGTGATGGGAAATAATAGTGATTGTTTAGACGTTTAAAGCCAGGAATGTAGAAGTATATTCCTGAATTTTACCCTTACCAAATGTATTTCCAGGACAATGCTGAAAGTGGGATGCTTGTTACAGAAACTTTTGTAAACTGCTTTAATGAGTTCCAAAATACACATGCATACATAAATATGAATGAGGAAAAATAATTTAATTCTTTACAAATGTGCTGCATATTTGCATGGTCATTAACAAATGAGCTCTAGGCCACGCATTGAAACAGCCACATAAACAACAGCAGCAATACGATCATTCTTTCCCCTCTTATCTGGTAAAGATGCACACTTCAAGATCATTAAGCTTCCTGTGTGAATAAGAGATATGGTGATCATACTGATTTTCATATAGTTTAGTAGAAATATATCTTTGTCCCATGTATCTGTATATAAATACACAAACAAACACATTACTTTGTGTTTATAATGAAAGGTGGTTTTAACTGTATAGATGTTGTTTAAAATGTTAGTATTTACAGGAAACAGAAGAAAACCAACATCTCCCTATTAGAAAAATAAATTATCTCATAGCATAAAAATAAATTATTAATCTCCTCTATTGCTCCAAAATTACTTCTTGAGCAAATTTCTTTAAATGATACATTTATCTGTGTTCTGCGATGATTTCAGAGCTTGTGCACAAAAGGCTTAGATAGGTGCATAGAACAGAAGCGGTAGATATGTAAAAAATAAAACTAGTTCTTTTTGTAGATTAAACTTATATTGGGAAGAAAGTAAGATAAAGATGGCAATGTTGATATCACAAATAAAATAGTCTCTCTTGCATTTTTTAAATTTAAAATTGTTGCCATGAAATATATGAGAAAGTATTCAATATATTTTAAATCTACTCACAGATTAATAACTCAGAGTAAAATAAAAGCAGTAACTTACATTCTGCAGATCTTGACCCTGCCAAAAGGACTTGAAAAAGCTGGCAAAAAGGTTGTCCTCTTGTTGAATTGTTTGGCTCATGTTTTATGCACAAGCATGCTTTGCTTCCAGATTTGGCATGAATGTCTTCCTGTTTCCCTCAGGGACAAATGCATCCAGGGCAACAAATAAAAAGGACAAAGTCCCACTTTCTGTTACGGTTTAAGATAACCTTCATGATACAAGCTGCTACTGCAGATCAGAATCTTTCTTTATACCTGTGTCTTTTTTTTTTTAGATCTTCATCAAAAATCCTTTTGCAATAGTGTGGAACAGTTGATTTCAGGAGTGGTTAACTATGATCTGCACTGGGTTTGGGAACTAATTATAGATTATTTTTCCTGGCCCTTTTATGCATAGCTGATGTTTGGCTCTGTGTTCCGGCACATGGCTTTTGGATGCACAGTGACTCGGTGGAAATGGCTTTCTCAATGCCCTTCTTCCTGAGTAAACTTAATCTGCTTTTTACATTTGTCCATTACTTTCTCTTGGCAAACACTGTTTTTGTGTCACAAACCTTAAACTTTTCTGATTTTGATGGAGATTTTGAACAGCTTCACTGTAGCACTGACATATATCAATGCTCTTCTCCAATGTGCTCTGCTGTAAGCTTGCTCTCAACAGTCAAGCTCCCATGTTAAGGAAACGTTAATCCTAAAGCATTCATTCAGTGGTGTAGATACAAAACAAAGTATGCATGCTTTTTTATATGTGTATTCAGCCTGATCCTTGATAAATGGATTATTTAAAAAAAAAAAAGTATTTGAATGCTGGACAGTTCAGTCAAAGGTGAACTTCAGGAGGAGCAGTGGTTTGTTTCCAGGTAGATCAATGCCTTTTTGTTCACTGAAGCAGAATGGAATAATAAATACTGCTGTACACTGCCATATTGTTACAGATAAAATGTTCCCCTTCTTTAATACACCAAAGCCCATGGACCAAACTCCTTCTAATCTTCTGCACCTGTATTATAAATGTATGAACAGCTTTAAGGGTTTGGGTATGAATCAGTAAAAGCCATTTAAAATATAAGCCATATACTTAATCCATGGTTTGAATAATAAAAAAATAACAAAATATCTATTCTACAACATAAGTTATACATGCAGCATAGCTCAATCTTTAATTTTTCCAGTGTGAGATAGAATTTTTATGTTACTTAAATATAATTCTTCCAAATCTCCTTTCACAGGCAATTTGTAAATCTTCAGTGGAATGCTTTAAGATGTATGCAATATACTTGAGATGTTGGAACATTTTAATGTTGGAACTTTTTAAATGTTATTCAAATCTCTTTGGGAAATATGTATCAACACACTTTTTTAAATGAATATTAAATTACAAATCCAAAGGCCTGTTGTCATACACATTAAAAAAGACCCAAAAACCAAAAAACCCCAAAAACTTATTAAGTTGCAGCTTTCACCCTGAAGGGATCAAAAATATTTTTTCAAATTGTATATACCAATTTGTGAGCCAGTTTGAAATGCAGCTTTTTGCAGCTAGACACCCATGTAAACACATAAAGTAGAGACAATAGGATAAACTTCTAGCAAGTATCAACTATATTAGACATTTGACTGATGGGCTTTTACGAAGTAGAAATTGTGTGAATATTGGTTTTGAAATTCATTCAGTATTGTTCCTGAGTATTCCTTTTTTTTTTTTGTCAATGTAAATCTAAGTTCATTAATTTATTAGCAATTTATTGGTGGCTATGATGGTGTTTAAAAACCATACACTGATGATAAATAAATAATATTTTTTAAAATATACAAAATGTCTCGTACTATAAGCAACTTGGTCTTCAGAGAAGGTATCCAAACCTCAAGAAGAATCTGCAAATTATTTCATCTCACCACCCTGGTCCAGTCCCAGCTTACAGGTTTCAACAGGCCAGTGTGGGGCATAATGATAAAAGATGATAAAATGAAAGAAAGCATGCATGTGCACAAGACAGGATTAACCTGCTACTAGCTTATAAATGGAGAGAAAGAGAAAGCCGAAATAAAGAAACTTTCTCCACTTTTGACAAGAGTTCCAATGTTCAGGAAGTCTGAACTTCTTCTGCATTTGGGGTTGTTTATATTCTTCTGCAATCAGAGAACTTGGGCAGTATTTCTTTAAAGAAATTTCCCCTATACCTGTCTGTTTTAGAGTAAGATTTAGGTAATTTTTTCTCCAAAAATCCTAAATGTTGCTTTTTGTTTCCAGAAGAGTAGATTAAATAGGCCACATTGAAAATACACAAGGTCTTATCTAAAAAAACTATAAAAATATGAAATTTCACAGCACTAGTCCAGTATTTCATTCTTCAGTGTGAAACTCTGCATGTATGCAGCATACCACTGATGTTAATGGATTACTACTATTTTGCAGAATACAAAGGTCTATCTCAGAAAACTATTGCAGACATTGCTTTAGAGTGCACATAGTGCATTTTCTTGAAGAATTCCCCCAACAAAAACCCTATTGGGATGTCAGACAAATAAATTATGATGTTGATCTTGAACTTTGCAAGCAAAAAATAAAATTCTTCTGTGGTGTCTTATTGACCTGCTCTGCCTTAAAAATATGTTGTTTAATTTGCTTTTCTTTTGAATGCGAAGCTTAATGGTACTAACGTTATCTGACTGCACATTTGTTTTGTACACAGGAGGTCTGGTGACAAATAACACTTCTAATCTTTTGTTTTGTACTCATACAATTGCATATCTATAATTACATACACACACACACACACACACACACACATATATATATGTATATATACACTTACAAATAATTTATTTTGTGTCTCCTGGGAAATAATTATATTCAAAGAATTCTGTGATGTCCACTATCGTCTCACCGTATACAGAAAACTTTCTTCAAGTCCATATTTTAAAGCAATTGGAAATACATTTGTAACTCACAACTGTATTTGGAAGATGGCATCTATACGATAGTTGAGTTTGGGGGGCATGCCTGAATATCACTTAGTCCAACTTCCTTCTTTGAAGTCACATCAGGTAGGACAGCTTGCTCAGTTATTTATACAACAGGAAAAGATCCTCCTGAACTTGTCTAGATGAAACAATTCCAGCTCTCTCAGCTTATTCTTGCATGTCTCACCAATACTGAGTAGAGGGAAGGAACATCTCTCTGGCAGGAACACCTGCTGGCATTACTTTTCCTAATGTAGTCTGGGAGGCTGTTGGTCTGCTTTGCCACGAGGCCATACTGTTAAAAAAAGTCACTGTAATTAACAAAATCTATAACTGTGAATGAAGGTTCTATTTTTTTAACTTTGAAAAAAAAATATAACAAGAAAAAGTTAGTTTTTAACTAGTTTAATGAAATTCTTTGTTTCTGAACATTGTATCTATATTTTTCAATTTGGATTTTCTGTGAATAATTGATCTACAGAGATTGATTGTACAAGCTTCATTATGTTTTAATATACTTGGGTGATGTGGATCATGGTTTCCACCCGTCTGTCCATTCCTCACTTGGTCTTTAAGCCAAAAAACTCTGAATGAGGTGTCCCTTGCCTTTTGTTCTTTCTCTTAGGTTCAGTTTCTAACAAAAATATTTATAGTTTGCTGTGTTTGTCCTGGTAGACTCATTGACTTTTGTCCAGCTCAACTCTTCCTATCAAATAGACATTGAGAATAGCCATTAAAAGCTTAAACTGTCAAATATCCTTCAGCATCTCTTCCTTCCTTGAAAGATTCATGTGGAAATACTCTGCCCCTTCAAATCATGTTCAATGTTAGTTCAGTGCTTATATGCAAGTACAGAACAGAACTGGCAAGGGCTGCATATAGTTAACTGTCAATATAATATGAAAATAGAGAAAAAAAAAACCCAACCAATAATAAAATGGCTTATGACCTTCTTTAAAGTTGGGGCTGTCATAACTGTCATGTTTGATGCAACTGTACTGTGAAAGAAATGTTGACCACAATGAGCTGTAAAATTTAGCAGAAAAGGTGTATAAGGACATTCATAAGTACAGAATTGCTATGCTAGCTGTTCCAATATTTGGTTAAAACACAGGTCTAATGGTAGGTCATTTTACAAGAGAATTTTCATTTCATACTTTTCACAACTAATAATAAAATTATCATAAGGATTTTCTAGTGAAAGACTGACCAATTAAAAAAAAAAAAAAAACAAAGTATTTTCTAAGCCAGCATATTGAAGAGGTAGGATAGAAACTAAAGATAACCTTGCTCTTCTTGCCCCACGCACCCTCCCCTCCAGTTTTTCCAATCTGATGATTGTAGAAGTGACACGTATTTTATGCTTGATGGATGAAAAGAGACAGTAAAAGGCAAGATGAGCTAATAACAGTAAAGTCTGTATTGAATCAGAAATGTGTTGAGGTACTGAGAGGAATCAAGATATGTGCTTCAATCATTAGAGTTTGTCACAAGTGAGATTTGTTGGTTGATGTGCTGTCAAAGTGCTGAAAGAGAAAGGTTTTATAACAAGCAGCTAGACATGCAGGAAAAGAAGTTTAGGACCCAAAGGACTCAGTATAAATAGAAGTTATAAAGTGAAAAAGAGTAATAAAGTTGGCATCAAGAGAAGGGCAGTATTGATCCAGACTCTAAAAAAGACAAAACTTTTTCAGACACCTTGAAAAATGATCTTTTTAGTTTTTATTTTCTTAAAAATCATTACTTTTAATAATTAAGCATGTCTTCACCTCTCAGAAGAAAAAACTCAAAAATGGTCAAGTTGCATATCACTGTGAACACTATTCTTATCCCATCATCTGTTTTTAAGGCATAATATACTATCTTAAAATATGGATGTAATCCAGTTCTGGATTGGTCTGAGTGTACATTTTCTTAAAAATACACCTCATTACATTGAAAAAATTACCTAATTTATAGCTACTGGTAGATCTTTTAGCACTTTTGAAAGTATTTCACTTCACTGTAATATCAGGTTAGTGTTAAAGATAGTCCTTTAAAGAAATTATTGATGTTTCCTGAGAGAGTTTAACAAAGTGGCTTTTTTATTTGAGAGTTTATTCTTCCAGCAGAGTTTTGGAATGCACAGTGTTGTTCACAAAATCCTGCATGTTCCTTTCATCCACATAATGTATACTGTTATCTTTTACTTTACAGTGTTTACAAAATTCTTTGTACTTACATTTGATTTTGTTTTGTTTCCAAATGCTAGTGGTTGACAGTGTGGCCTTCTCTACAACCAGAGCTTTATTTCCCATAACCCTGCTCAAGGAGGTGGAGGTTGTAATGGATGTGTCTTGTCCTGATGTCTTCAGCCATTTCAGTAGACTCAATCAATGCATTATGAGGGTGTGATGCAGAGATTAAAAATTCAGACTCAATAAATTATTACTGCAACAACTAGTCTTAGAGGTCATGGAAAAAGAGACTATTTGGAATTTTTTACGTGAGAGATGCAAAGGACCTGAGCCAAGCAGAATCAGTGGGAGAGCTGGTCTCTAATAAAACCACAGTGCAATTATTTTTAAGAGAGCAGTGGGAGAGAGATAAATCACACAAATTGATACTTGATTTCAAGAAGTGGAACTGCAAAGAATGAGAAATTTTCAAAGACAGAATGAAGTTGTTCAAAAAGCCTGCATGCAACATGAAGGCTGCTATAAATATTCCGTTAGAAGACCAGTTAGACTGTGTGCCATAATTCAAAAAGAAACCAAAATGGTCCAAAACTTCCTTGCACATCTTCCTGGGAAAGTTAAGGAGGCTGTTGCAGCCTCCTTAATAGTTAGACCTCTAAAAAAGTTGGAGAGCTTGGTCAAGTACGGAAAAGAGAAATACATATAAAAACAACAGGTCAAATGTAAAGAGACAATTCAGACACCTAAACCAGAAAGGCCAGAACTAAAACTTTGAAAAGCATTGTCAAATTGACAGCAAAACAGTACTTTAAACACATCAAAAGCAGGAAACCACACAGGGAATTGGTGAGGATGCTTGGTGTAAAGTGTATCTGCCAGTTGATAAGGCCATAACTAAAATTATCAATAAATTCTTTATTTCAGACTTAATCTTGGCTGAAGGTGTGGATCAGGACCAACAACTGACCTTTACTTTCTTTGAAGCAGAGAGGTCAGAGAAGCTGGATCAGATTGAAGTAAACATACAGGAACTATTATGTCATCTAGATGAGTCAGATGTCAAGAAATCAACAAAAACAGATGGCATTCAGTCAAGAGCTCTGAAATATCTCAAATATGAAGCAGCTGGTCAGCTAGACAAAGTGTATGACCTAGCATTGCAAACAGCCACCACCAGAGGACTTTGACATTGACATCATTAACTCCACAAAAGCTGCCAAGGATGGGATTTTGTAAAGTAGAGATCAGCAACTGACTTTTATCACTGCTTTGACAGAAGAATCTGTAATAGACTAAAGCTTTAGAATCACTATGGCTTCTGTAGAGTTGTGGAGCCAAAGTTTATGAGGGGGATTCAGTGAGCATAAACTATTTTTAGAAGCATTTCAGAAGATCCCATACCAAAAGTTATAAAAGGAAAAAATATGTCAGGGGATTGGAGAAAGATCCTTCAGTGGATTCAAGCTGATTAAAGGATGGGATGCAAAGAGCTATGACATAATTATCTCTCTCTAGGGTGGTTCCTTCAGAACTGTCAGTATGAACTTTGTTCAGTGACTTCACCAGTAACCTGAAGAACAGTCACAGATGCTCCTTTAGGCTTTTTTATGTTGTCAAAAGTATCAGGGTCAAAGAACTGCAGATGAACCTCATAAAACTGAGACAGAAGGTAGAAAGGTGGCAGATCACCTTCATAAAAGTGAACATAAGGAATCGTTAAGGAAAACAACTCGAACTCAACCATGTTGAACTTGAAACTGGCAGATATGAAGCAGATCTTGAAACCCTCATTCCCAGCTATCTGAAATCACTGACTTGATGTGTCTGTTTGATAAGAAAAAGGATGTGCCTGTGTTTGCAAAACCATGCAGTCAGAGGATTACCTGAAAACAGATCCTTCACTAAAGGTTCACTAAATACTACAATATCAAAACTAAGGGCATGCAATGAAGCTTACAGGAGAATAGTTCAAAACAGCCTCAATGATGTACTCAGCAGGTACTGATCTTCTGGAGTGTGCTGCCACAGCAGGCTGTGGAGACGGAAAATATTAGCAGGTCCGAAAAGAGGTTAGTGGGACAAAGGGTTCAGAGATGGGAACTAAAAGGATGGCTGGGGATGTGCCCTCATGAGCACTAATTTTAGTTGCTGCAGAAGCAAGAGTATGAAGAACTAATGGCACAAAAGAACAAGAAAAGAAGTAGAACTAGTAACACTAACATTGTATATAAAAATACGAATGTTAGTAATTGTTCTTCTAGATTTGGTCTGAAATTCTCTAATAGAATGATGGACTAAAAGGATCTCCAGCAGGTCATCTAGTCTATTTTCTTTGACTAATACAAGGAAATATACCTTCACCTGCACTGGCAGTTGTTTCTTTGATGCTGCATGATGCTGCTTTGATGCTTACATTCACTTCCAATTTAGTCTCATGATTAATCATCTTAACAGTTGCAATTCTGTTTTCCTGTTATTTAGTCAAAGTGTGCCCTTCCCTACTGATTCAATCTGTTTGGACATAGAAATAATTTATTTTCCATTAATTCTTCATTAAGTATTTAATTGATTAAGATATTATTGAGAATATTCCAAACAGCATTTGGTGCAAATGGAAATGTATTAAATTATAATGGTTTTTTGCATCTGACTGATCAGTCTTATATTATCTTGCAATATCATGATCATGTTTTTGTGCATCACATGGTAAACTCATAAGTTCATTTTGTTGTCTCTTAGTCGAGACCTACCTTTTGGCTGCTTCTTCCAACCCTAAATCTGCTCTTATAGATGAGGTTAGTTTGACACTTCAATGCTTCCAAGATGCTGCTAACTGCCTGTTTTTTATCATACATATGCTTATAAGTTTGTTTATTTTTCTGTTTTTGAGCTAAAAATGAAGCTGGTTAAGGCTGTAATTCCAGGGATCTTGGCCTTTTTACAAGGCTTTGGGGGCTTGCAAGCATTTTTAATTATGTTATTTTCCAATTGCTTTTCAGTAGAATATCACACAATTTATTGAAGTCTTTCATTAATTTCATATGTTTATTATATTGTTTATCTTGCACCTTTTATTAGAATGATCTAAAATAAACATATATTTAAAAATTCTAAAACATTTTTATATAGTATTACTTCTCAGTTTCTTTAAAATAAAATCTATAAGACTGGGGCTGGAAAATATATATCCAAAATACAGTTATTACTTGCCAAAGGTAATTTTTTGCTACTTGTCAGATGCCAAGTATTTTATTAGAGGTGCACATTCAAGCAGATGAGAGAAGTGGGCTAATTGATAAGGATTTGAAATTAAACCATCCTTACCATCGAATATATAGATCAACTTCTTTATTGAGAGATCACGGTATTCTCAATAACTAATTGAAACACAGCAAATATATCTGTATTTAAAGTGACTTACTTTATGCAAAAAACACTGTATTTCATAGGGTTTTTTAGGAAAATATCTAGTCCAACACATAGCACACTATTTTTATGATTTTAAAAATGGTATAAATAGAACATTATCAAGATAAATATTCTGATTCACAGTTAGATAATTACCGTTGAGGCATGTGTAAATAACAGGTCCAAACCTCTAAGAATATATAATATATTTGCAATCAATAAATTAATTAGGGCATGACCTTATTTCTGTCTAGGTTGTGCACTCATGTTTTCTTTCCAAAAAGGATAGATATTGGTGTGTGTCCTGTGCCCTGCTCTTAGTCTGATATTGAGCTGGGATAAACTAGGGCACATTTCCTATATAAAGAAAT
This sequence comes from Promerops cafer, assembly GCA_013398275.1. Classification (NCBI taxonomy): domain Eukaryota; kingdom Metazoa; phylum Chordata; class Aves; order Passeriformes; family Nectariniidae; genus Promerops; species Promerops cafer. Next base: position 327,060 of record VZSE01015530.1, read on the forward strand.
TTATAGTGTTGTCTTAGTTCTCCTTTTCAGACCAAGAAATGGTATCCTCTGATTACTGGAAGAGAGATGAAACTACAGAGGTAAACCAAGATTAAAAAGGAGTAAAAATATCCATGAAGACAAATTTGAAAAAAAAAAGTTAACGTTCTAGGGTGTCTAAGAGTCAATAAAACTTAGGATAAAATGCATTTTTGATGGCAAATTAGGTTACCGAGTACAACCACTCTATGTCAATTTGCAAGATCATTTCCAGGGCTGTTTTAAACCTGTTGTCTTGTAGATTTAAGTGAGAGTTCTTCTTAGTAATCATATGATGTAGTCTATAATTAATTAAAATTAGGCTGAAATTATCAACTTTTTTCAAACAAGGCACCAAACAGTTGTTGGGTTCTGACTGCTAAAATGGATCCAGACTGAAATTTAAATGAGTTTGTCTGATCCATCTGTCATCAGACACATCTGCTTTTTTGTTAAAGTGAATATTTTCAAATATTTTGATAGATCTAGCAAAACATTTATGCTTCAGAAGAAAGAACTACTGTTGTTGTAGTTATACAGTAGTTAGACAACTCACAAACTAAGAATTGGTAATTACAGTTCAATACTTTTGTAAAAAGGGTTATCGAAATCTTCAGTAAGGAAAGGTTTGTTGTAAAAACAAATCAGATGGATCTCTATCTATTTAGTTCTGTGATGGTTATAAACCTACAAATGCTAATAAATTTGAAACTTCATGCAGCAATAGAAGATTAATTATTCCCTACATGTTTTGGTGCACTTAAAATAATGTATGCAATGGTGATTTTCAGTCGATGTCCTGTAAGAGAAAAAAGAATAATAAAAGAAAAAACTCTTTCAACAGACCAGACTGTTACACAGAAAGGATTTTTATCTTGTTTATTTAGAATAAACATGAATTAAAAGTGATCTTCAAGTACAAATTTTGTTAATAGAACTCCACAATTTTCTTTCACTGTGGAACTATTCAATGATCATGCTTTAAGATGGGGGGCAAACAGAAGATTTATCTCCATAATAGTTTATTTAATCTTTTTCAACAGAATTTGGAATCTAAAATATCAGAGATTCAATCAAGTTTTTTACACCTTGCAACTGATGTCAATTCAAATTCTGACTTGTTTTGTGCCACTCCACTTTGTTACTTTTTGAAACAAATATTTTAAGAAGATGTTAATTTTATCTGTAGAAAAACATCTTCATTGGTCACTGAAGTCAAGGGAATGAAATCTAAACAAAATCTAAGTTTAAGAAACTAGCTACAAAAGCAATGTCCTAAACTGTTATTTCCATAAGTCACCTTATCTGTGCAATCATTATTGTATATGATACGTTCCCATATTTTCTCTTTGGGAGGGAGAAGAGAAATGTGTGACTTCTACACAGCTAATTGCAGATACCATTATTCTAAAGGTACTTTTTCAAATCTTGCTTGGATATGATTTTAGGGAATGACTTTTAGAAATTGAACCAGTATTAAGAAACAAAGTATAGGGAGAGCATTTTCAATAAACTGCAATAACTTTGGGTGGAACCAAAAAAGTCTTTCAGAATAGGGTTTTAATCTTCTTTTTTTTTTAATAATGAAAAAAATTATGAGAAATGTCAAAAATTAAGCAAAATCTTAATCACATTAACATTTCTGCAAGAAGACTCTCAGAATGTACTCCTATGCTACACTAGGAGGAGAGTAACATATGGATCAGGTAGAACAAACAGAATTATGAATCTGGAGAGTACATTTTGAACTTCCCAGTACCCACCCTAAGTCCATCTCTGTGGCAGAATACTTTTATCTGAATAAGTTGTTGATCTAAAATAGTCCGAATTTTCTCAGAACTTGTGATAAAGTCCCAAATGTATGTTTTCACTAAGATATTTGTTAAAAAATAATAACTTGGGTGGAGGAAAACGGCAGGTAAAGGCACTGAAAGACAGGGAAGACACATTTTCTGAAAGACAGGCAAACTCATTGAGTTAAATTTAATACCTGCATTGCTACTCTGTAGGACAATAAAAACCCTGTATCGTTTATATTTGGGTGACAGATCAGGAAAATCTATTTCAAGTCATATTTTTAGATTGAATTACCTCATTTGATTTCTTTGCCTCTGTACCATGTTTCATCATATCAAAACAGTCACATAGACTCCAAGAGTGAGAGCTGTCAGTGTTCACAGTTCATCATTGGATCAGACTTCTAGAGCTATTGTTTTATTAATGTTTTCCACCTCATTTTCTTCTTTCATATCAATATCACAAATCCAAATAATTCCTCAGTGAGCTTTATCTGTGAAATAACAGTAAGAATGAGAAACAGGAACCTCACTCCTATGTTTATGATACATACAGCCCAAGGTATAGTTGTAGAGATAGTCTGTTTTTTCTTATGGACTACTGAGAATAAAAAACCCTGTGACAATCACCTTAAAAACTCCTTCAGGGAAAGAAGGAGTTTTCATAATTGACCATTTTGTAAAGAATCTTCTTGCATTGCAAATTCTAGACATTGTCACCATGGAACAAATACCCATGTAGTGATGAGAATCATTAGAAATAGTCAGGGGTGGAACACCCCAGAATAAAGACATTTGTAGTTAATTTTTTTAACTTATTTTATTTGCAAGAATGGTGTCAGTCTAATTCACTTACTATTTCCCCTCTCTCGACTCTCTTCACAAAATTATCCTCACCTTATCTCTCATAAAGGAGGGATTTCTCCCTTTCTGCTTTGAAAAAATAATGTCAGCTCATTTAATTGTGAAGAAATTAGTTTGGGCATACACTACCCATTCGGAATCTCTATATAATCAGTGTTTACAGGAGTCCTGAGCCCCCTTCAGAGAAATACTTTAAGGGATGCTGTGAATGTATGTGGAATCTAGGTTTTTTTCCCAAATAATGGAATGGGACTGCGGGAGACGTTCCTCGAGCTCTATTGCAGCATCAGCCTCAGTACAGGGTGAGACAGGAAAGATGGCAACAGCTCACATCAATCCAACAGCAGACAGAGTTCTCTGTGTTATGAGGTCTTTTAAAAGCTTTCTAGCCAGTAGCAAATTGTTAAGAGCTTACAGGCATCTGCATAAACCAATTATTAAAACTACACATATTCCTTAAATCTAGCAGTGGTTGATTGTTTCATATTTCTTGCTACTCAGGAACTTTTTATACTCTTCTATAAACAAAGCACAAAGTCTCATTATTAAACTTTTCTATTATCTCGCTTGACATATTTTTCTACTTGCTAGGGCCTAACTACACAGCACAAAACCACAGTGTAATTGTTTTAGGTCTTCATCTTTGTATCTTTCTATCTCTAGGTCTACATCTGCACTGCTATGAGAATTTTCTGCTTTTTCTATTTCCCATAAATGTAGATATCAGTATGTGCAGAGCTATTTCTTTTTCACATCATGCAACTCTCTGAGACACTCTGCCCATCACTATTCTACTAGGCTTATTTAGTTCCTACATTTATGGTATGGATGAATACTTTGAATTCACCATCATTTTTCACAAACCCTCCTTTTTCTTGCTGCCTTGATGGCTGAATCTACAATTTCAACTCATCTAAGTTCAGCTGAGTTCCTTTTCCTGCCATGTCTGACTCATTTTATTACTTACCCAGTGGATCTTTCTTCTCTTGTCCCAGGTCATTGCTTCCACTTTTTTTGCTTCACTGCTACATCATTGTTTTCCTGGTGATCTCTTCGTATTCTTGCTGGACCTTTGTGTTATTTCATTACTTCTGTTCAAATCTAACCACTCCAGGGACTCTGAGATGTTATTTTACTTCATCCTACCACTGCAAATGTAGCACTCCCTCAGCTGTCTTTTACTGCATGCATGGAGATCCCAGGATAATAGTACTCTCTTAGTACATATATAATCACACTTATGCTAGTGAATCAGTCAAATGGAATGGTTTCCTCAGAAATTATGAAAAGTGGGGACTACTGATCTAGCTTAAAACATTCCTTCTTCAATTTTTCCTTTTTGTCTGTGAAAGAATTACATAAACAGTGGGGGAGAAGAAATTTGATTGCATGACAGAAACCAGAGAAACAAACTCCTGTAGGGTGCTGCCAGATGAATGACAAAAGTTGAAAGACACTGAATTTTTTTTCCTTATTTGTAGTACTCTGTGCTTTTGTATCTGAGAATGTTAGGTAAAAAATGGAAGTAAATGTGATTTGCAAGCAGATGATATTAGTTTTTTGGTGTCAACTGTATGACTTCAGCTGTGGGTAAACTTGCTTTTAAAACAAAATGAATTGCATACTGAAGACTAGGCGTTCATGCTTCTCATTAATGCTTTTATTACTATTTTCACTTAAATTGAGCATTATTATTGAAATATACACCTTCATTTTTACCACATATTTAACCTTATATGAACAATTGGTGCTTAAAGAGCCCATATTTTTTGTTCATTCTGAAACTTGAAGGCAAAAAAACCACCCAGATACAAACTAAACTCTTCTGCTTGTCTCTCTGAAGTACTTTGAGAGACTTTTAGCTGCTGTAGTGCAGTGCTCACTAGTACTAGTGTCTGTGCTCATCTTGTTCTTTAAGAGAAGAAGCCCATATATAATGGCTTTAAAAGGATAACATGATAGAGTATACTAGAGAAGCTGATAAAATTTTTCAAGGATTATGACATTGCAGCTTTTGTTTTGAAACATTCAAAAGAATTTGCTCAAAGGTGACCTGAAAATATATATTTTCATATTAGAAAACCCTTTCACAAACACGTTTTCACACACATGTATCAATAATTAAGAGTTAGAACCCACATAATTCCTATTAATACATTAGAGAGGATAGTATCTCATGATAATTAAAATGCACACCTCCATATCTTCATTATTTTTTCCCTTAAACTTTTCAAACACATTGTCAAATTTAGTTTGTTTTCATATTTCTATTGTGTTTTATGAGCTTCATCAAGAAAACAGCTTAACCTCTTTATTATATAAATAAAATGTTCATTGAATGCTCAAGGATCTTTAAAAGTTCTATGAATAATGCTTTAGTGGTACAGAAACAGTAGTGATGCTTTCAATTATGATTTTAGGCTGTCCATTTCAGAAGCTGGGAGTGCATCAGCAGGAGGTAATAGCAGATCTGATAATACAGAGGGAAAATCGCAACAATCCAGACATGTATTTTAGCTTTTATATAAAAGCTGAAGTAAGGGAAAATAGATAAACCCATTATGGGGCTTCTTTTTCTTTCTTTTTTTGTGTGTGTGAGTGTAGTAGAGGAAATTTAAATGAAACATTATCTACCTTCTTTTACAAAAGTTTTCGTATCCTATATGAGGCCAGGGAAGAGAAAAATGTCTTTTTCAGAAGACACTAACTTATTTGGGAATTGATTTTAAAATACTTTTTCCCCATAAAACTAAGATCCTTCTGGTATAAGTCACAACTTCCTTTTTTATATCAGTTGCATGTAAGGTGCTCTTGGCATTTTTTGGAAAATATTTTTGTCATTCTCTTTCCTCCACTCTTATCTGTATTCTAAAGCAATTTTTCTCACTCTTCTGGCCCTTATCAGAGAGTCTCCATGATGGTGGTCAATGTATTCCAAAATGCTGTCTTCAAGAATGGTGAACACTTGGTATTTAATAAAAAATCCAGAAACTTTTAAGTGATCTGCCACCTCTTCTCCAAAACATGCTCTAGAAAAGGTCATAGTTTCTCACAGATTCCTGAAAAAAATCTGCTCTTAAAACTGAAGTGTGAGATTTTTAGCCATTCTATAATTCATTTTTGTACTGATTATATAAATACCCTACAGCAAAGAATACCTGCATAACAAATTAGTAATAACTTATACTGTCTCAGCTATCTGAGAGAAAACAATCCATGTAATTCTGCATTAAAAGTTTACCTTTTCTTTTTAATGAAACAGAGGGAAGAATAATACAAAAAATCTGTTAGGAAGTTTGTAATTTTTTTTTAAATTATGTATATTCCAAACAGATGCCTTTACCAGGATGGTTCAACTCCTGAGCTAACTAGGTGGAGTTCTGTAAGTCTTCAGATTGTATATATCCAATTCTTTAAGGCAGAATATTCACAGATATCCATGAGTCACCCTTGTGCACAGTGTGGGCTTTCTTCACTGCCAGTCTTTTCCATAAAGCCCAGAAAGCACACATGATGCATAGTGAATATAGTAAACTGTAATTTTTCTCAAAACTTTTTGTAAGAAAAGAGAATGTGGTAGAAAACTGGGTAAAAAGTTACATGATAAATATACTCAAAAAAAAATTTGAACAGGCAAAGTTGATTACATAGGATAAAGAATTAACCAAAAGTTTGTGAATGGAGAATTATTTTTCCTTCACAGTTCCCAATGAATATAAATCATGCTTATTTATCTTTGGTAGAAAGACAAATACATGATGTGTGTTTTTTAAAAACCTAGATTTCCATGCATATATCAAGTCTCCCTTTCAAAGCTGCTGTACTGAAAACTAGAACACTAAAACAACCTCTAGATTTTAATCAAAGTCAGAATACTGTATGTTAACTCCAAAAACAGATTTGCAAAACTAGCAGCCAAAAACAAACTAAAGTAAGCTATTTTCTTTTTAAAATTGTAAGCTTAAAAAGTCTTTTTTTTCTGTTCTCAACTTGTGCTACATCTTAACATCTGGACAATTATGCAAACCTGTAAATTACATTTTTCCCCTCTGAGTTAATTGGCATAAAATTATAATGAAAATAATTCAAAACCTCAGTGCAAAATTGTAGACTCATAAAATGAAATTGTAAACATACTGATTAGCATGTAAAATTTTAATGAGACTGTGTTTTGATAGAAAAATCTTCAAACTGAGAGAGGTGTGCAGCAACTTTCAGCAAATATTTTGCTTAATTAATGAATTTCAATAATTGATAGTTTTACCCCAGATTTAAGTACTATTACTGAAACCACCTCTCTTTTCTTCTTTTTTAATGAGACTGCTGTAAAGAAATGTGAAGTTGTTTAAAACATAATCCCTTTCTTCTGAAAAGATTTGGTACAAGAAAGTTGATGTCCAAGTGAAAAATGGAAGTGCAATTAGTGCTTTTTATGTTTATTCTAAGGCCTACCGTTCTGGTAGTGGGAGGTACTGTGGTACCATACTGGGGGTGGGGGAGATCTCAGACGTATGGTCTCTGAAAAATACAGAGAAATTTCAACTTTGCTTGACCCTAGCAGAACTGCCATATTATAGTAGAGCTGTTGTCCACTTTTACAGGATTATAGGTGAAGGCTCTTGCCTATACACAGAGAAAATAATTCTGCTCTTACAAATGTCAAAAAAATTATAAATAGAGGAAAATTCTGATGCCTTTCCTCTCACACACAGAAAATTCCTAAAACACTTCTTATTATGGATATGTATAAAGTTTTGGTTAAAAGCAAGCAGAAAATTAGCCTTACACATTTTGTTCTCAACATGAATGTAGAAGGTTTTAAAACATCAATGAATCAGTTTTTTTTTTTCTTTCATTACAGCAGTTGGCATTTCCACTACCACCAAAGGTATCAGGGCTATGACAGAGTCCCTTCTGGGATGTGAGTCCCATGTCACAGGCTCATAGACTCATAGAGCAGCTGAGGTTGGCACGGACCTGTGGAGATTGTCTAGGCCAGGCCCCCTGCACATGATGGTTGTTCAGGATTGTGGCCACCCATCTTTTGAAAATCTCCACAGGTGGAAACTCTGCGATGCTCTAAGCAACCTGTTCCGCTGTCATTGATTCATCCTTAAAGAAAAAAAAAAAAAGAAAAAAAATCTTATGTTTAATACTCGTACCTGCAGGGTGTCCATTGAAACTAAGAAAAAGATTATCATAATAGTTTTGACATGAAGAAAGTGGGAATAACATCCACTCCCTGAAAAGCTTTTTTTTTCTGAAATTCTTGGTAAATTTTANTGTCCACTCCCTTAAGAAAAGCTTTTTTTTCTGAAATTCTTGGTAAATTTTATAGGCCAGAAGAGTAGAAGTAGATACCTTAAAGACTGAATTAGCAAACTTGGTCTTTATCATTTGATTAATTTATAGGTGTCACATTTTTTCCCTCAAAATTCAACCATGGAAGTTATGCACTGTAAACTTCACCCATTGGGGGGTTTGTTTGTTTGTTTTCTGTTACATTAGTATCTATCTATCTATCTATCTATCTATATATAAACTTGGAAACCTGTAAGTGGATGCTTATGAAAATTCTGGAAAGAACTCAATCCTTCAGAATCACCACATTTAATCATAAATTGGAATGAACAGATACTGTCAATTTTTTTATTACATTTAAATGAAAAAACTTTAAAACATTGAAAAATTGTATTCCATATCAGTTTGGAATATATTCAGTCCCTACATTAATCTAAATATAAATCCTTGACTGTGCCTAGTACACCTTAACTGAAAAAAAAAAAAAAATTAGGCTGGTTTAGCAAATGCAGTTCCATAGAGCTATGTTCATAAATTCAATCAATCCACCCTGCATATCACTCCCACCTACCATATCCTACTGCTCAAAAGGCTGTGTGAAGCACAGACCACCTAGCAGAAGCTGATTGACCCAGGAGAAGGTGGAATACATAAGTATGTGCACCTTTTCTGACTTGCGGACAACAGAAAAATGCTTGAAATTGTTCTTAGCTAATTCAAATTCATTTCTACCCCAGGATATGTACATACAGAGACATTTTCCACTTTAGTGCAGGGCATCTTTCCATTCACACCACTGGAGGCTCTTGGAAATGGAGACATATAAGTAGTTTGGTTTAGGTCCTCGAATTATGCTGGTAGGTAGGAATCACTTGACCGAAACACTTTCCTATTAGTTCCCTCCTGCTTCACAGTTTCACAGTAATGCTTATGTGAGAAGGAAAAAGAAAAAAATACAGTTATGCAGCTGTGTGAGTTGCACATCCTAAACTTGAACAGGTTGTGGCATTTTGTGCCATATGGTATGCACGTCAGTGAAGTGAAGGGCATGCCTTGTCACATCGTATCCCATAATGACTTTTTGGGAGTGAAATATCATTTCCAGCTGAGGTGAGCCTTTCACTTCACTGATCTGCAAGTTACATGTCTCAAGTAACACAGCTGTTTTTGGAAACTAACCTGTTAAGGGAAAGTGTGACTTGACAGAAAATCTAGCCTTTGATTTATGAGGCCCAAGAATTTAACAAGCTATGGAACTTCCTAACAGAAATTGTTCAAGATGAAAGTAGTTTTATAATGGTCCAGCTGTCCTGATATTATGTAACTTGCAATAGCTTCCATTCAGAAGGGTGATTTCATATAGCTATGATAGATGAGTTTATTATTACAAGAAAAATCAGGCTAGGCTTTTGTCTGACCATCCAGAGCTTACCATGAGTTTACCAAAGAAAGAAGTCATCTGTTAGTTGTTTGTGACTCATTCCAGAAAATAAATTTTCATTCTTAGAAAAAACCCCAAAAAATTCTGGTTATTTGTAAGCTTTTGGAAGATGCTAGCTAGTGAATTTCAAACATCACTAGATATTCCACTTTTTCGCATGAATTATATGGTCACTGGCTAGCTAAGGACTAGGTAGACCAAGCTAGGGAGCCATCAAAACAACCTTATTGGGTTCTAGTGCCCAGCTGCTCTCTAGGTAAAGGACCTTTTTCTAATATCCAACCTAAACCTTCCCCGACACAGCTTCAGGCCATTGCCTTGGGTCCTGTCATCATAATATAGAGGGATCAGTGTCTGCCCCTCCTCTTCCCCCCATGAGGAATTTGTAAACTGCAGTGAGGTCTCCCCTCAGTCTCCTCCAGGCTGAACAGACCAAGTGACCTCAGCCACTCCTCACATGGCTTCCCCTCAAGGCCCTTCACCATCTTAGTTGCCCTCCTTTGGACACTTTCTAACAGCTTTAGATCCTTCTTACACTGTGGTGCCCAAAACTGCACACAATATTCAAGATGAGGCTGCAGCAGTGCAGAGCAGGGCAGGACAATCCCCTCCCTTGCCCGGCTGGTGATGCTGTGCCTGATGCACCCCAGGACAGGGCTGTCCCTCCTGGCTGCCAGGGCACTGCTGACTCATGTTCAAGTCTTCTTTACTAGTTAAATAGCAGTAGTAAGTGCTTCCAAATAATAACTTAGAATATCAGATTTTCTCTAACTAAATGTAAGATCAGAAAATGTTCATTGATTCAGTTTATAAAATCTTACTTTTTTTTTGTGAGTTTATGTGTTCCATTTTTATTTTTTATTTTTTTTTTAATTAATTTTCTCAAGATATTTCAAAGTCCTCAGTTTTTGACACCTAATGTTATGGGTGATGGAGGTTGACAGCAACCTTATTAAGAACTTATTTTAGTTTTTAATTTAAGCAAAATCCCAGTGATACCTCTTTACATCATTAGAACTTCTTTTGTCTAAAACTTGAAGTTTAACATTCTTTTGTTGTTCTAAGATGTCTGTAAAATATGTTGTCTTAATATACACAGTACCTATTTCCTTATAGATCTCACATATATGTAAAATACATTTCATTTTTACATGACCTTACATATTCATTATCAAACTGGGTAACAATGTAGATATTTTAAGTAAAATATTTTATTGAGCTCATATAGAAGAAAGGTCTAAAACTGGGTAATGTGAACCCATTCAGTCTTACTAAACAAATAACTCTAAATAATAAATCAGAGTAACTCTAGCAATCATGCTATAGACAAATTGTTCACTAATTTGTGAAGTCAGAGGAGCTTTGAAAAGTGAGCATGAAACAAATAATTTTATTAATAAAAGGTATTGGTTCATTTTCAGAAAGTGCTTAGGATAATAAATAAACTAGCTCAGCTCCTATAAAAAGTTAAAAATATATGAAGGTAGCAATGGATTTTATACAAGTTATCATTGTCTGTTTTGATGTACAGTATATAAAAACCCTACTGTCATGTAGGTTATTCCTCTTTGAAAAGGATTTCTTGCATGTGAATGGAGTTCTATGCAAATTTTAGTAGAATTGTTACCCTATATTGAAAAAAAGGCTTTGTTTCCCTCAGTAAGGGAGCAACTTCTCTCCTTCTAAGAGGAACTTGAAGATATATTTCTTCTGTATTGACTCCATGGTTTTCAGAATTTCCTCACAAGTCCATTAAATTGAAAAACTTTACTTGAATTAGTATAGAATGATTTAAAAAAGAAAACCAGAAACTAATTGTACCTAAGGGATCCCTGATGTGAAGACCAGATGCACAGTTTTCTTCAGAGATATTGACAGGATGCCCTGAGATTGTCCCTCAGAGACCTGACATGGAGCAGCAATGAGTGCAGAGGCCCTCTTCAGATTCTGATGGAGATGTTTTTATAACTAATGCACCATGAAAGGTGAATCTATTGCAACTTTTAAAAGTGATGGCATGTTTTTGGGGAAGTAGTACCAATACACTAAACTGATATTCAGAAGAAAATCCAGTTGTCTGTTGGAGAGAAAATAAAGGCAGCTGATAATTTTTCATCATTCAAATAGTAGTCAATCAAGGGTACTGCTAGTACAACTAAGCAGTCTGCACCACTGCTCTCACTTTTGCTATAGAAACTGTAGATTTGGAGCACAACCAAAGGGAAATCCAAATATTTACCTTCTAAATAGAGACAAATAATATAAGCTGTGATTGAAGGCAATTATTTAAATGGAATGGAGGGTTTTATTAAAAAAAAGTGTGTACAAGACCAGTTAGATATTATGCCAAATCTGATTAGTTGCCCTGTTTACATCCCTGGCAAAAAGCAAAATGTATTGTTATATGGAAACCATATAAGGAACAAAAGTGTAATGGGTGTTTAACTGCATACAGATAATGCTCATCATTTTTGCCAACCTCAAAATGCCAGTTTGCAAGATCTAATAAGACCTGACGTATTAATTACAGGGTTGTCTTTGTTTTCCAGTTTTAATTTCAGGGCAACTGTAGTTCAAGCATAGATTTAACTATCAGCACTATTTTGGCAGATACTATTGCTCCTGGCGCATTAATACAATAAAACTAGATCTTAATGAAACTGGAGACAACTTGAGCAGCAGCTCTGCACTTGATTTAGAGATGGTTTGAAAGTGAATGTAACAAAAACTGTTTTACTAGAGAAATGGGAACTTACCCATTTCTATTATGTTATGTTTGTAACTATGACACTACTGCGTTCCTTGATGTGGTGCTATGATGAAGATTATACCTAATTCCCTCCATGCCAGGAAAAATGGAGCACTTCTTACTGGTACTCCAAGGTATATGACATTGGTTCATAGTGACAATCACATGGTTTAAAGCAGAGCAGAAAGGAATAAACAGCCACCACTGTGTGACCCAAAGGGAAAGCCTGCTGCAGCATAATTCAAGGGGGATCTTTGGCCCTTCCATTAGAGTCAAAGTTGCAAAGTCAAAGTTACCTCTTATTTAAGGTCCATTCTTTAAAAAAATGAAATAAAGCTCCTGAACACAGTGAAACCCACATAGCAGTGATATCTCCCTACAACTAGATTTATATCCACCTCAATTAATATTTTTTTTTTTCAAAGTAACTGAAAATTTATTTTTACTAAAAACAAACACACAAAAATGCAGATTTTGACAAACTACATCTTCATAGTAGAGTGTGGTTTCAGTATGAAAATTAATTCAGTTCTACAATCACTCAATTTAAAGTAAAGCATCTGCTACTAAGTTTTGAAATCTTACTGGGTTGCAGTGACTTTTCATCAAGAAATGAAGATAAATAGCGAATTTGTTGCTCAAAGCTCTGGGAATAACCCACTCGCTTCTGCTATGATTAAAAACCCTGGGACTAAGACTTCAACATGGCCTGGTTATTTCCTGAAGGTATGTGGGTTTTGTTCAGTGCTTTATTCAAATGTCCAGTGGAATGTTTAGGGTTCTATTGAACACTAGAACTTCTGTGGAATTTATGTGCCAGTTATGCACTTTTGCATTTAAACTCACCTGCAAGTACAGGTTGTGTGCATCCTGTAATTCTGGTTATCAGTTAAAATAGACTGGAGGACACACTGTCACACTTCTGCTCTTATCTGGATCACATTTTTTGGTTTTCTTTCTGGTCAAAAACCTAGAAGAGAGTGGTTCTGTGGCCAGATCAGGGCTTCACAGAGAGACTGAAGCTTATCAAAACCAACAACTAGACCTGGAAATAAGGATTTCAAGCTAATTTAGATTTTCTTCCTGTCCTTTGCCTGATAAATCTCATGATATGGATATGCAGTCCTGACATGACAAGAATAAAAGTAGCATTTTTCAAGAGAGCTAGCAAAGGAAGATGATATTTCTTCTCTGTGGACCAGAGACAAAATATGACATAAGGGAATAATTTTGGAAGATCTGCTAGGCTTTGTACTCCTAGTCTTTGGAACTAAGAAAGTTTTAATGAAATAATTGTAATAAAATGTCAGTAACATTACATCTAAAATAATAACAAATTGTAGAGAAAACTTTGTTTTCTGAAAGCTTTGAGTCTCATAACTAAGAATTTTTTCTCAGGTTGATCATTTGTCATTGAAAATGTGTGAAAGAGATCTTAAAAATATAACATGCAACCTCTTATCTCAGTTCTGTACTGAGTATAGAAAGATAGAGCAATTAAAACACATGTTCCATCCCTGAAAATTCATAGTTGGAATTTAAATTGGATTTCAAGATCAGGGGAAATAATTTCATAATGACTGTTAGAATGCAAAAAGTCACAGAAAGTTAATGGACTTTAAAAACTGACACATTGCTCTAGAAGACTCATTAACACGTTCCTTGGCTTCGTAAGAGAAATAACTAATGATAGGTGCACAGAATTAATTAAAAGAAGAAACTCCCAGCACAGAGATATATATGTAGGGAATGACAGTGATAAACTATGAATTAAAGGAAGAAAATAGAGTTAATATTAAAAAAAAAAATATTGAATTAAATGTACCTTGATTAAACTCTTCTGTTTAGGTTCAGAAGATTTTGATAGTCATTTTTTAACTCCTTTGCAATTTTCATTTCTGAAATTGAATGAGACAGTACTGAAGCTTTAGAAGTTTTTCAGTTATCCCTGAATCTCAATTTGAAGGAAAAGGTGGCACCATAGTAACGTATCTGCATATTTAATGACAGTGCTGCCCAAACTCAAGAGATTGCAATATTATACCTGAAAGAGAAAATTACTCTGCTGTAATTTTGCTCTTTAAAGGATGTCATTATACAGGTTCTCATTAACCAAGCTCAAAGCTCTGCCATGGGAGCTGGAAGGATTATACCTGTTCTATTAATTTAACAGGAATAAATGGGCACTGAAAATCAGAGGTGTCAGCACCACCCTGATAATCTTCTTGATTCAGGAGAATTAATGAAAAAAATTCGGATTCACAGGCAACAATAAACAGAATATGCAACATTTGAGAATTTTGTATCAATAAATTATCAATATATAACAAACACACTTTAGATACTCCTTTCTAAAGATGATGGTTATTCTCCTAATTGTAGTAGGCCAGAAGAGAAGGAAATATAAATACATTTTTATCAGTAAACCTGCAAGTATCTTAGTTAATGATCTCACAGTCTATTAACAATCAAATATGTTATATATATAGAATTCTGTTCTAATAACTATCAAATTATGTTACATGTATAGAATATCACCAACAAGTGCTATCCTCAAAATGACTCCTGAAACTTGGAAGAGCATGAAATACAACTCTGAATCAGAAAGAATAAGAGAAAAATTAAGCCACAAAAAACACCCATAAAATCTATTCATATAAATAAAATTGAATAAAAAAAGTATAGGCTTCTTGTGATACATTTTATTTAAATCAGATTGTTTCAGAAATCAAGTGTCCAAACTTACCACAGTGCTCCTAAAAAGTGCATCTCTGGTAAAGAGAATGTGAACTCATCTTAGCAACTGAGTACAGGAGGTGATTATTGCAAAATTTATGTGAGATAGTTAAAATCAATTAAATGGATACAATTGCATTATACCTGACAAAACTATAGGGAAGGTTAGATCTTTCCTCCAGCTCTTCTACAATTCCTTTCTAATTCTGACCTTAAGCTGCATGCAATTACAGTAAAACTTCCAACACTTGAGAGTCATTTCAATTCCATTCTACAGCTCATAGCCAAACTGAGAGGCAAGCAGGCCCCTTAATTCTACTCAGGAATGTAAATGTCACATACATGAGAAGTAGGCATGGTCGTGTTATCAGCACAAATAAAAATTTTTATGTAAAAAAAAGTATGAAACAGAGAGAAATGGATAATTGTATTGAATTTTATTGATGACTTAATGATAGAATATAGGATAGTTCAGATAAGGGCCTACGTGAAATTTGACATATTTTAAAAATAAGATGAAGATAAAAAGTAAAGGGAACACACACATATGGTTTAAAACTGGAAAGGTCATGAAATAAAGATCTATAATTAAATGAGATAGAGAAGTCAGCCAAACAGTCATGTCATGATTTATATTTAAATCTCCATTCTGTATGTCAAAATTACTTCCCACAAATGATATTTCAGATATATATTACAGGAACTTAGTTTAAAATCAGATTAACCAGTGAAAATAATTCTCACCAAATCCTGGTGCTGAATAAAGGCAACAGAGCACTGATGTGAAATAAAACAAAAAATGAGGGAATATGTCAAAGATCATAAACATACATGTTGTCCCAAACTGTGACACCATCCTGTACTATTTAAAATACACGGGTAGTGTGAAAGTGTCACTTAGAAGTTTTAAAAGCAGATTTAGATCTGCGTATTCACCCCTTAAGCAATTAAGTTGCTGATCATGCACCCTCCTTCCGTGGAAAACAGTTAACACTCTGCATTCATGAGGGATTCATATAGTCACACAAGCAGAGATGTGTATATTACTTCATAAGATTATACTGGTATTCCTTATCCTTTACAAACTTGTTTTTCAGTCATCTGTCTTATTTCTACAGAAGGATTCTATTTCTCATTTTAACTAAGGAATTATATATCTCGAAGATGTATTTTTCCACTGTAAATAAAATAAAAATATATGCGAATGAAAAAAAAACAAATAACAATTCTTGTTTTTGTCACATATGTAGTTGTATGTTATAGGTTTGCAAAGTGTGTATAATTTTCCAAATTCAGTAATTCTTCTCGAGTTACCAGCATTTTGCAGCAATAATGAAGAGTTCAGATGCACATAATTGAGAATATAATTTTCCATGAAGGAACACTCTGCAAGTGTAAACTGTCACCATCATTTACTCTGACAAGGAAGAAGCTGGAAGGTATTCCTCCATTCTGTACAACCATCAACATTTAGATCTTCCAGAAACAGAGCTATGGTCTCCAAGGACTATAGCAAAGGAGGCATCACTGGAGAAATGCATAAAAGAGTGTTAATTCTTAGTCAAATTGGTGGCTATTTTTGGAGTGTTATCTGCAATAAAATTTATCAAAAAAGAAGTTTTTATCATCATCTCATAGAGAAAGGAGTAAAAATTTCCTATGATGGACTCCAAGCAAAAGTGTTCGTAATACAGCATTCTCATTGTCAGCTATATGTTTCACAGAAAAAAAATATCTAGAGGGAAATTATTAGTGGAATGACTATATATGGATTTTTGTCTGAAATACATAAAAACCTTCCCACAAATAGATTTGGCCAATTAAAGTTATTTAATGCCTACAATAATAGAAATTAGCTAGGAAACCAAGCAATCAGTCGTAGGTTTTTTGAAACGGTGTGGCAATTTTAAAACAGACTACATAATTCAGTATTGCTGCCCATAATTGCAAAAGCTTGGCTACTATATCCATTGCTTAGAGTTCTGCTGGCAGTCTATTCGCAATGGCCACATTCACATCTCGCAGCAGGATCCCACTGGAAGGTCAGTCATGCATAAAGAGGTGAAGTATTCTCACAACGGGAGCACAATCTTTTGGAACAACTGGCAGATCAGCAGATGCTACTTGTTCAACTTTAATAAAGACTCACAGCAGTAACTCTGTTTAACCAGCAGAGTTCAAAATCTGAAACCTTGTACTCGACAGAAATTGTCCACAGATTGCTTCTGAAACTGGCCCCACAACACAATAACCAATCAGTTCCTGCCATGTTGCACTATTACCTTGATGACCCATTTAATAGCTGGATATTATAAGGTCCTCTTTGGTGTTGTGACAGTCAAAAAGGTCAAATGGGAGTGTAATTTTACCCTTACAATTTTGGAAACCCATCACTGGCTTTTGTAAATGTATGATATTTTTATGTAAATACAGTTATAACAGTAACTAAGGGCAACTAAAATGAGAAAAAAAGTGATGTTGGAGAGATTGCAAATGTTCTAAACTGCTTTATTTGACATTAGTCCATTTAAATATTAGAAGTGAATTAGCATTTTAAAAATATTTTTGATGAGGATGTCACTGATCTCTTTTTTTTTGTTTGTTTGTTTTTTAAATGTACATCTAGCTTAAATGAAAGAGCAAGATTCTGTTTATCTTTTCTCCTCTTGTTTCAGGTTTGTGCAATCTGAAACTTTGATTTGAACCAAGTTCCATTCATAGCTGACCAGGCACAGAAAGAAAAATTGGGATCTCTGAAGTCCATTATCACTACTCAAAAGTGACTTATTTATGCTTACAGAAGCATAAATAATTCATTATGTTCCTTTTTAATTTCTAACAGAAAACTGCCTGTGTGACATAAAATCACATTTCAGAGACTGTTAAATACAGAAATACAAACATTTGTTCATGGCTTTCATTAGCAATACTTGCAATGATTTCACTAGATGAAATCATGTCTAAATCATTCTCATTTCACTATGATAAGTAACATATTCAGTAAGTCGTATATGCCCTCAAAACATCTTCAACAGCTTAAAGAGAAATAGAGATGATGTCTTAGCTGTGGCAGAGATGTAAATTATAAAGCCTGGTACTCTAAAAGACTAAAATGACTGAAGGACAAATTATAAAGTCTAGTACTCTAAAAGACTAAAATGACTGAAGGAAAGAATGCAGAAGGGGAGTGTACAGTTTCTCCTAGGAGAGTGTTGAAATACATGGTGAGGCAAACTGGAAAAGCAAGGCGAGTAGAAGGCGTTGAGAAGAATAAAATCTGTTGCCTACCACAGGGGTCTTAGAAAAAATTTAAAGGAGAATACACCTGAACCTAGATGAAGAATCTTCGCACAAAATAAAATAATTCATTTTATGTTAAAATGGTACAGAGAAGGTAGGACCCACCTTGCTAATACTTCTTGGCATATATTAGAAGTGGTGGTTTAATTTTTTCCTTAATTACAGTGTAGTGAACTCTTATTGCTTGAAGAGAGACAGGTATTCACAATGAAAGGTCTCCCTTATTAAATATGTCTGGGGAACTGCTACAGAAGAACTCAATAATGCTACTGTTGATAAAGGATTCAGCCATGAACATTCCAGCCACAGCTTGCTGGGATATTACTGCATACGGGAGCCACATTAAGTTATCAGCATCAGTGCTGAGCAAAGATGGTGGTTTTGCAAATGCAGCACTCTGCAGCAACATTAACTGCTGTCCTGAAAGCAACACAGCCAAGCCTGCAGCCAGGCTGTTACCATTTGTGCTTGTTGCAGCCCAGTAGTGTATCAATGGAAGCTTTCAAATTCTGGTGGTCTTCTCTAGTTTTTTCTCCCTGCTTAATGTTCCACTGTGCATTGCAGGTAGGTCTTGTTGATCCTGGATGAACTTGACTAGTTAATGAAGTTGGGCAGAGTTCAGAAATTTGAAGATTCCTTCATTTTTATTTTTTTACTACGTTATTGTAAAGTGCTTGATTCGGCTTTCAAGATTATTCTGCATTAGAACAGAGCAGCTAATACTGATAAAAACATTATGTAAATATTTAAATTTTTAGGTAAGCATTTAAGTAAATATTTATATGTTGACTAAGCTGAAAACAACGAGAGTATTTGGAACCAACATGTAATATGTGCATAACACTTCAAAGTCTGTTGTTTCTATTTTCTCCTTTGACTGTAAAAAATAAAAACAACTAAACCAAACAAAAAAACCCAACCAAACAAAATTCTGTAGACATACTTGTGTTAGTGAACAGAAATATATACTCAATAGTCATGTTCAAGCATCCTAATTATACAAAATGATTGAAGATAATATATAAAGTCAAAAAGTAATTAGAACCATCTACAGGTTGTTGAGGAAAAGAACATGAACAATTGTCCTGATCCTTTACATCTGTTTATGTTCCCATATTTAGGTAGTTTCTGCACCTCCATAAGCAGTTTTTACTAGACCCCTAGGAATTCAGGTATTTTTGCCATACATTAACCCGAATTTCTCATTATCTGTCTAGACCAGAACATTGTACATTACATTAAAATCCAATATGCCTTGCTTGTAGCTTGCAAGGCTAGTCTTGCACTGAAACAAAATAATATTAAGGAAGCTTAAATAATATTGTCTATATTTAGATTCAGGAAGATTTAGCTGCATGCGAAGCAGACTCCTCTGAATTATGTCATGAATATCAAGTAAAAACTGATAGTGACTCTTTTGTTGAAAAAACTGTCTTGCACAGAAATTTAATTCAAGGTCTGGAACTTGCAGAAATCAGCTAATATTGCTGATGACAATTATAAGAGTATACCATGCATGAAACATATGACAGGACATATGCCATACAGAAATTACATTTTCGTGGTTTTTAAATAGGAATACTTGTTTTTATTTGGACTATTTTTAAAGTACTTATAATCTTAGACATCCTTCTGTTGTGAAACAAACATCAATTAAAAACAACTAAAAGTGAATAGGTGATTGCAAAGAAAATAATTCTCTGGTTTTCTATAATCAATAAATTTATGGAACTCAAGGTATAACTTATAGCAATTCTCAATTATATCATGAATTGATCATTCTTCAGAGTGCTGCAAGATGCTTCCATGTTAACACTACAAAGTGATAGATAATTTCTTTTTTGATGGTCATGCTTGTTTTATAGGGCTGCTTATCTTACACTTTAGTAAATCAAGAGTTATTCTACTGAAAAAAAATGTTCTAACACTGAAAACACATTCAAATTGAAGAAAACAGAAACAGTATCTCTCAAATGGACTACTGGAAAGGTTTACAATAAAGAAAAAATATAACATGAAGATCTATATGTGTAGATAGGAATAAATGCAAAATAATCTTGCTCAGTGCCTCAGCATTCCAATGTCTTAGAATCAGAATACAGATGAAAAATGCAGTTGTTATTTTGTTTTCAATAACAGAAAATTGTATGTAGGAAGAGTTCCAGGGGTAAATCCCCTCAGAGAAAAAAAAAAAAAAAAGAAGTATAAATAAATATCCCAATCAATAGATTGCAAGCTGATTGCTAGGAGTAGCAAGAAATAGCTAGGAGAACGAGTTGTTTTATTGCTCATATAGAATCTTTCTCAGAAACCAGTGCATCAGAAGGGATTCCTAAGTACTGAGAAAAATTCAGAGACAACAAAATTGCTCTTCTTCTGAATTAAGGTGGACTGAAGGCATTTTCAAGGAAATGAGAGAGACTTTATTAGACCAAATATTCTAGTCTGGGGCATTCCTCCAGCGTGTAGACAAAGTCCTAGAATTTCAAATTTCTTATCCCTGTTTTGTATGATATAAACTTGAATTTGGTCTCAAACACCCAAAGAGAACACAGAGTGTTGATAAGTATGAGAGCTTTTATCTTTATGGCCTTTTTGACCCACTGAATGCTCTGCATAGTTTGGTAATAGCACACAATTAAGCTAGCACAATGCAGATTAATTTCCATTATCCAAAACATAGTTACTACCTAAATTTTAAAAGGTTTTGCAGAACTCTGGCCTGGAGTAGCTAATTTTCTGACCCAGATACTCAGATGGTGAGACCTGTGTTATCAAAGCCAGAATATGACCAGTCCTCAAACAAGGAACTTCTGCATGACTTTTGAATGATCTCAGAGCTACTTCTATTTTCTGACATGAAATTCTATTCCCATTGTCTACACTGACAGAGGTTCTATTGTCAAGTTGAAAAAAGAAAAGCTTTCACATATAAGTTTTCTCAAGGCTCCTACACTAAAGTAGACTGACAAAAACCTCGTTGTTTTTAACATCCTCACGTTTAACAGAAAATAAGGCTAGAGTTGGCTACATTATTTCTTCAAGAGAGTAGTTAAGACTGATATTGCTAAACAAGACATGGAAGGTGTCTAGACCAGAGACAAGCTTTCTGTTGTAGGTGTATGTGAGCCAAAGAAATACAAATACTCATATTAAGAACTATGACAGTGTAGGCCTCTAGTTTAATATAAGCAACTCTTTCATTATTTCACTTGGTCAGGTATAGTTCCTTAAAACATGCCCAGACAAAGTAATTCAACTAGTATACTGTATTTCTGAATATTAATTTCCTCTTAGCATTGCAGCTCTAGGAATAAATTTATTTTGAAGGCTACTAGGTCTTTTTGCAAGCTTTGCAAATAAAATTTTGTGTATAATGAGTGAACATAGCCTCAGTTTGTTACAAAAGACTTCAGGAGTTTTCTGATATGTCTATAGATTGTAAATATAAAGCTTATATATCAGATTGGAGTGAATTAAATAATTACTAATTCAAGAGATCTGTCAATCAAATTTTGAAACATGTCCATAACTGTAAAGCCCTTACTTGTAGCTATGCAAACCAAATAGCACAACGTCTCAGACACTTTATTTCTTCCTGTAGGACTTAAATATGTGAAGAAATGTTTTCCATTTCCTACTTGTTCTTTAGGAAGAGTCAGTGTCAACTACATTTGGCCATTGCTTTGCTTTAAAGTTAGCAAGCATTTCCCTCTGTGAGAGGAAGGTCTGGGCATGTGCAGAGATCTCTTAAATGCATGGCTCCTAGGTATTCTGGTTTGCCTTGTGTATAGTTTTCAATGATAGGGCAAATGTGTTCAATGTTCTATGCCACTGTACCTCTTGCTTCATGTAAAGGTTTTGAGCACATCTATATTTGTTACAGAAACACATTCATTATTGCAGGAGCAAGAGACTTTTTGAGCTTTTCTACATTGTGTAACAGAGCATGTAGTAGTAATGTTCTCCTTTGTAAAGTGTACTGTAATGATATTACTGTGCCAAATAGCTGCTAGAAGCAATACTCATCAGATTGGATGTAGTATTACTTTAATGCACATATACTGTCTTGTATGCCTGAGCTGGCTGCATAATTACCTTTCTTGGATGTAGTGCAAGGATCTAACTTGTAAGGTCCAGATGTGCCAGATTATGTCCTGTATGTTAATTCTGCAAACATGCTATTCTCTTTTGAATCAAGGTGTGAGTATTCTTAATCGTTAATAATAGTGTATACATAAGTATACAAAAGTCTAGCATACTAGGCTAAGCTTTTGGGTTTAGTTTGGTTGTGTTTTTTTCACTATTTCAGTCTATCTTAAAATTGTGAGGGGAAAAAAATGTTATTCTAGGAAAAAATTCATTGCTATGTTGATACTGAAACTTGCAAAACCATATATTAGATTTTGTACTAGACTCATATTAAATTCGGATAATATCAACTTGCTATTATCTGCTCTGAAATATGACTGGCTCCTGTCTTGCCATCACTTATTTTTTGCTGGATTGAATAGAAAATTATGGCAGTTGCTGCATTTTATAGGGAATATTTATTTTCATCAAACTCTGAAAATATCTATCTGTGACACAGGTAGAACTGGTGGAGTGGTGTCACTACTTAATACAAAGATTTGTCTGAAAAAAGGGACAACGACTCCTCCCCCCTCCTCCTCTCCGAGGATATTCAGAACTGGCTGTTAGTATGGAGTTCAATCCCTAGTATTAGTGGAAGTCAATAAGTGACCCTTAAGTTTATCTACTGAACTTGTCCAAATTAAGTTATACAGCTCCAGGAATCTTGGACAGTGAAATTGATTGGACATGGCCTTTGGTGAGCCTGAAATTCTGAATGGGAGAATAAAATCACCAGTGTAGATTCAGGAGTCCCTTCTGGCTATCTGGATTTGACCTTTGCTGTTTCTGATGTTATGGCTGTTATGCTTCAGCCAACATTAAGAAAAAGCAATCACAGGGTTGTTTAAATGCAGCAGAGAGATTTTACAAAAATTTCTCATTTGAGAGCATGTAAGAGGCAAACATTGTATATGTAATGGCAGAATAAAACTCTCAGCAATGCTGCAAAAGTACAAACTGTAAGTGGTAACTCTGGAACAAATTGTGCAAAGGAAAGATCAAAATGTTTTCCCAACAGAACAGTGAAGATGAAACATAGATGAAGCATTTGAGGAAGCTGTGTTTATCTCTTCTGTCATTGTAAGGCAACAGAGACTGTCAGAGTCTCTCTGTGAGAGTCACTGAGATCAGTGTCAAGCATTAATAGTGTTACTGTTGCATACTGGTCTTGGCAAATTATCTGAAAATGAAAGAGTCCTGAAGTGTTTTCCTTTAATCGAAAAATATTGCTATAGTCTCACTCTCAAGTCTCATTTTATTCACTTTCAGACAAATTTGTAACAGATTATCATTTCCCTCTCTTCCACTTTTGCTTTCAAAGGGTTTTAAGGTCATGCTGTTTCAGCTTCTCATAATGAATATGACTAAGTACGCCTGGTGTTTGTCACTGTCCTTTTAAAACACCAGTGGGCTTTTATGGCTTCCTTTTCTTTTGTGTTGTAAATTATAATAATATTACCTTACAGTGAAATTAATTTTTCTTTCTTTAAAAAAGATGGGTTTTTTCAAATTCGCAAGTAGTTGATATTGTCTATCTTGAACACTATTTCATTATGTTCTCTACCAATAAATTGAGCTTTTCTGCCTTTCTTCTTACTACAACCTTTAACCTTGGAAGATTCTGCTCATATGTGAACTTTGATGTTGACTTCAGGATCTCAAAGTTTGTACCAAGCTATAAGCATCATGGAGCTTGGATGTTCATTATATTACTTCAAAATTATAAGTGCAAACCAACAGCTCTGCAGTTACATCAGGGGAAACTTGTTTCACATGTCACAGCATTCTGCGGCTCAGAATATTTCCTTTTTTCTCTTAGGTTTTGTGGAGGCAGTTGATACATGAAGACAGGAATTTAAGAACTGCAGATCTTGATTAGGATAATGAGTGTTGGGATGGCTGCTGAAGGAGAAACTCATGGAAATTCTATTATGCAACATATTTTCAAAAAAATGTATTAATAAATGAAGACCCCTGTTTGTTTTACTTTAGGACATTCCAATTTCTAGCACATTTCTATGACGTCAAAAACACACCATTTGCTTCGTGAGGAATGAGGCAAGAGTAAAACTACCACTGAGAAATATATTCCCTAATACATTTTTCTCATGTTCACTGAAATTACTTTTCCCACCAATGCTCCTCCCTTCTTTGATTTTTTTTTTTTTTTTTTTTTTTTTTTTTTTCTCTTTTTTTTTTTNTTTTTTTTTTTGCGTACTGCCTTTGGTTTCTGAAAAGGATGTATGTGTGCCATATGGGCCCAGGTGGGATTCCCCCAAGGGTACTATGGGGGCTGGCAGAAGAGCTCTCTAAGCAGCTCTTCGTCATTTATTATCAGTCCTGGCTAATCAGGGAGGTCCCAGATGACTTGAGGTTGACTAATGTGATGCCCATGCACAAGGAGGGTCTGAAGAACTGCAGGCCTGTCAGCCTGACCGTGGTTATGGAGAAGATGCACTTGAGTGCATTCAAACAGCACATACAGGACAACCAGGGGATTAGGCCCAGACAGCAGGTTTAGGAAAGGCAG
Organism: Promerops cafer; assembly: GCA_013398275.1. Lineage (NCBI taxonomy): Eukaryota > Metazoa > Chordata > Aves > Passeriformes > Nectariniidae > Promerops > Promerops cafer. The sequence continues at coordinate 351,929 of VZSE01015530.1, forward strand.
GTCCTGTCTGTACCACCTTTCCTGTACCACCTGATGACCAGGTGACCCACCTAGTGGATGAGTCTACTTGGATTTCAGCAAAGCCTTTGACACCATCTCCCATGGCATTCCCCTGGAAAAGCTGGCAGCACATGGCTTCAACAGGTGCACTCTTTATAATTCTGTAATTTGCATGTGTGATTGCACATGGAAATAAAATCTTGAATGCTGTCTCTCTTCATCAACATGCATTTGAGCTTCTGAAGAAATGTATTCCTGTTTCTAGAAATATTCTACAAACTGTGGTCTGGGGATTTTTACTTGAATCAGTGTCACTGTACTAGTTGCTTTAGTTTTTAATAATTATGGGAAGAATGTTCTGTGTGAGGGAAAAAAGAACATTCCTGTATTCATATATCTCTTGCTCCTACAGTAACTAAAGTGGGCTGTATGGAATTGTGTCATTAAAGGAATCTAGAAGCTGATTGGTAAATAATAGTGCTAACAGCATGCATTACATTACATTATTTTTCGGTTTAGTATCTTCTGTGTGAATTCTTTTCATGTTATGGCTCTAATGGTAACAAAGTCTTTGAAGGTAGGCTAGAAAGGTTATTAATTATCTTTCATCATAAAGACCAGAACTCACAGCAAATTTTTAAGAAAGCAGTTTTCTTTCTCTTTTATTTTGATGGCAAATTCATATATAGTTTATTTTCATACATGTGTATACCTGCATATACCTGTAAGCATTATTATTGTCACACTGATCAGTCTATAATCACATAATGTTTCACCTGGTCCAAAACTTGAAGAGACATCCATCAGATTCTGAAATACAGACAGGAAGGGAGAATACACTGTGAAAGCAAAATCGCTTTTTTGGGAACTGCTGGCTGGCTGGAATTTCTGATCCTTTGCTGGTCTTTGAGATGTGAAGCATGCTATATTCAGCAGTTAAAGTCTTTTCAGTTTAGGATGATGAATTTCTGAACAATCTGACAAAAGTTAATGCAACTTTTCCAACTTACATTGTAGGACAGTTGATTTAAGTCATGGATATACCACCTGAAACATTTATTTCCTCTACAAAGGGACTTGCAGGCAAAACCAGAGCACAGGTGGGCATTCAAAGAGATATATGAAAGTTCAAACACTCTGTTTACAACTTAGCATGGCATAAATCTGACCTGCTGTAGTTTCGCTCGAGTCCTGACAGCTCTGCGTAATCTGTGCAGTGTAAAGGATGTGTGGATTAATACTGGAGAATTAGATGCTATCCTTACCTCAGAGCAGCTGTAATTCTACTGCTGCTGGAAGATAATAGCTTTTAGATCAATTGCTTAGACTCTAGGCTACAGGTATGGTGATTTTAAGCTCATATTTTATGGTGGCTAGGAGACATATCTTTAGTTTTAAAATGTCACATAATATGCCAGTGTGTTCTGTCATTGGATGGTTAGATAGGTAAAAGACAAAACTATAAAGATTTAAAATAGCATAAAAGAGTGTTTGATGTTATTTTTAATATACATTTGAGGAAGTTGTACAGTGTTTGCACTCAAGTCACTTTATTTGGTCATTTTTCAGTCTTTCTCAAAAGACAGTATTTCTCAGTGGATGCTGTAGTTTTGACTAACATTTGAGATAATTTTAACATGCGTATCTAGCAAAATACATGATATGTATATATGCACTGATGCCAGTCAAATCTAAATTAAGTAATTAGACAAATTCATCATAATAATAACTGATCTTGATTGTGTTACAATTTGTAATAGCATATAGTGATATTTCCCATAGAATTGTTACAATCAACTGCTAGAAACAGCAATAAATTTCCTCAAAACTGAGAAGCTTGCACTACACTGGAGACATGCTCAAGCTTAACTGGTTCACTTGGAAGAAGAAAATGGAAGAAGAAAATGGAAGAGCACTTCTTTCCTGGTGTTGCTATTTGAAATCATGACCAGCCCTAGATCTCCTGTGGAAGGTTGCACTGGAGATACTATGAAAAGAAATATGCTCTCTGGATGGATTTTCAGTATGCAGGGGAAATATCTGCATACTGACAACCACTCTTTGGTGCCTACCTTTATAGGTCATCTTCTGTTCTACAGAGATGTTATGAATTCTTTGAGTCTAACATTGCACATTTTTATCAGCCTCCTTTTTAGTTTACTGGAAGTTTATTTCAATGTGTTGTTTTAAATGTGTTAAATCAATTGTTTATCCACTTATGTAAGTAGTGTTAGCAATGAACCTCTGGAAGAACTGCAAAACGTTGCCTAGCTTGAGGTGACTGGTGACTTTTGTGTCCTGGTAGATTTCTGATATTCTGATTTTCATTAATCAAGCTGTTAATGTAGTGAATTCTTTAATTTTTATAGTTGTATTCTATTTACATAATGTTATGCTCACCTGCACATCCAGCTGGTAATTACAGCTAACAGTGTTCAAGTTTAAACAGAAATTTGCTACCTAGAAAATATACTGTCACAGAATACCATGACTGATATTGAAATTACCCACTGCACAACTAAAGGCCTCTTAAGATCTTCTACAAAGAAAATTAGTCTTTTTTTGACAAGACTTATTTTCTTTGTAGTAGTTGATTGTCAGCTGACAGGGAAGCAGTACTTTGAATTGGTAGCAATATGCTGCTTAGAACTAATGTCAGGATGATATAGTTTTCCCTTTATTTGTATTCCTTCTGAATACTGGTACAATATTGAATAAAAGCAACTCAAGCCTTAATATTGCAATGATGTGGCTGGGTTGGCTTGTTTGATACAAAGCATCAGCCTTTGCAGGTGTTGCTATGGTCAGGAACAGAACTGAAAATATATACTTGTCTATACCCTTATCTTCTAATCCTTTGCTCTTTGCCCTGCATACACTGTCTGCAATTTCTGTATCCTTCAATTATTCCATAATTTCATTGCCATCTTTGTTGTACTAAAAATTGACTCCTGTGAGTTTAGCATTCAAATAAATTAGCATACTCTAACACAAGTTTAAGTTGTGAAAGTCTGCTATAGGAAAGAGCATGCCCTTTACAATGCTTGATGTCTTATCTGCATGGTTTAGGAAAGGTAACAGCAATGTGACATATATAAAAACATGTCCTGTAAAACTTTTCTTCTCTATCAGTATGAATAATTTCAACATCTGTTTTTTTAAGAGCTATTTTAAGAATTTTTTTTCATATGCATAAACTCCTTTGCAGAGCTCTAAGGTTGCCGGTCATTTTTTTTTTTTTTTAATTTCCAGAGTTATCTTTTCCTTCCCCAGAAATTTCATACATTTAGGAACTTCTATTTTTTTGTTTGGTACTACCTACTTCCTTTCTTGTCTGTTAAAAATAGTTATTGTTGCTGTCATTTAATTTCTTCCTCAGACTGAGCTTTTACTTACAGTTTTCTTCTTTCTTTGTAATAAAAACTTTAAAACTCCCACGTCTATTCACATTCATATTTACTTTACATCAAATTCATCAGTGATTTTCTTTATTCTCCAAAAATCATCTCTTTGAAATAACAGCACTGAGTGGGACCATCTTCTCCTTATGCATACTTAATGAAACCAGGAGAGGATTTTTGATTCTTGGGCAAAAGCTAATCTAATCCCTCTTCTAATTTATTTCTTAAAGAGCAACCACTACATTACATGGTTAATAGGCCAAAACAAAGCAAAATAGGAAAATGTGATTAATTTATTAGAGTCCCTTCTCAACTAAACTTGGAGTCACAAGTTTCCTTGACTTTGCAAGGAAATTTTATGGTACATTTGGAGAATCAGGTGAAAATAATCTAATCCCTGGGCCATTCTGTTCTTTGTACATTGTAGAAAAACATTGTCCTGATCACAGTGATTCTGATGACAGAAAACACAGTCTGGAACATTGTCTTCAGTGACTAGCCCTGACCACTGAGGATACCTTTTCTGTATTTCATTTAGCAGAATATGCCCCCCATGCTTCAGTTTTCCCTTTCTGTTTACAAATTCACATGTACACATATGCAAATACAATGTGGACCTCCAGCATCTGGTGTGAGAGTTTGCAGAAGACATATTAATGTTCTATTAAAGAAGCAAGCAGAGGTGGGCAATGCCATACTATTTTTCCTCTTTTATGGACCGCCATGGTTTGGCTAGATTGGCTGGATTTTTTGAAGCAACAAATCCGTTAAGTTAATTTAGGAAATGTTATCTAGAAGTAATACGAGTAAATAACAAATAGCAGTCATCTCAGCAAGAGAAAGAGGTTTAAAATCATAGAATCATTAAAGTTGGAAAAGATCTTTAAGGTCATCAAGTGCAACCTTTAATGTCAACAAAAACATAGCACAAATTGCCAGTTCCAGCTGTTCCTTGAACTCTTCCAGAGATGGTGACTCCACTGCCTCCCTGGGCAGCTCATTCCAAAGTTTGGCAACTCAGTGAGAAATTCTTCCTGATATCCAACCTGAACCTCTCCTGGCACAGCTTGAAGCCATTTCCTCTTGTCCTGTCGCTGGTCGCCTAAGAGAAAAGGTCAATCCCCATCTGGCTACAATCTCCTTTCAGGAAGTTGTAGAGAGTGATAGGGTCCCCCCTCAGCCTCCTTTATTCTAGGCTGAACAACCCCAGCTCCCACAGCCACTCCTGTTATGACTTTCTAGGCCCTTCACCAGCTCTGTTGTCCTTCTCTGGACTCATTCCATCACCTCAATGTCTTTCCTGAGTTGAGGGGCCCAGAACAAGACACAGTACTTAACGTAAGGCCTCATTAGTGCTGAGTCCTGGGGAGCAATCACTTCCCTATTAAAATTTTTTTTTCATTTGTATCATGCTAGCTTGTATTCACAGAATCACAAAATCACAGAATAAGCTAAGTTGGAAGGGACCCACAAGGAGTCCAACTCCTGACCCTCTGTACAGCACCATCCCCAAGAATCACACCATGTGCCTGAGGGTATTGTCCAAAAACTTCCAGAACTCTGTCAGACTTGGTGCTGTGACCACTCCTCTGGGGAACTAATTCCAGCATCCAACCACCCTCAGATGAAGAGTCTTTTTCTAATGTCCAACTGGAACCTCTGCTCACACAACTTCAGGCCATTCCCTTGAGTCCTGTCACTAGTCAACACAGTCTGCCCCAACTCTTCCCCTCATGATAAAGTTGTAGATGGCAATGAGGTCTCCCCTCAGTTTCCTCCAGGCTGAACAGACCAAGTGATCTCAGCTGCTCCTCATATGGCCTCCCCTCAAGGCCCTTCACCATCTTCGTTGCCCTCCTTTGGATGCTCTCTAACAGATTTACAGTGGTACCAAAACTGCACACAATATTCAAGGTGAGGCCACCCCAGTACAGAGCAGAGAGGGATAATCCCCTCCCTTGACTGGCTGTTGAAGCACACTGCTGACTTATATTCAACTTTCCATTGACCAGGATCCCCAGGTCCCTTTCCATGGCAGTGCTTTTCCTGAAGCATATTTCTTAAATCCAGTGTCTCTTAAAACTATAACCATGAGTGATAGAGCTTTTAAATTTCATCTTGATTAGGGATACTTATAAGCACTCTGTAAATACTGACGCGTGGTGGTAAAACCAGCAGTAGCCATGGTGGGTTACTTACGAGTTTGTGTTTATCCCAGGAATTCCTTCAGTACTGTAGAAACTTTATGGGATATTTTTTAACATTTGGGAGCAGATATGAACACTGAAGATAATGTGTGGAGAAGAAAAATTGTCAGTCGGGAAAGAATGATGTTTCTTTATTGCATGACTGTTATAATGAATTTTCATACTAGTGAAAATGCTTGCCCTCTTAGAGCACCCTAGTGAATGTCCCTGCCAGCAGAAAGGTCAGGTTATAAGATGTGACTAATATTATTGTCAAAGAGCTCATATATTTCAATGCCATTTTTATTGTGCCTTTGTTTGGCACATATTGGGTGAGAGCAACATGATTTTTCATCCTTTTTAAAGAGTAGATAATGGATAGCACCCATTTAGAGGCACAATACTTTCATTAAAAGCATTCTGTGCTAGATGGATCATATCTATCTGTTTCCTCTTTTTTTTTTTTTTTTCTTCCCTGTGACAAGTTGCTTAGGGACACTATGCTGCTGACAAAGAAAGATTTCCCAAACAAGGTAATGCACAGAAGCCTGTGGGTAAGTCAAGTACTTCTTCCCTATTCATTCTGCTTTTGAGACAGTATATGTATTGCTTACTATCTTGACAGGCATCCTTACCCTGAAGGCAGTACATCAGCAAATGTCAGGTCATGCGGGTAGCCCCTTCCCTGTGCTAACTGAAGGGGGTTACTTCATAATGGTAATGTCACCATGACTGATATAAAGACATCTATGTGAAGGCAAGTACTTGGAAGATGCCTACAGGTATCTACTGTAGATAAATCACAACCTTATTTCAAGCCATTTTTATGGAAGAGGAACAGACTGGAGAACAATTCACTATCTAGTTCAACTAGATAGAAGTGAATTGGGTGAGATCTGCATTCAGTTACAGAAGACCTAAAAGTGAGAAGATTAACTATTCTATCCTAGAGAAGAACATGAAGCTTTTTTGAGCTTAGAGATGCCACAAGGAGTATTGGATATTCTTACTCCATACCAGCTAAAGAGAAAAACCTGAAAGTCTGGAATCCAGCCCGAAGAACAAAATTTAATTTGCAAACAGTCTTGCTTAGACACATGAACATAATCTTTCTAAGTAATTTTTTTTTTTCCTTCTGCGAGAAACAAACCTTTGTTATCTATTCTTTTGTGGGTTTTTTTTAAGGAGGAAGGAAATCTAGAGGTACTAAGCTGAAAAAAATCCTCTCTCCTGCTTCCATCTTAGCAAAAAATATCTATGCAGATATGTGTGTTCCTCATGTGCAATGTTTCCCTTCACTATTTTTTCTGCCAGTATCTATTACCTAAAACAATGCATGTGTAGAGTATGAAGGGTAGAAAGTAATATAACATTTTGTAACCATGGTGCTTGCAAATGTTGCAGTTGTCTATGATAATCCACTTGAATTTTTACTGCAGTACACTAATTCCTTTAGCTATAGTACAACAGTGGCAACAATGCAACCCTGGACTTTGTAAAGATAATTGTTTCCATTGCTACTCAGGATTCAGCTATTAGTCAGTGGAGTGGGCATTCAGGTACTTATTTTCTTAATTTCTCCCATTATATTTTTTCCCTCTTTTGAGCTACAGATATTCAAACACTTTTCTCTAAAAGGCAGAGAGGTGTGGCAAAATAATCACAATTCATATATAGGATTGTCTTCTTATTTCTGAAGTGTTTTGACAACAGAGAATTTTAAGATGCAAGGGCTGCTCTGCCCTGAGGAGACCTTGTTGACATTACTATATTGAAGTGGTCCTAACTATATGTTACTATGAGCCATTATTTCCCTAAAACCCAGTATATTCTGTTACCTAGGAGTAATAACAATAAAAATGGCCTTCTTAATCTACTTACAAAATTGAAAATTCCATATTACCCTTCTGTTAACTCAGTAAATTTTTCACCTTGTATATTTAACTCATTTAAGAATTATAGAACTGGTCAGTACGTGAAGGTAATATAGGGGACTGGATTTCTCTTGGAAACTGAACAAGAGCTTCATCATCTTTTATGCATTTTTCAAACTAGGAATCCAACCATCCATGAACCTGGTCTTGTTCTGTTGAGACAAACTTGCATTACAGTCTAATCTGTTTCAGGTTCTTAGTTTAGACCTTTTGGTAAATCAGATTAAAGGGCCCATATGTGTGAGTTCAGGGCACAGGGGAAAAAATTAAGAAAAAATAAGAAAAGAAAAGGATACACTGGGGAAAGCCTGTAATTCAGACACAGCACTTCTGGGAGATAGGATTTGTGGCCAGAAAAATATCAATCACAGTAAGGAGACAGAACTCAAGTGCACATCTCACAGTGCTTATCTGGCTGAGGAGCCGGACTTACCTGAGCAAAACCAAAGAAAACAAAACCAAAGTACATTGTGCATTTGGCAGCGGCTGAGAAGGGGTTTCAGGGCAGACGATGAAAGAGATCTTGTTTGAAAAAGGGAAGGGAGTCTGCCCATGGTCAAAGAAGACAATGAAGAGCAAATTCAGAAAAATCCTTTCACTTTCTTATAATATGTTCTGGGTCTATGTTGGGGCTGTCCAGACAGATTGTGAATCTCTTCTGGAATGAAGCCACAAAGTCAGCATGGATCATTTCAACACAGAAAATTTCTGAATAGGTTTAAACTCTTCTGTAATGAATACTAATGATGGCTGGAGGGAGGTGTTAATGAGTGTGAAATGGAGCCTGGGGTAACAGAAACTCTCTTGATAATGTGTTGAAGTGGAAACTACTACAGAAATGGAAGTGGCTGTTATGCAAGATCAGCCTCGAGATGTGAACTAGTATTTAACTCTTTTCATTCATTCAAAACTTCTTTCTTGTTATTTATTCCTTGCTGGGAAACATTGTATTCTTTGGGTCCATTGTATACTTTGGGTCCATTGAACACTTTTGGTACTTTTTTTTTATCAAAGGTCTTTTCTAAAAGGGGTCCTGCAAATCAAGATTATAGGTGGCTACAAGTGAAAAATAAATTAAAATCTTTTACTCTGTGGAATTTGGAACATTATACTGAATATAAATGGTCTAATTAAATATTACTCAATATGATGTGTTGTGGATCACTGTAAAAAACATAAAAAAGAAAAGACTTCTGGAAAAGAATCCTTTTATCTAAATCTAAATTGTTCAAAGGGAAAATCAGATTCCATAAAAATAAAACTGAAAACAGAAATGTAAAGTCTGCATTACTTGTTAAGATAAAAAAGACTCTCCTCTCATAAATGTAGAAGCCAGGCCATCATGGTCATTTATCTTCTCTTGAAAGCAGCAGTTTATCAGCTCTGCTTTGCCCTCTCTGCTTTTTTTCATTCTATGCAACCAGTTGACTTCCCTAAGGTTTTGCCCAGCCAGTGAAAAAAATAGCTTTCCTTCTGCTATTTATCTTTAGTCAAGCATTTTTCCATATCAACTTTACTCAGTTCTTAACCTGCACTGCTCATTTCTGGGCATTTTATTTTGCTGTTAAAGCATAAAGGACTGAAAAATCTGAACAGTTCATTCCATAAGAGTTTGTGGGGACATCCCTGTGGCTTTCATGAGAGTGACTGTCCTTTATTTTAGCCCCCTTCAGTTACATTTAGTTTGAACATACTTGTACTGTCAGAACAAAACAGATGTTATAAACAAATATTTTGATATTATTATTTCACAAAATTTCAATGAAAAAGAAATACAGATGAATACAAATATCAATTGGCCTAAGCCTATCTAGATATTCTTGGCTAGAGTTGGATTCCAATTGCAAATATTTGCAAAGGGGGTCTGTGTTTGGTTTTTAAAAAGCTTTAGTTCTACAAAGCAAAGATTTTAAGGAATGAAATTTTCAATATTGTAGAATGTAAATCACTTAGAAAATAGAAATCTTCAGAGAGAGGATACCACAGAGACATAAAAAGTGTAAAGTTGTCCCAGACATATTATATCTGCATACATAAGCCCAGATTAAAGTTTCTGCTGCCATCTCAAAGGTCCAATTACATTTTTTTGGCAACATCTCAAAAGGATTGGATTACGTTTGAGTGGCTACTTTAACATGATGCTGTTACTGAAACTAGTTTTCCCAGGTAAGACAATGGATTGATGGGATTTGATTACTTGTGGAGGGTAAAAACGGGGTGCTTAGCAATGTCTCTGGAAAGGTAGGTCCCAAGATCTGAGGAAGAAATCATGCCTAGAATTTATTTGAAACTATGCTTTTCTATGTCTTTCAATGTTTTGGGGAATTATTTCAACGGCAAACCAGAATGTTATCCTTTTGATCTATATGTAATTTTTTGTCATTTGCATGGCAGTTTCAGTGGAGTTGTTAAATATAGGTACCCATCATGCATTTTTTCTTTCATAGACTGGACTGCACAGCAATAACTTAATCATTCAGCTAATCATTGAACCACTTTCACAGCATTCTCCTCCTTCTATCCACCTTCATCTAGAAACTAAGAGTACTTTGACTGGAAATCTTCAGTGCAACATCTGGTATGTTGAGCCTGATGAATGCCCCTCTTAAACTCACTGCTAACCCAGTCTGCAGTTCCATTCATGATCATCTGCTTAGGGACAGTCACACCGGTCAGAAAAAACGCTGGCAATGCAATGCAATATGGTCAGTACAGAAATAAACATTCCTTCCAATATTGCCCATCCTAGTGAATGAAACATTTCAGCCATGCAGTCTATGAAAATGTTTCTCCCTATGTTGTGTTTTAAGGCAAAAAAAAAAATTACTCCAGAAGTGTTTTTACTGATTCCTTGTCAACAATAATTAAAAATTTAAGTAATTAATTTTAAAATTACATTTTATTTAATTAATTAAATTAATTTATTTTCATTTAATTTTTCAAATCAATGAATTAAAAAACTAAAATAAGGAGAGAAATGTTTCTAAGAAGAAAAATATATCCCAGATACAAAACCAGCCATATACCAGTGTCAGAATCTAGTGAAAATAGAAAATTTTTGCTGTCCATCATTTTTACCCCTGAAATACATGGGCATAGCTGCATTACTCAGAACTGACAATCAGACGTGTTTAACCAAAGAATGGCTTTTCACTTCATAAATAAGATTTTTTTTTTTTTCCTGTTTCTGAGGCCACTCCTTCTGTCTTTTAAGTCAATTTATAATTTTACCTTTTTTACTTCACTATGTGGGTTTTTGCAGGGAGCATACCTTGTATCTAAGTCTCTTCTATTACATTTTGTGGTATCACAAGATTCTTATCTCAGCTTCTCTGTTATTCAATACTGGTATAATGTCTTATGCCATTTAGAAAGATCATTCAGTCTTTTTATGACTTTTATGCATATGATGAATCACTCTGGATAGCAGTTTTTCCCAGTTCAGAGCAGTGCTCTCTTCCATCTCTGCCTAGTTTATTGATAACTGTCACTGGGTGAAGAGCTGGCAGAATCTCAATCTGGCTCAAACCGAAATAGTACAAATGAATACTTCAAAATACAAACTCAGCACTGAAAATATTTTTTAATCTAATTTTCTGCTGAATGACTGAAGAAACATTTAGATCTTTCAAGTAACACACAATCAGGACTATAATTTTATTGAATTTCAGTTCTATTTTGGAGTAACAATTTTAAGACAACAAAGCTTGCAGGGTTCCCAATAATAGTATTCTAAATATTTAGAGGGATAAGATTTAAACATATGTTGGATAAAACAGGCACTTACTGGTGTGAGAGGGTGATCATTCTTACAAAGCGAAAGAAAAAAAATGCAGGAAATTTTTTCATGTAAAACATTTAAAAACCAGTCTCAGAAGGATGGATGGTCATTTCTGCAGTGACTAGAGGAAGAGTGAGCCATGAAATATTTGTGTAACTTTGCTGCATGTGAAGTTAATTGTACTTGTTTCCTTTATTGCTACCAAGTGTTATTGAAATATCACCACAAAAATTCCATATTATATAAAAATATTCTTCACTTTCAGCTCACTAGAAGTTTAAAAAATGCATCACATGGTGAGAAACATTGAATGAAATAACATTTTCTTAATCTTCAGAATTTTTAAAATACTTTCATCTGACAGAGGCAAAGTATGTTTTATTTACCCTTTTCCTCCCGTTTGTGGCATATTTGTTTTAATACGAGAAAACAATAAGAAATGTGAGAAGCATGAACTGGAGAGGATTAAATTAAAAGCATTTAAGATCATATTTTTTTTTCACCTAGTTCAAATACCAGGAAGAGATGCCTCTTTTCAGTGTACTTCAGCTTATACCTAAGTCTTTTCCCTTCCCTCATACACCAGAAGCAGGCAGTGACACCAAAAATGAAATTACTAATCCAACCAGTGGGAGGTTCTTTCCCTTTCCCCATCTGTTGCCCGCCCCCCTCCATGTTGGTCACTCTTTGTTGAATGTCTGAGCTGGAGGAGGAGACAATGCAGTTAGGGAGGTTACTGGCTGGGCATGGTAATTGCCTGCCTGCCTCCTGTCCAGACATCAACACCCCCTTCCCTGTGCAGGCACCAGAGAGGAATCAAATACTGGAGAACCAAATTGTTCTAGATTGAGTCAAGAAGTGTAAGTGGTTAATCAGGTTAACCTGCTTGAGAGCCAGAAGAGTGACCAAAATGTTACTGCTATTTTTAATCAGTGGCAGAAATAAGTCCCACTCATATTTATCACAAAACAGTGATGTCTTCTCACAAAGGTTAAAATAGTTTCTGCCACAGTGTCCAGTGTATTCATATGCTTACAGTCAGGAGGGAAATTGCTGGTTTGCCAGAGACAAGTCAGAAATTCAAGACTATCAACCAAAAAAAAAGCCTTGTGAGAAAGCAGTGGAAAATGGTGGCATTCATGGGAAGAAGAGTTTTTGAGAAAACAAAAAGTGATACTGTGACATGAGTGTTGTGATAATTCATAGATTTACTATAAACTGCAGGCAACTAGATAGCTGCATTTTAATGTCTTCTCAAAGGCTCCAGTTAACCTGTTGGGATACACATCCTTATCCAAAGGATGCATTTCAATCAGGGCCACAGCAGTCTACGTCTTTCTTGTGACAACAAAGGCCTTAAAATCTGGTTATAAACTAATATTTTGATCTAAGGAAACTGTAAGTGTCTTCCTGGGAAGTGCAAGTAGTAGCTAAACTGAGCCACCTGGAGAGAAGGTCAGCTTTTAGTGTAAGGGCAGGCTAGAGAAAGAGTAGCTACTCACCTGGGAATGGTGATGCTGATCAGGGAACAAGGCATGCTTGTGTAAGTCATTAAATCCTATTCCCTCTCAAGTCTAGAGGGCATTAGGTTGAGAAAGTAATCAGAAATACTTGACCCACCATGATTATGTGATGTATAGATACAGTAGGCAATTACTCAGGTGAGCCACTGAGCTCTTGCTTTTTCTTGTCCTAAGCTCCCCAAAGCCATTTTCCCCTTGTTATCAGATTTGTGTTTTGTGTGAACGTGCAGAAGAAGGGTAATAGCTGGGCAGGGATTGTACATCAATCTTATTATAATCTTTGTTTAATACTGTATTTTAACCTATCTTTCTGATTTCAGAAAGTCCAGAACTATGAAGAAAACCTTGGTATAGCAGGTTATCTTGGTTAACATGCTTCAGGTTACCTGGCTCTTTTAGAAACTGTAGTCAAAATGGCTTTAGTTTGAACACCAAACCCAGAAGTTTCTATATTCCATTTTAAACATTTATAGCATTTCAATCATTTCTAACATTATTATTAAACTAATAAATGTTTTAGCAGCTTGAAATATCTCCAGACATAAAACACAGTGTTAGGTACATATATTACAAACAACAACAACAACAAAGGAGTTGACAAGTAGTGAGTTAAATAGAATTAATTTCCTTTCAGTTTCCCAGTGAAATCATAAACCAATCAGATTTTTGTTCTTGTGTTATATGATACTACCAACCCAAAGTTCCTCAGTGAAATTATTTCCTTGTAAATCATTGCAGTCTATCCATTATGCTCAAGAAATATGATTTTTTTTTAAGTGGGTAATATAAAATAGAAAAAAATATGTGCTGCTTCCAATCTCCTGATATCTGCAGGAGCCCCAGGGCTGATCTAAGCCTCACAGCTTCTAAATACTCGATTACTTTTAAAAGCCAATGCATATTTAGTATAACAGAATATGAAAAACTAATCAGAAAAAAAAGAGAACAAAGCAGAGAGATATAAGAATGATTCTCTTTCTCTAGATATACGCTTACATATTTTACCATTAATTAAAGCATACTTATATTTATAAGCAATCACTAAATAAAAATATATTAATTTGCCTCCCTGAATATTACAGTGTAGGTCTTCCTGTTCCTAATCAGAAACATCCAAATTAAGTATGGTACGGAACATCCTGATCCATCCAATCTGGCAAGTGGACATGCAGAGATTACTACAATTAGATGTTTCCTTTATGGATGTATTCAATGGCCAGTGAAATATATTCCTGTCCTCCTGACTTGAAATAGGAACATTATTATAATTGATATTTTGATTTAACTCTTTTATTGTATCAAATCAAAGAAAACATTGGGAAAGAAGATACAGGAAGGAAGGAAGAATGAAAGTTAACTTTCAGTGTAGCTGAAAGTTGATTCAGCTACATTTCCTTCAACAAACTTTGAAAAATTTTACTGTAAGTGACAATTATCTCTGCACATTCTGACGGTCAACTGGACTCAGGGAACCACTAAGTCATCATGTCAGAACTTCTTTCTGGTTTAAGGTTGAAGTGTGACAGGGATGTAGCAGACTATAGTTCTTGTACTCAGAAAAATTTTTGTGAGATTTTTCTCTCTCGACATAGCTAAGACTCTCCAGAATGAAAAGTCTGTCATTCTTATATCCATGTATAACATCTGTGAGTTCTTTGATTTGATTGATACATGCAGCTGTACTTTTTAAAGAAGAGGCTAGGGATTTTTAACTGGCAATGTAAGGTGGTTGCTGCCCAATTAGAAAAGCTTCCTGATTGTAAACAATAAGTTTTGGTTTCTGCAATGACATATATACAGCACCTCTTAAAAGAATTTAATATTCTTTGAAGACTTGATAAAAATTATAGGAAGGTAAAGGTTCTCTTATCTTCTTTAGATGCTTTATTAAATTCATGAGAAATAGAATTGTCTTATTGATAACCTGTGTTTAGGTTTGTTCCAAAATTTAATTTCCTAATAATTTGTGAGAACATGACGAAAAGTCTGAACAAGAATCATTTCCCTTTCTTCCATTGTCACCTCACTTCCACTATTTCACTTGGAGCCACACTTTGACAATTTTGCTGTTGCCCTCTGGGGAGGGCAACATATAGGTGTCTTTTCCCACAGGGGAATACTATTATAATTGTGCCTGAGAAAGATGGTCTTTCTGGAGATATTATGTGGAGAAATATCCACAAGGAAAAAAAAATCTTCAGATATTGTGCTGGAATTGAGCTTTTTCTGCAGAAGTGTCTCTTCTATCTGAATTGATGGAAAGGTATTTCCTGAACAACTGACTCATACATGTATATGAAATCCTTTTTCCCAGGCACTACAGAAAGTGATTTTCTAAACAGTTGGAGCACAAAGAGAAAGACTCCTGGTTTGTATACTGGACATTTTATTTTAAATTTTAAGGAGTTTTTGTATTCCACTCAGGCTTTTTGGTATTTCAGAATTTTGGAAATTGAGTATTGTGGTTCTCTCAAGTAAGGATTTAAAGTTACTGCTCACCAAAGTCTAAAGAAATGCTTCTGGATTTCTAATGCAGAACAGAAAAAAACCTATTAATATTTCCAAGTTATCTGTGGACCATCATACTTGTCTAGCTGTCATATCAAGTGGGAAGACAAAGATTAATTTGGCTTAGTGAAGCCAAAAATTTTCATATTACAAAAAACTATCAAACAACACTGAAAACATGCTACTTCATTGCTGAGTGAGGCATTTGGACATTATTTTTAAACCCTAATAGAATGGAAATACTTTTACTACGATTTCTTTTCCTAGGGGTCTGCCTTGTGAATTTCCATTCTTTTTTTATTGTCAAACTTCTCACTACCTCATAAATTATTTGCAAGGTGCCTGGAGGTGCAGTTAAAGAGGGCAAACTTGTGTTTCTGCTAATGAATTGATTTCCCTGTAGGGTGCAGGAGACAGTACTTCAGTCTAATGAATGGAAAGAATTAAACTTCAAGAATTTTTTACTAAGAATGCCACCATTTTTTACACAAGAAGAATAAGAAATCTGGGGAAAGCTTCTGTCCCTGTATTGCTCTACTTGCTTGAGTAACCCCCTCCTTGAAAATGAAACAAAGTGTGAACATTTTTAGCCTGTAAATGTAAATGGGAGTAGGCACTGTTTGTTTTATATATGGAAGCATTGACAAGTCAGTGATATCTATTGTTCTGATCCTGAGGACCTCTGGCTGTTGCTTTCATTTCAAGCTGTGCTGCTACTGTGGCTGCTGGTAACTGAAAGGGGAGCTTCTGGGGAAAAAAAAGAAGAAGAAAATAAAAAATCCACAATAAAGTCATTTGGGGGGGGTGGGGGGTGTATGAAAAGCATTCTCAGAATTTTATGTAGAATTTCTTTCAGTTGGTGGGTTGTGCTAATTAAGGATAAATTTTCCATGTCTGGATTTAGAGGTAAGACTAGCATCTAGTTTCATACTCCCAAATGAAAAGCAGTATCATTGATAAATGCCTGCTGCCATGATATAGCATTCATAACAATTTCACACACACAGTTTTCCACTGAGGATTCAGTAGCTTCGATATTTATGTCCCAACTGGCTCTTATTCAAGCATTTTTTTTTCTCCCCAGTGAGTGACTAACTATGCCTACTTTGGCAATTCTGCTTTATGAATACTTTGAAGAAGTCAGCCCCTTAGAATTCACATGTTTATCAGTTAGTTGAGGTATTTTGTTTGAACAACGTTCTTGGTGTGACACGTGGTAAATAACTGAATTCATACAGATACATATCAAATTTAAAAACCGCAAAAACCAACAAACAAAAAAACCCAATATCAGATTTCTGACTCATTTTTCCCCATCTCCTTCCCAGACATAAACATGTCAAAGAAACTTGGCCATGCCCAAACTACTATATTTTTTTTCCTTTTCTCCCCTTGGATTCATCAGCCAATAAATCTTAGTTTCCTTCTCTTGTTTAGCAGTTTTTCCTATACAACTTATTTTTCTGCTCTTCTATTTGTTTGAATATTTTCTGAGAAACAGCTTGATGCAGAACAGTGTTGCTACTAGGCAAAACTTTGATACTGGTGCAAAGCAAAATCAGAGAAAGAGTAGGCATAGGATGCAGTTAAAAATGTTGGTAAGCAAAGTGTGCGCACAACAAGAGAAAATACTTTGTTTATTTTAGAGGCACAAATCTTGGGGAGTAGCTTCCTCATTGGGAAGAAGACTCAGTCAGAAAGAGATCTTCCTGAAAATGGCTAGTAAAGAGTGCAGGAAAAGGAAAGCAGAAAGGAACGGTTGTCATGGGGTATGCAGAATTCATTCCTCATTAGTTAGTTAATGAGACAGTTTATTCTGCATATGTAATGCCATTTCTTTTTTTTTGCTTATGTGTCAGAAAAACTGTGATTTGTTCTAATAACTCCATGAACCTAATATAAGAGTATGTGATAAGTCACTGTCATGTGTGATAGCATTATCTATTCAGCAGGGAGAGATAGAAACCTACTGAATAAGAACTCCATGTTTCTGAGTCAGTCTCAGATTATCTCTTTGTTCAAATTTGCAGATTACTCAAATTCCCACGCCTCCTTTGTGAACTGGGTGGACTAGATACAAGCTAAAAGGCTTAATGAATATCTCTCATCTTCACAAAGAGAAAGGATACAAACTAACAGAAGAAGGACATGATGCAAATTCAGAATATTGCTTCAGAAAATCTTTGAAGTGGAATATTTAATTACAGGATATTACTGTCAGATAGAATGCAGGTAATAGCTCTAATAAATTTATTTATTTTTAAAATAGATATTATAATGTGAAAAATTCTAACTCAAATTTTCAAGGCCAGCAAGGCAAACACATTAGACATCACTTCAGTATGGCCATGTGCTATTTCTTTCTCTTTTTGGCCATCTTCTCTTTGAGGAAGAAGAACAACAAATGCAGGGCAGTTTAGAGGCAGAAATCCTAAAGAAGCTGAAAGGCACCAGGCAGTAGTTATAGAACAAGCTTCCAAAAGATAACAAACACTAGGAACACAGAAGAGTAGTTTAACAGGAAATATTAATAGAATGTTTTTGACTGACTTAAAATAATGAAGGATCTACAGTTGTTTTATGAGCTCAATAAAACCCTGGATCATCAGATATTCCAAAAATATTTATAGCTCTTCTTCTGTAAGCAGTTTCCCACCCCAGTCTCTCCTCCTTCCTTCCTTACACTACAGACATGCTGAGAATTTTGTCCCTAACAAGCAAGATTTGATTTGTCCTTCAGCAGCTGCTCACATTGGGTGTACCTCTAGTCTGTAACAGTGTATGGCACAGAGATAACTGAGCTAGCCAAGATCTAAGTAAATGGTATACAGCAATTTTTCAGCTCACCATAAGACATAATTTGCCTTTCTAGGTTGATTTTATACACACTTAAATACTTTTCACTTACAAGATTAGACTGAATTTAAACTGTGATGGCAGCCTCTGCATGCATCTGAGTGGATTTACCATTTCAGATTTTGACTAGTTTAAGAATTTATGTAATACTCTGTTTCAATGTGTGGTACTTTCAGTGTGTGATCTATGGCTACAAGAAACAGCAAATCAATTTTGAGGATAACTTGTTTTCAGGCATCTGAGGAGAAGTGAGATTCCATTAACTCCATCAATCACCTCCTGAATCATTTTTCCCTTAGGAATGGTGAAATAACTTGGTGTCCTGATAGATGCTTAGGGCCAACACAGAAATAAACATAAGGGAAAACCCAGAACAAAACATTTCTGTGTTCATTATTATTAGAGGAAAAATGTCTCATTAGCTTTCTGATCCACATTTTTTTTTCTCACATTTCTGTTGAGATCTGAGGTCATTTTTGCAGATACCTTGTGTCAGTTAGAATTCATAATCCAGGATTTTTTCAACCTATTTTTCTTCTCCATTTTTATTTTCTGTTGGGGAAAGGCTATTCATAAACTCTTTTCAATCTACCTGATCACAGATAGCTGTCATTGCATGGAGAGAGGATGGATGAAGAAACAAGAATGGTTAGGATGTCTGGAAAACACAGTCCATTCTTAATGAAAAGGCTACTTCTGTTTCTGCATTTCAATGTTTTTTTATAAATACTGCATAAGATTGGAAAAAGTGATACATAGAGACACTCAACTTCAGCTGAAGACAAGAAGCAACAAAAATGAGTGAAAGAAAAATAAAAGAAGCATGTCTTTATCATTTTATTTGTTTAGATGGTATCTTACATCGAAAGAGATTACTCAAGGAAGAAGTAGTATCAATAGAAATAAATATTTCTAATAAGGACAATTTATAGTAATTATCTCAAAGGACTGAAGAGATCATGCTGACAAGTTTTCTTCTACTGAATTTCATATTTTTCACTTCTGAATTAAATTTTCTCCTGCATGTCTTCCTTGCATTTTACTGATCAACCATAATTAAGTTTTTCAAAGGCAAATTTGCAGTAATTGCAAACAATTGCATAAGATATAGATATAGATAAGATGATACTGCCTTGCTGTACTGCGAAAGCACTCACAAAAGTTTCTTCTTTAAAATATAGTGCAGAGTCTCATGCTATCACTTGATAAACAGGTGAACACCAGATTTTTTACTAGAACAACTTTGAGACTTTTGTTTTAATCAGAGAATTGGAGAGGAATCGAAAGTTAAGACCTTAAGCTTTTATGAATTATGTAATTTGGCTTATAGTCCAAGAAAAACATGTAGTAATTGATAAAGCAGCTATGTGAAATTAACACCCTTCACAAGAAATTTGTGGAGAGACCAGTGAAAAACTGGTTAGGAAGATGGGAATTATGTATTTTTTTTTTCTATAATAACCAATTGCCTAGTTTATAAAGGGTTGGGGGTTTTTTTGGGAGCCAGCTTATATAACTGGACAAAAAACATGTCTAGGAAAAAATGCTAATAAAAAAAAGAACCCTAATGAACAGCTATAGAGATGCTGAAATAGGAGACTGAAGCATTTTATTTGATAGGATTATTGAAGAACTACATTTTAATATGTCTGTGAACCAGAAGACTGAAGAAAAATTGAAGATACTATAAAACAAAAACTGCAAGCTAAAAAAATAAACAGTAAACTACTGAGCTAATTTCTGTGACTGTAAAGACAAATGGACAAAAATACTTCCACCACTGAAATTATTCCATGCCAGTTTTTTGGTAAACCATACTTCACTTTCATGTCTTTATCTTTCTCTTAGGCCTTCCTCTTCTCTTCTTTTCTCTGATTCCTTTTTTTCCATAATAATTTTTTTTTTTTTGTCTAGTTTCTGAGTTCTTCGTATGCAACCACAAAAGTACCCTTTCATTAGAATTCCTCCTTCTAGAGCAGCCCTTCCTGCTCACAGTTAATAATACCTACAGGTCTTCCTACTACGCCATTTGCCCTCGATCTTGCCTGCACCTTCTCTTTAACTCAGTTGAGGACAATGACCACATCTGACATGTGTTACCAGTCACACAAATGGATTCAGCAAGAGGTGGAGCCTGGATTTTATCTGCTGTTTGTTGGTACGATTATCTGACCAGCTTCGTGGGGGTTGGTCTGTAGGAGCCTTACTCCAAAGGGGTGAGGATGTGTGAGGAAGATATGGTAAACAATATCTGTCGCTAACAGACCACCTGGTGATGCTAACCAGGATGCTGATATGAAAGGCAAAATGTTGATACTCTGTAAAGCATGTGTGAGTGGTGAAAGAAAAGGTATTTTGCCAATAGTGTGAATCAGAGAAAGATTCTCTTGAGACATGGAAAGAGCTCTAAAATGGTACCTATCAGAAGAATGTAGAGCATTCAGATAGAGAGCTGTGGGATGCAGAACTGTACAGTACTGTTGTTTGCAAAATTGGCACAGCAGCTATCTAAGCACATTCATATTTCCACAGAATGAATTTAACATGTCTAAACCCTCACTGGGTCCTACTTTGCTTCAGTAGAACCGTGCAAAACATACGTCAGACACTGACTTTGCATGTGTATAATGGCTTATTAAATCTTTTATGATAGAGGGAAAGAATGAGATGGCATATATCATGACTTAACTAAGGCTTTGTCACAATCACAGTGCTATCCTCATTAGCAATCTAGGGAAACATGGTAACTGCTAAGAGAATGTAAAGCTGATTGGATGCCAACAGTCATTGTCTAGTTACTGGGGGTTGCTGTCAAAGTAGAAATTTGTACTGAATAACACTTGATCCTTACCTTTGACAAAAGTATGATGCAGAAGGTGTGCAGAGTGTTTAGACACCTAAATGCAGCAGTGATTACAATGAAAAAAGCAGCAAGGGCAAAATAGCATATACTGGCTATCATAATATTCCCTCTGCAGGTTTACTGTATGTTTTGCTCTTCCTCACAACAGAAGCTGACAGAAACATTGTTACTAGCTCACCAGCTGAAGGGGAAAAATAAAGACCCAGCACTTAATGAGTCTGTCTTCAGTATCTCTCTAGTGTACCACTAGGACATTTTGATGTTCTTTTAACTAGGTGAAATTTTTGTTCATTGCAAAATTAGAGTTGAAATTAAATAAGTGGAAGCATCAACAAATAGTTATGAAATTACATAAAGTAACAAAATATACTCTTAAAATAACAAACCATACTCTTATTTTATGGAGTTTAGAGGAAAGTAAAAATTATACTGATTATTTGGAATTTTTTTCCCCTGATGTAAATATTGAAAAATTTTGAAGCTCTGCAATGTTGTTGGTTTGGGGTTTTTTTACCAGTTCTGAAACATGAAAAAAACATGCTGAAATTCTGTTGTAGGTAATGTACTTCCCACGATTTAACAGACTTTCTGCAGTCATCCTAAAATGAAATTAGAGTCAGTTTCCAAATGTTTAATTTTATTTTGCCAGATGTATGAAAACAATTTATTGGTTGTTTACAGCATGTAAAAGTACGATGACACCCCTGTTCCCAGTTATTAGGAAGATAGGATATGTAAGAGGAGGTATGACATAAAAAACCCTGGGTTTTGTCATGTGAATCAATTACGAAAGTGGTTTTGACTGCTGGATAATAAATAATTATTTAAATGAAAGTAGAGCTTGATAAGAGAGGAAAGAAAAGACTTGGGTAAATTAGATCTATATAGAGATGATGTTTGAGCATGGAGAAATTAACTGTGTAATTGGAATAGCAAAATAATTCATTAAAGAAAAAAATTAAAACCTCTTTTCTAATTTTGCAAGTGTGACCAGTGGATTATGAGATATCACAATGTTATTACTGGAATAGAAGGATGGGAAGAAGGATTTACCTGGATTCCAGTAGAAAAAGGCTGAATTATATAAAATGCAATAGTTCTACAGCACTTAAATATTTTTGCCAGATGTATTTTTTAATACAGACTTTCTACTGTTTCGGCAGAGGTTGGTTAAAAACATGGATGCTATCACAGGTGTCTAAGTGTATCTTGCTACCTTAAAATGAGTTCATAAGGCTTGGGATAATATCTCAAAACTTTCAGAGCTCTGCAAACAATAACCAGATGAAATCACCTCTTGTTAATGGAATACTGTGGAAGAAAGCACACAAAATCTCTGTACAGGCAGAATATTGCAATAAATCTTACAGAAATCAGAAGGGATCTACTGGAAATCCTGGTTTCACTTAAAAATCTGTGTTTATTTTTCAGGTAATATTAAAAAAAACCTTTGTATGTTTTTTACCCAAAATTAATTAATATCTTCTCAGAATTTTGTTAGTGCACCGGAATATTTTGAAAGACACATTATTTTTCAACAAGCCATTAGACCAGACTTAGGTGGATCTTTGTAGAGGTGAAATAGCTCCTGTTTTTGTCTCTGGGTGCATCTTGGGAGGTGCCCCTAATCTAGTTTTTATATCAGTTCTTTTACTACAGAGTGAAGAATCCCAAATCTTTCTTTAGGGAAAACAGGTGACAGAGAGGAGTTGTGAGGAAAGAGATATTCTGAAACAGTCAGAAAGAAATGAAAGATGATCTGATGATCATATGATTTCACAGGCTGCTGGAAAGTAAGCGTATTATTTGGTTTGAGTTTTTTGTCCCCCTTCAGCCAATAGGCAAGAAAAAATGCCTGGCAAGTACAGCTCATTTTTCTCAGAATTTGTGCTATATATTGTATTTCTTCATCAGTTTTCCTATTTGAACTCCTGAGTTAGGGGTTTAAAACAGCTCTATCTCAGAGAGAAAATCCATTAGTTTAATACTGGTTTATTAATGTGTGAATGTGCCGTTATTGCCATGGCCAAGAGTAGCAAGGCACCATCAATTTTGTTTCTCCCCACCTCTCTTTCCCTGTGTACAGCACCATCCCCAAGGATCACCATGTGCCTGAGAGCGTTGCCGTAATACTTCTTGAACTCTGTCAGTCTTGGTGCTGTGACCACTTCTCTGGGGAGCCTGTTCCAGTGCCCAAACACCCTTAGATGGATGAAACTTTTTTTAATACTCAACCCAAACCTCCCCTGACACAACTGCAGGCCATTCCCTCAGGCCCTGTCACTGGGCACCACAGAGAAGAGATCAGTGCCTGCCCCTCCTCGTCTCACAAGGAAGCTGCAGACTGCAATGGGGTCTCCCCTCAGTCTCCTTCAGGCTGAAGAGACCCAAGCGCCCTCAGCAACTCCTCACATGGCTTCCTCTCAAGGCCCTTCACCATCTTTGTTGCCCTCCTTAGGACACTCTCTAATACCTTTATTTCCTTCTTATGTTGTGGTGCCCAAAACTGCCCCCAGCACTCGAGGTGAGGCTGTACCAGTGCAGAGCAGAGTGGGACAATCCCCTCCCTTGCCCAGCTGGCCATGCTGTGCCTGATGTCCCCCAGGACAGGGCTGTCCCTCCTGACTGCCAGGGCACTGCTGACTCATGTTCAATTTGTCATCTACTGGGACCCCCTGGTCCCCTTCCACGGTGCTGCTTTCTAGCACCTCATTCCCCAGTCTGTACTATACCCAGGGCTGCTCTGTCCCAGCTGCAGAATGCAGCACTTTCTTTTGTTGAGCTTCACACAGTTGGTGATTACATAGATGGAGCCATTGATTCACTGGATTATAATTGTGTCCTAATGCTTTCACTACTTTACCTTTTCACTTTCTCAAATTTCACTATGAACTCATGAAGCCTTTCCACAGTAAAAGAATGGTAGAATTACATAATGGCCCGGGTTGGAAGGGACATTAAAGATCATCAAGTTCCAATGTCCCTCCCCTGGGCACAGACACCTTTAACTAAACTAGGTTGCTCATAGCTCCATATAACCTGGCCTGTACACTTTGAGGGATGGGGCATATGCAACACCTCTGGGCAACCTGTGCCAGTGCCTCTTCAACCTAAAAGTAAAGAATTTTTTACTAGCATCTAATCTAAACCTACTCTTAGATCAAAACCATTCCCCCTTGTCCTGTCATTACATGTCCTTGTTAAAAGTGGCAGTCTTCTCTATTAGCTGTGCGGAAGAGCTTTCTTTCTGACAATCATACTGAACAGCTCATCTCCCTGATCCCTTGTGGCAACAGTTCACAACATGGCTTTGTGTCTAAAAGATTACTTATTTTCATCACTTGTAATTGGTATCTTGTAAAATTTGCTTCCTATATTCATTAGAGGAAAAAAAGTAAACAGGATTACATGTTCAAATTCCTCAAAATATTTATTAGTTATTTATTATTAGGAACTTATTGGTTCCTAATAATACAAACTTAACAAATGCCATTTTTGTTTCTGCTCTGTGTTCTAGAGCTTCTGGTATTCCATGCTTCTAAGAATTTTCTTGCTTGTCCCCCCAAATTACATATTTCTGTGGTTTATTATTTTGGTTTTTTTCATTTGGTGGCTATCAGTACACAGATATATGTGAATTTAACAAAGATAAACAAAAAACTTGAGAACATAATATTTTCATGTTTAGCTTAATATTTTCAGCATTTAATTTTCAATTATTTGTCTTTATTTAGACAGATTTTCAGTGTATTTTTTTAAGTTTTTGTCAACAGTCTCAGCAGGGTTTTTTTTTTCCTTAACGGTATAACTTCAGAAAGACGTGTTTTGAAGGGCAAAATCTTCCAAATGTGTTTTGCAGTTGTCTTCATTAAATTAAATCTGTCACCTCACTTTTCAGTTACCTATTCTTATAATCACTGGTTGGAATGTCTCATTGTGAACACTAAAAATTATTATGTATTACTTTACAATTTTGCCCTGTCACTTTCCCCTATCTTTAGGGTTTCCCTAATGTTAGATCTTTTTTAAAGGTTGAAACTATCTCTTTTCTTCCTCTTCCCTCTGTGTAATGTGCCCTGTTAACCCAATTGGTAAACAAGAGTAAGAGGCTTCATTTTGAATTTAAGATAATTTTAAGGAATATAATCCTTCTTGTTTTATTGAGAAAAATTGCAAAAAAAGTTGGAATTGCCTTTAAAAAAAATTCCTCCATCTAATTATACAGTTTTTATATAGGAAGCATTCAGTAATGTAGTTATTAGATGCATAAACTCAGTAATATCAGAGGGCTCAGTACTGGGTCCTGTTTAATATCTTTATCAATGATCTGGACAAGGGGATTGTGTGCACCCTCAGTAAATTACCAGATGACACCGAGTTGGGTGGGAGTGTTGATCTTCTGGAAGGCATGGAGGCTCTGCAGAAGGACCTGGACAGGACAGACTGGTGGGCCATGGGCAACGCTGTGAGGTACAACAAGGACCAGTTCTGCACTTGGGTCACAACAAGCCCAGGCAGTGCCGCAGGCTGAGGCAGAGTGGTTGGAAAGCTGCCCAGCAGAAAAGGGCCTGAGACTGCTGGCCCACAGCCGGCTGAACAGGAGTCAGTGTGTTCTCAGCTGGCCAAGGAGGCTAATGGCATCCTGGCCTGTGTCAGCAACAGCATGGCCAGCAGGACCAGGGCAATGATTCCCCTGCACTTGGCACTGCTGAGGCTACAACTCAAATCTGGTGTTCAGTTTTGGCCCCTCACTAGAAGAAAGGTATTGAGACAGTTTTTTTATCACAAATTCTTAGAAATGTTTTAAAGGTATATACTTTAACATTAACATTCAAGATGCTAACACAGTAAGAGTACAGAATATGGTATGCTGCCTCTGAGAACAAGTCCAAGGAATGCCAAAGGGGAGGTTAAATTCAGTGTTACATGGAAGTGTTTCTACCATAAGTTTTGACAACTCTTACAAAACTAGTCTTCCATAGATATTAGCACACATTAGTGTGAAATTGCAAAATAGGAAGACCATTTTTAGCATGATTCATATGGCAGTAGGAGCACAGATATAGATTAACTTTAATGATGCTTTTAAAAATATTACAAAGCACTTACATAGTTTTTTACATGTGCCTTAGGGTATTAGATTTATTTGGTCTGACAAGTAGATAGGTGCCAAATATAGCAAATAGTAGGTGTATAATATGTACAGAAATGAGTACTTTTCCCTTTGCAATCCATTTTCCAAATATCTTGGAAACCAGTAAACAAAAAAGTCCCCTTAGATCATAATTTAAGTACTAACATGTGTACTATTTGAAAGCAGCTTGAAAGTTTTAAATTTTTATGGAAGCTGAGATCAAACCACTTACAGAATAATCATGCAGTTCTCCATTTTACTTGCTTCTAAGACTACTAGTTAAACCATCCTGTTTGCAAGGCTAATAGTGATTAACTGATTAAATGCACTGCAACAAGAAGCTACAGCTAAACCAGCTGATAATTATCTTAAAAAATGCATGAAGAATCTCAGCAAATCCTAAAAAGCACAGTTGATTTCATAACTTCTACCTGCTCTAGAAGATCCTTTTTTTAAATCCTGAAATCTCCAGAAGTTTTATGGGTCTTGCAGTGATGATGTAATGGAGGGGAAAAGTACATACAATTTCCCTTTTTCTTTATCTTTGTGAGCAATGTGAAGACCAATCTGAAACAGAAATACTTAGGTAAATGCATCAGCTCAACTGCAAATATTTGTCAGTTTTACTTCACTGTGGCTCCAAATGACATCAAGACCTTGCTGTTCTCAGTGTAAATACACAAGAGGAGATGTACGAAATGGCCCCGTCCCCAGATAATTGACATTTTACAAATAGGTTTGCAAACAAACACCAGTTTCTGCGTTGTTCTAACAGCAAGATTCTCTGCTGAACTAGAGGTTCCACTGGTGTACTGGCTTCATGTTGTGCCTGCTAGAATAACCCTCACTGAGATCCCATCTGTGGACTCCTCTGCATTTTACCCTAAGAAAAAGATGAGAGGAAACACTCCCCAGAGAAAAGTTGCCCTGTGTTCTGGAGCAGCAGCAACCCATGTTGATCCTAGGATGGAGCGCCCCTTGTATGAGGAAAACGTGAGAGACTCAGGGCTTTAGCCTGGAGAAGACTGTGGGGAGACCCTACTGTGGCCTTTCGGCACTTTGAGAGGGTCTATCAGAAAGACAGGAACACATTTTTTTGAGGGCCTGTTATGATAAGACAAGGGGTAATGGTTTTAGTCTAAAAGAAGGTCAATTTAGGTAGTGGGGTTTTTTGAGGTTTTGGTGTTTTGGGGGTTTTTTTCATTTGTTTTACAATTAGTGTGGTACAGGTTTTAGTACTGGAACAGGTTGTCCAGAGAGGTTATGCATGCCCTATCCACATCTACTGGAAGCATTCAAGGTCTGGTTGAATGAATGTCTAACAGACCTGTTCTAATTGAAGGTGTCCCTGCTCATCACAGAGGGTTTGGACTAGATAACCTTTAAAAGGCCCTTTCAACCCAAACTAGTCTATTATTCTAGGACCCATCAATTTGTTATAGAAGCTTTTTTTTTTTTTTTAAGTGGCTCATCAAATGGTTTTTTTTCATCCAAAGATGAATCCCACATTGATTTGTTTATATTTGTCATGAATACATTTTTCTATTTCCAGAGAAGAGAGACAATGGAGCATCTATTATTTTACAATACTACCTGCTAAAAAATTATTGCAAGTTTTATTTGAGTAATACATAGAGCGGTAAAACCAGGGAATGGTTCATCAATAAGATTACACTAGTCATCCTACAATCAGGAGCATAGCTCATTAGGTGTATAAAGATTAAGCACTTAGTGAAAACTACAGTATCATTCCTTAATTTTTGCAGATGATAATGCATATTAAAAAAAAATCTTTTTACATAAACAAGACAAAATCACATGCCACTTTACTAATTTTGTTCCTAGGTATAGTCTGAAGAATAATTTTAAGGGAGCTATATATAGTCTGTAGATAAGATTTAATTTTCAGTTGCTTTTAGCCTATTTATCTTCACAAGCACTAAAACAACTCTTATAATAATTATGAATTAAAATATATATCAAGTAATATTTATGTACTTAGTTTAAAAGATTTTTCAAAGCCGACACAGTTTAAAACTTGCTTCCTGGTAAATGATGTCATCATGTGTTCCTACGACAAATTTTCATAAGGCAGAGAGTTTGTAAACTTACACTCCAGTATTCATGCCAGAATTGTAAAAGACAAGATGAAACATGATTTGAGCCCCACTGACCAGAAAAAAATACATACTGGGAATGGATTATTTCCAAGGTACACAACACAATTTAAAATCTATGGGGCAAGAGCAAGGTTCACTTATTTCTTTTACAGTGGCAGCACTTACTTCAGAAAAGTGAACATAAAATGTGATTTGTTAAATCTGCACTGTTAGGATAGCATACCTGCTGTCACCAATTTGTAACCTGCTGTCACCAATTTGTTATCTATTTCTCCTATGTTTAGGATCCTCTGCCAGCACTTGAAATATTTTCCTTTTTTTCCAAAGCAAATATATTCAATGCAATAGAAGTTTTTAATCCTTCAACTGAAGCATTGGATAAGTAAAAATTCTCAAAAGCCAAATTAGCAATAGTGTTTGTTTCCATTCTCAGCTTCATCTCATTCCATCACTTTTTTTTTTTGCACTTTGCCATTATCTTGTTTCTTGCAGGTTGTTTTAAAAGCAGTATCTCCTCTGAGAACCATGCCAGGGAGTCCTTTATAGTATATGAAAAAAATCCTTACCAGCAGCTGAAAATATCTTTACTTCATGCTGTTATTTCAGTCTCATGATGTGCTACTTAAACATTACCAAAAAAAAAAAAAAAATTAGGTACTCAGTCTGATGAGAATTATCAGAATGGGGTTACAGTCAAGATTAATTCCTTATATGTTATATTGGAACAAATTTCTTTAACTACTTCAGTACTTGAAAGACAGACCCTTAAATGGGCAATGGTTACAACAGCAAATACAGTCTTCATGTTATACACTGTGAGAAAAAAAAGTAAAAGATTTTGTGCAGGAGAGGAGGTCAAGCAGTACTGAAAGAGGTTAGATGTGCTTAACCTTGCCCTTATCCAGAAGAAAGAGGTGTGGCTCATGCCACCTATCAGTGTCACAGGAGTGCAATTAAAATGTTTTCCAAGTTTCCCTGCATATGCCCTTGTGACTTACATTTCTCTGAACTACGCATTTCTCACATTTTTATGGTCTTTTTGTCTTTTTATTTAAAATATTGTCAGTTTGTTTTTTATTTGCTGCTTTTGTTTGGGTTTAGCTTTTTTTTTTTTTGGGGGGGGGGTTTTTTTTTTTTTGGGGTTTTTTTTTTTTTTTTTTTTTGGGGGGGGGTTATTTGTTTGTTTGGGGCTTTTGTTGTTTTTTTTGTTTGCTTGTTTTATTTTGGTTGTTTCCCCAAAATATGGTACAAATTACAAAATAAAAAGCTGGGTAATAGTAAAAAGCAGATGTAATAAAATTTTTGTTAAAAGTTGTAGCTTTGAGAAAAGGCCATAAATGAAGTTATTAATAAAAAAAAAAAAAAAAGATAAATTTATAAGCTTTATTAATTTTGCTTTGAATGCACTTTTCCTAGCTCATATTCATGCTCAGGGCAATACAACTCATTAGGAAAAGGTAACAGCTCAAAAAAGAAATAAAACCCTGCTCTTGAATTTGAAAATTAAAAACACAAACCTCCTCTTAGGTTATGACAGGTAGCATAGATATTTCATATGTACAGTTTATAGCATGAGGAACTTCATTAGATTATGCAGTTGCTTCAGTGGGAAACCTGCCTCTACACACAAGCTGGTAAAATCAGTTCAAGCTGCTAAAAGTTCTTTCCAATATGCCATAGCAATGATGCATCACATCAGCCACCCTGGGAAAGATTTTTGCCTCTGTACAAAGAACTTTATTTTGTTACTGCCAGATTATAAAAATAAAAATATGCATCTGTTGTCTATGTGCCCAATTTATCTCCAAAAAGACAGTTTATTTCACTGATGTCACAGATTTGTTTTTTGTTCCAATGGACAAATGGTTTTATTCGCCTATGGAGAACAGAGGGAAGTGTATGGGAAGGACGTGCTGGTAATTTTCCAAACCAAGGCATATAATAAGGAAGACTTCCTTAATTGGTATGCTAATTATTTTTATTGTGGAAAAACATTTGTCAGATGCCTGTGGTGACAGAATAGAAGAAAAGACCTCTGAAAATGACATGCAGCAAGAAAGAAGTGTGAAGTGGAAGAGAAACTGGCAATAGCAGGTGAAGATATGGAGCACCCAAAACCTAAAGAACATGAAATAAAGGATAAGATTTATATATTTCTTTCAGCCATTATATGGCCTATTGTTGATATTGTCATACAACACAGGCTTTAAACTCAGAATACAGGAGAATTTCAGCAGCAGGTAATAAAAAGCATTTCATACTTTATCCACCTTGTACTCACTTCATGCTTTGCTATCAGTTACACAATTACATCAGCATGTCTGTCACTATTCCATACATTCAAAAAGCTATTTCTGCCTTAAAACTGATGAAGGCAGATTAGACTCTCCCACAACTGAATCAGTTCTCTGTGGGTCAAATAGGCCATGGGACATGTCTCTCTCTTGCACACACTTACTACAGTCAGTTATACTAGCACAATGCTACAAAATATATATACTTAAGTTAAAGATGGCTGTAATTTTGACAGAACAGTTATTTTTATGTATTTTCATTATCTGAATAGCATATAGTAATGCAATCTTTCAATAATGCACAATGATATGCCACTGAAAGTTTTAGAATTCTTTTGGCATAAAACTAGCTGGCCATGGTCTTGGCATATATATTCATCACAAGTTAGATAATGGTTTATTAGTTAGCAAGAACTTAGAATTATCTGAAATGCTGGGTTCTACCATCAGCTTATATAAAAAAAAATCAGAAGTTGTTAGTAGGAACATTAGTATATAGATCAATAGTCCTAGAAGCTATTTGGTATAATGAATGAGATGGTCATTTTTCAGTGAAGGAAGGTAAGGGATGTCACGGTCATCTTACAAGCTAAGTGGCCCCCCAGATAGCCACTTACTGCAGTTCCCCAAGCACTCACTGGTACTGGGGGGAGCCGTAGTAGCTTACAAAGCAAGTATTTCATCCACATTGTAGGTCCTGAAGGACATACTGCTACTATTAAGCCTTTGTTTTGCAAATTCCCATGGTATTACGGGGCCACGACATGCTCTCACAGATGGGAGTCAGAATTGGGTCTGATTTTTCTTAGGGGTCACTGATTTGCACACTACCCTGAAATTGACCTATGAACAAATGAACCTATATGAGTAGATCAGTGGCCCCTGCAAGCTGAAAAATTGAGCACCTTACAGAACCTGATTAATGAACAATTGCAAGTGGGACATATTGTCCCCTCCATAAGCCTGTGGAACTCTCCTGTATTTGTCATTCAGAAAAGAAGTGGTAAGTGGCATTTGCTTCATGATCTCAGAAAAATAAATGCAGTCATGGAAGACATGGGAGCCCTGCAGCCAGGCCTCCCATCGCCTACCATGATTCCATGAAATTGGCACTCGATAATCATTGATTTGAAAGATTGTTTTTTCATAATTCCTCTGCACCCAGAGGACACACCAAAATTTGCCTTTTCAGTGCCCAGTTTAAATATGCAAGAACCTTTGTAAAGATTCCACTGGGTAGTTTTACCTCTCAAGTCTGCAAATGTGTATTTCTGAGGGAAAATATAGCATATCGGTAATATGGAAATGTACTTAATTAACATGAAAATTGTACAACCTTTTTTTTTTTTTTTATGTGCATATGCACATAATAAAAGCACCTTTTGTTTCAGTTGGGGTTTCTTTTGGTTTGTTTTTGTTTCTTTTTAGAAAACAGAATCTTCAACAGAACACCTTTTTTATTTTTAAATATAATTTTCCACTGGAGAGGAAAGAAATATTTGCATACTTATTCAATATAGTTTACTCAGAAAATTCATAACTGTGATGCTGCATCTCATTGCAAGTCTGTTTCTACAAGCAGATGAGGTTATTATGTAGAAAATTCTGTGCAAAGTTATAACATCTATTGGCTACATTTAGTATAAACTATAATAGTAGTTGGTAGAGATTTTGAGCCTTAGGCCATAAAATTCAACAAATGCAATCATTCTTCTGGTAACACTAACATTAACTCAGCTGGAAAGCTGAGTAACTGGGCACACTGGTCAACTCTTAAAATTCAGTATATTTTGACGGTCACCACATAATTGAATCTGAAATGTTTCATTTATTCTTTACTCTGCATGGATGAAATGTCAAATCAGAATGACTTAACTGTGCACAAATTCTGACATTTTAGGGAGAATGACTGTGGAAAAATCTCATTAAACTATATGGCATATTTCAAGTTTGGTAGTAGCCTCTTCCAGGTTTGACTACAGACCTTCTGTGGATGGAGTAATGCCACAGCAGCAGATCAGTTGGTGCAAAAGGTGAGGAGACAGGGCATCACAATAAATTCACTGGAAATATTTTCCAAAAAGCACAATTTAATTGCTAGGTTGTTCTCTCAGAAGAAGAGAGAACCTTACCACCTTTTCATACAGTCAGCCACAGATGTAGAAAGTTACAAGTTGATAGAGAAATTTAACTAGATACCCTTTACTGCTACCATGGCATTTGGAGTCAGTTGTTTAAACAGTGAATGTCTGGACATGAAGATGCACACCTGCTAGGATGTGCACAAGAGCACACTCTCTGTGAAGAGTTCATAGGCAGAACTGCTTACCTCCCAGTTCTTTACTGGTGGCTTCAATTTCCACACTTGGACCATATATGGGTGTCAAATGAAGGAATTGCTAGGATAAAAGAGTTGCAAAGAGAGATAAAGAGCAGAGCTAGGAAAAACACATATTCCTACCTCCTTCTTCTTACTTGACAGAAAATCTGTGCTAAACAGAATTGCTTGAGATGAAAAGAAAGTAGACAGAAGAATAATACCTCTGGACACAGCAGAGAGATTATTGTCAGGAATGTTTCTATTCCTGAATGAGGACTGAAATGTGACCATGAAGGTGGCTTCACTGCAATTAGGCAAACATACTTGAACATTCCCAAACATATGACCAGATAACTGGTAAACAGCTAAATACTTAAAAATAATCAAATGGCTAACTAAGGAATAAAAGGTGGAGAGTAAAAAAATAAACATATCCTTTTTACAAAGTGGTTTCAATTATAATACCAGTCACAAGGCTGTGAGGTCTCTGAAATACAGCAGTGTGAGTTAGATCAGAGCCTGCCTGGGCACTGTCAGGAGAAACCTGTGTTTTGGCAGTATCCAGCAGGTAAACAAAGGGAAAGCACCAGCACTGTATGAACTGGCTGTAACCCTTGGCAGCTGGTTGTACAGAGATGGGCCCAGCAGCACCAGTGCCCCCCCTCTGCAGACTCTGCTTGCTGTGATTCAGTGCACTTACTGCAGTCATCCCTGGATCTCAGAATGCATTAGCTGGAAGAACAGGATTTGACTTAATGACTAAGATATTTACAGTCCTGTCAAAACCCTGATTTTTTTTTTGACTATTAGGAAGAAGTACGTATCCTTTGGGAGGATAGAGTGCTCTAGATGAAAATGGTTAACTCAGCAGAAAGATGCAGCAATGAAAAATGGGCAGTGAAGAGGAATTATACTGGTGAATCATAGTTTTTTGTGGTCGAAACTGATAGCTGTCAGGTTGGTCAGTGATGGTGACAATGGCCACAGGTCTATGTAAAGGAGTCTCAGAGCTTGCATCACTCTCAGTATCTCAGTGACTTGACAGGTATGTGGTCTTTGCTACATCCCCAAGTATGACTCTGGAGGTAGTTGAACAACTTATTTGAAATATCAGTCTTTGGTGAACAGTGGGAATTATTCCAGCAGCCTAGAGAAAGAGAAGTTTTTATTTAAGTTTTCCAGGTTCCTGACACAGCACATCAAAGTTATCCTAATAAAAATATTTTTAACTTTCAATACATTTTCAATGTTTTGTTGTACTCATATTCCTATACATAAATGAAAAACTAAAAATATTTTAATTACTACAGAAAACTATGCAAATCAGCATATATTATACCTTGCTTTGTTCAACAGCATCATATTCCCATGGATCACTTTTCTATCCAATTTTTCTCAGCTTAGTAATAATAAACCAATAATTAACTTGCTTAGTTATGAAAAATGCTATTGGGGCCACAATTCCACTAAGGGGTTTTCAGCTGACCAGCCCTACCTGGGGTCCCCATCTTCACCCCTGGACACCCAGTCCCCTCCTGAGCTCTGTCACAGGCATCCTTGTCCTTTACCCAGTCTCCAGTCTCTTTCTGCCCCTGTCCTGTCCTCAGACCTCTGGTGTAGTCCTGTCTCCTGCTGGCACTAGACTGGAGTCCCTAGAAGGATCCAGAGCCCAGCTCTATCTTGCCTGGGAGAGGCTGGGCCTGTCAGCAGACCTTGCTGCTGGCACGGTGCCCTGCCCACTCTGCTCACCCCCACACTGAGGAGCTGAGTGCTGGCCCGCAGGAGCTCTGCCTCTGCTGCCCTGACTTCACCTCCAGGCTTGTATTCCCTCATGGAACAGCCCCACGCCTGCTGCACATTGGCAAGATTTTAGGGATGACAAAGAAATAGTCCGCTGCTCTGCTGTGTTGTGCTGTTGAATTGATCTCATTTCAGTGCAAGTTAACCAGGGGTTACTTTAAATATTAGAAAAGAAAATAAAATATCTATTATACTCCCATTTTTCACTTATAAGTACTTCAAATTAAACACAGTAGTAGCTTAGGGAATTCCTTGGATTTTGTGAGAGAGCATCTTTTTAGCGATGGAGTTAGTTTTGAATGAGGTGTACCGAATACAAAATTATACAAAATGCAGAAGTCCAATAAAGTTTCCAAATAATGAAGGTTAAAGAAAATATGCTGATTTGTGCAATAGAACTGTAATCTTTAGCAAGGCAAGTAAAAGCTTGGGACTATCTTCAGGAGTCACAGAATATGGTCTGAGTTTATGTCAGGGTATTTTATTATATGTCAGGAATTCTTGATGCAAAACTCTGGTGTAGGAAAGACACGAGACCTGAGAGATTCCTTTAAGGAAAGAACACATAAAATAAAAGTGGAGATATTGCTCAAGAAAGCAGGGGCCAGCTGAACTCTTAGGGATTCTGAAAATACTGCATCCCATCCTGGTGCTTCCAATACCGCGTTAGTGCTCACTGAAGTGAATTCAGCAGAGGATGCCAAGCTGGCCAGGGGCTAGAGAAGTTGTCCTACCAGCAGTCGCTGAAGCAGCTGGGCTTGTCCAGCCTGGAAGAGAGTTTCAGGAGGACCTAAAAGCAGCCCTTCAGCATCTACATGTGGTGATCAAGAAAACAGAAAGAGATACTATGAAGAAAGTTAACTCTACTCCAGACAAAGCCAGCACAGTACGGCTTGCAGAGGTTTCCTTTCCTTAGGTGCTGAAAGCTGGAGAGCTAGTGAAAAATGAAGCAGGGAATAGGGGAAAGCTGAAAGTCAAAGGCAAAAATCATAAAGAGAGATACTCAAGTCAGATGCAAGGAAAATGTGGTCCTTTCTGAGGACAGCCAAGCTGCATAACAGACTGCCCAGAGAGGTTGGCTGTTTTTGAGACTGCCCTGAGCAATCTGGTCTGACCTCAGAGCTGGACATGCTGTGAGCAGGAGATTGGCCTGGAGACTTCCTGGGGTCCTGTCCAACCTGGACACTGCTTTGATCACTTCTCATTTAATGCAGCAATAATGGTAGAGCTGGAAACAATATCATAATATATTGATAACAGGACAAATTCATAATTATATATATGGCTCATATAAATCAATAAAGTGGATGCAAGCATCAGAGAAATGCTTCATTTCAAACAGAAGTCATCAATGTTGCTTTGAGCCCATTAATCTAACACAGGGACAGAGAATGGGCAGGAAGGAGATCGAATGAAAAACCAAGGAAGTACGCACTCAAAATTGCAGTAGATGAAAAAAGAAAATTCTCTTTGCTTTTCTGCTGAAGAAAAAAAAAAAATTAAAAATAGAAAATTAGAAGTCTAAAGAGAGTGCTTTTCAGGACAGATAAAATATGCCTTTGAATTTTCAAAAGTCACATCTTAAAGTGAAGTGTCTGCAGTGTCATTTTAGATTTAAAGAACTAGAGAAAGTAATTTTTTCTTGCAGAAACAGGATGGTTTACACACACTTAATAAACAGAGTGTGACAATCTAACACTTGACATTTCTAAGAAAATGTTTCCTGAGTTATGCCAGGGATAGAAATCAAACAATATTACTTTCCCTATAAACATCTGATATATATTTAATATACTTACAGATGTGCTGGTCTCTAAAACAAGGTTTTTGTATTAAAAAAATTGGCAGCAGTTTGTTCATTCACAACTTCTAAAAGATTGAAAGTTTTTCTTTACCTCAGTGCCCCCAAAAAAGAATTAACGCGCTGCTCTGGGTGACTTTCTAAAGCTTATAATTGGCCCATTCCCAGGAGCTGGTCAGCAATCACAGAAACCACGCAGAGGGAGGTCAGGGAGACAAGTTCATGTCTCAAAAGCACACGTTCAAGAAACCCAGTTCCCTTTTTAAAATAACAAACCGGCGATTAAAGCCGTGCGAGCAGCTCGACGCCGTCCTCTCGGCAGGGCCTCACACCCCGCTCAGCGCCGGCGCGGGGGCAGCGGGCGCCAGGGGGCGCTGCAGCCCCGCGCATGAGGCGCGGCCGAGCCCCGCCCGCGGCCTGCGCGGCACCGCGCACCCACCGCTGCTCGGGACAGCACCGCACAGACACACGGACACGGACACACAGACACACAGAGATACAGACACAGACACACAGACACACAGACACACAGACACAGAGGCACAGACAGAGACAGACACACAGACACAGAAACACAGAGATACAGACACACAGACGCAGACAGAGACACAGACACAGAGGCACAGACACACAGAGACACAGAGACACACAGAGACAGACACACAGACACAGAGACACAGACACACAGAGACACAGACACACACACAGACACAGGCACAGACACAGGCACAGATACACACACACAGACACACACACAGACACAGGCACAGATACACACACACAGACACACACAGGCACAGACACGCACAGACACAGACACACAGACAGAGACGCACACAGACACACACACAGACACGCACACAGACACGCACACAGACACACAGACACGCACACAGACACACAGACACACACACAGACACACAGACACACACACAGACACACAGACACACACAGAGGCACGGACACACAGACAGAGACACACACAGACACACACAGAGCCCTCTGGCTCCTCACACCAGCAGCAATGGAGGGTGGGGGGAGAAGAAAAAGCACTCTGAAATCTTTCTCTTCGCAGAACCAGCCCTCGAGCTTATTGCAGCTTTCTTGTCCTCCCAGCGCTCATGCCTGATGCAATTTAAGAGGTAGAATTAAATTCAAAGCTTTTACTGTAGCTACTGCCATTAAATGGTGCAAGCTTTTCTGCAACCACAGGACAAAGACCAAAGTTGACTTTGTCTCTTGATTTATTTATATCTTGATTTTAAAAAATAATGTCATATTTCATTTTGGCGATGGAGTGCCTTCTTTTCTGATGAGAGCACAAAGTAATATCTTATTTTATAGTGCCATTTGAGTGAGTGTATCATTTGGTTTGCTTTCTATCTTAAGACTTTGTTAATATAAAAAGCAAATCCTGTGCGGAAGCTGAATTAGTATGATTGACAAAGAAACTGCTATACTACAACCCTTTTTTTTTTAAAAAGAAAACCCCACAATCTTTTTGCAAGTACACTGCCTCCCAAGGAGGCATTGCACCTGCAAACCACTTGCAATTGCATCCCTGAAAATGAATTGCCATTCCTGATATTCTGTTTCTTCAAACAACAGTGTATTTATTCAGTTAACAAATAGTATCACAAATTTCCTGGTGACCATAAAACAATAGGAGATTATAAGGATACAGCATCTGTAGCAATTCTTTTTTCCCCCCATTTTTTTTCTTCATGCCAGGGGTCTTCGTTTTCTTCCAAGTTGGCCTCACTGATGTAAGATGCAACATAAGCAGCGGACACACAGTGTGGCATATTCCAGTCTGAATTTTATATGATTCAGATTTTCATGGTTTGTTCAAATACACTGTGTTGCAAAGAATGGACATTAAATACCCATGGCTCTCAAGCATCTCTATACAAATTTCTTTATTTGGATCAGTAAAATAAATTCGGCTCAGGATGTATGAGATTATTGATATGTAACAATACAAATTAAAATAAAAATAAAGATTTCATCCAACCTGCCTTCCCTTTACTTGTCTTCAGCTACTCAAATGCATCTGCTTGTGGATTGTCTGATTTAATTTTGCAGCTTCACTGCCTAGCGAAGGCTAATTATCCACTTGAAACTCTGTACCCCACTGAGGTGTTGCCAAGAAAGCAGAGATCTATGACACTGGTTCCATAGCCACACCATCTTACCATGCACAAACCAAAAAGTCAATCTTAGAGTACCTGCTGCTGTTCACCCATGCTCAGGGCAGAGAACACGAATACTTGCTGGATGATAGGTAGTAACGAATGGAGGTGAGTGCTATCTCTGATCTCATAGTAATTACAGTGCTTTTTTTTGATTTAACATCAGGACTGAAAACTGATTGATTAATGCATGTACTCCCTTAGCATTTAAACATAGTGTTTTCACACATTCCTGTGTGCTAGCACTAGTAATAAGTGTTAGGAATTCAATGCAGTCTTTCAGAGAGGAGATGTAACTACCATCCTTGACTTACAGCAGTTATGAGAAATTATTCAAGCTTATTTGACAGACTACTTAGATGAAAAAATACAAGCTTCACCTTCTGTGTTCGACTGAACATTCATGGGCTAATGAATACATATTCCTTCATTTATATGAAGCTTTGAATGTAGACCTGTATGCGTGGGAAAACCAAGTGCCTGAGAGAGAAAACATGATATACAGTAAGGTAAAGGAGAATGGCACTGAGAGTTGTAAAATCACAGAAATTAGACCCAGAAAGGATGTTGAGTTATTTATCCTTTTCCACCTGATAAATGTTTACATCTAAAAAAGAAAATTTGCTCTGGGTGCCAGCTTGAAAGATTGTTTGTGGAATGATCAAGGAAACTGTTGTTTGCTTTCTGCAGTGGTTCAGAAGCTTGCTCGTTCTTTGAAAGTAAACAGATGACATCAAAGACATCTGACTCCATGACCACCCTCCTCCTCAAAGAATCAATACACAGTGCCCTGAGCTTTGACCAAGTACTCTGGTCAAAGACAGTAAATTTACTCTGTGAAACTTTATCCTAACCTTGATTCCACCAGATGACGATTACACTATTTTTCTGCCAGATAAAGGTGACTAGTCATCTTCACATCTCAGGAGAGATGTCATAGTTGCCAGTCATGGATAAATGAAAACTACAGGGTAGTGATAATTCCTGGCATTAACTAGATCCTGGCTTTGGAACAAGATCCTTCATCTCTCTCTGTCTTGCACCATCGACAGCTTAGAACTGAACTATACTTTGTAATGTGATATGCGAAGGTTTTCCTTGGTGCTACAGCTTTTAGCTTAGGTGACGTCTATTTGTGTAAAGAGGATGCCTCCACTAGCAATTTCAGTGGAAAGTGTTAGTGTGCCTCTTCATATTATAATATGTGAAATTTGTGAAGCTAGTATTATGGGAATATTTCACATATGGGAAACATGTGAAGCCAGTATTCCATATGTGTTAAAAGTAGATGGGACAACTTCTGTCATAATTTTAATAAAAAATAGGGGGGTTAATTCTGCCTTGTCTAAAAAAAAAAAAAAGGAAAAAATGCACTTTGTTAAATAATACCTTTTCTTGATTCCATAAAATGGCTTTAAAATTAATTATTAATTTGACAACAATCTTCTGGTTTTGTGTATATTTCTTTTTCAATGAAGCAGCCACTTGTGCTAAGCTGGTGCAGGTGACTCAGCCTTTCACCTCTGTATTGGTTGTATAACTTTCTCCTGACATAGCTGCAGTTTGCAAAATACTGGTATTCCTTCATTAACTCTCCACTGCTTTTGAATATGACAGTTCCACAAGGTATCCTCATGCTCTTACAGCTGTTATACTCCTTTTACTGCTGCTTTCCCAGATTCATGCTCTTAAATATAGCCTACTGTAGGTGTTGTTCCTATACCCCACAACTGCATGTGTGATATAAGAGCCCGGCAATATCTTCTGCCATATGGAGCACTGCAAGCTGTTCATGAGCAGCACTGCTGTTCGTGAAAAATAGTTTCAAAGATGCATTCTTTTGAGCATATATTAAATGTTCTAGGATAGGAAAAGCATCAGATTAGAATTTCAAATTGTGAAGCTGAACTGATTTACCCCAGTGGGGCATCAAATGCTGTGGGCTTTTCTTTTGTTTGTTTTTAACATGTATATATTCCCAATTACCTATCAACCAAGATAAACTTACCAGAGTGTTCAGTGTCTAATAAAACTTGCAACTTCCATTACTGTCAGGAAGAAATGTGGTTCTCAACTACAGTAGATCATGGTATAAGCTGCCCAGAAAATTCCTCTTTTATATTTTTTTCTAATCGACAAAGTCTTACATTGGCAAAAAGTGATATTATGTTTATGAAACATAAATGTAAAAAATCAGCAAGCAAGATCTAAAATAATACTGGTCTTAGTCTGCTATACTTTATGTCAGAATCAAAAGTGTGGTGTTGAGGGAAAAATGGTGGGAGAGCATTCTGTAACATGTAAGTCTGTTAATTATTAATATGATTTAGATAATGCTGACTCATATTCTAAACTCATGTTAAAATTGTCAAATTTTAGCTTGAGGGGAGCTATTGTTCCACCTTTATTATGGGCTGCCTTCTTATTCTTTGCTCTTATAGTATATCTTATTTGCTTTCCTGTCTTATTTCATTTTTATGTGTGAAGCAAAATCAGTGTAGAGGATCCAGAGATAATTATATCTTCATTAATATTAAAAAAACTATCTCAGTAATAAACAGAAAAATCAGGAGGATTAAATAAGAGGGAAGATAAAAAGACAAATGTATATTTTTCTAAGAAAAAATGCATGCCCAGAGGAAAAATCAATAATTATATAGAGTTTAATCTTTGTGGTTTTATGCAAATTAGGGGGAGAAATCTTAAGCAATATAAATTAACAAGAAAGACCAGATGTTAAGCACTAAATAGCTAAGTCCAAAGGAACTGTGCTGATACATGCTGCAAATATCGCTGAAGTTTATTTTCACAGATACATATAATTTAATTTGGTAATTAGGAAGGGCATCTGCATCGATCTGTCAGTTGCCATTGGCACAGACAGATTTTGTGATGCAGAGGGCTAAAGTTACCTTTATTGTTGATTCTGAAAATGTGGTCTGTGTGCTAGTGAGTAGTCTGCAAGGTCATAGTAAGTGGTCTGTATTTATTCTGTGCATGCTACTCTTCAAGAAATTTTAAAGCTGCAATGGACGCCTGTCATCCATTTTTTTTCAGGAAGTTTTACTGATCTAGCCACATTTCTTTTGCATATCCTGGGCTATGATATTTCACTGACATTCATTACTTGACACATTGTGTTAAGGCATATCCTTTAAAAAGACAACAACTTTGGTTTTGAAAACTTAAACTGAAGGGCAGCCATCATATCCCAAAGTCGTTGGATTCAGTGTTTAA
Organism: Promerops cafer; assembly: GCA_013398275.1. NCBI lineage: Eukaryota > Metazoa > Chordata > Aves > Passeriformes > Nectariniidae > Promerops > Promerops cafer. Next base: position 393,879 of record VZSE01015530.1, read on the forward strand.
TTATCCCCACAAGTAGGAACAAATCACCAAGGAAATTAACCTATGCTATGCAGGAAGTCTGTTGTGTATGTGATGAAAGGCATTACTCCCTGAGGAAATAAAGTGATCTAAGGAGTAAGAAATGGAATATGAAATCTGCTTTACACAAAGTTCTTGTTCATTGGTACTTCCTGATCCATGACATATTATTTACTAATACTCTTCTTCTTCTTCTTCTTCTTCTTCTTCTTCTTGTGTTGGACAAAATACTGTCAATGGTTGATTATGGACATTTTAAGTAACAGCTTTCTTCAAGTTCTTATAAAAATTAGGTTAATGATTATAGTTTTTTTTCCCACTGAATGTTATTATTTTGCAATATATGTGCAATGTATATATTGTAGTATTATATGTATATATTTTCTTTATACTGCATAGACATCATAAGAAGGGGAAGGGGGAGAAAGAGAAAGGGAGGAGATGCTCTATATGTTGAAAGATGACAGAGAATTCAAAGAACGTGTTATTATGGTGTTATTAATTTCTGAATTTGTAACACAATTGTCTGAATATGACATATACCTTTGTTATCTATATGTGACATATTTTGGAAATGAAGAAAAGAATTTAATTTGTATTTTGGTATCCAGCTTGGAGGCTCATCTCATTAATAGGACTCTCGCCATTTATTCCTAAATGAGCAAAATAAGGTTTTTAGCTGTTCTTAGTCAGCTAAAATGGCTCTAAATTTACAATAATTATGCCATCTCTCACAACAGATTCTGGAAAAACAAATCTTTTAAAATATGCACTTCATTATTAAAGTAGGTTAAAAATCACCAAGTATATGTCAGTATTTATTCCCTGAGTGGGACCATCACTGTTTTTTCATTTGTTTATCATCTTCTAATAAATTCCTTTGGAGTTTCTTCATACTTTTACAGCTGGTTTGTCTTTAGGTATTAGTGGATCAGGATGTCCAAGGGCACCTTCATAAAATAGTATTAATCTGCAATACAGAGACTATGTGGTGATAAACCAACTTGATAGAAATCATAGTTGAGGATTGTGTCACTTTGTTTGAAAATGATATAAAACTTTATACCTTACTCTTGTGGGGAGTTCATAGTCTATGCACTGGCAAATACAAACTACAAACAGAAAAACCCAAATGATGAATACTTCATTCTGCAAATTAATTTCATCTTGCAAAAACTAAGTATCACTTTTTAAAATATTTCTTAGTAGGAATGTATGCATTAAAACTAATTGTGCCAATGCTGAAAAGTCTGTATTAATATTTTAAAAGAAATTACTGTATTCATTGAAGTATGGTATTGCTAACGTATGTTTAATTAAAGCTTTTAAATATGCCAATCTAACTCATCCTTTCTTGCTGACCATTAGATAAGGACATAGTTTTGTTGTTTCTGAAACACTATAAACTTATAGGAGAGAATGCACTCCGTACCTTATAAGCAATACAAAATGTTTAAAAGTATGCAAAAGTTTTTTCATGGTTTGTCATCTGGAGAAACAGACATATTTTCCAGTTTTTCTAAATTTTCGAAGTACTATAAAAACAAGTTATTGTGGATAAAAGGATGCTGCACAGCACCTGGGCCATGAAAATATGGATTTGCTAATGTGTGATGGTAAGTGCAAGTAATACCAGTTTCTTTTAATCTTTCACAGTAGATTGAAGTACTTCCAAAGACTTTGGGGTGGTTTTTTGTGCTGGACTGCTACTACATACCTTAAAATTTACCATTTGTAAACTGGTATGTGATAAATTGTTCATGTAGCTAAGCCATGAGCTATGTTCAAGGTCAGGTTAGATGGGGCTTTGAGCAACCTCATCTAGTGAAAGATGTCCCTACCCACAGCAGAGGGGTTGGACAAGATGCCTCTCCCTAAAGAGCCCTCCCAACCCAAATAATTCTATGCTTCTGTATAAGGATGCTTGCTTTTAAGTTATATAGATTGTAGTCCTCTCCTAGTGTCTCTTAGGAAACATGGAATTAATAGAAGTGGTATAGAAACTTTTGTTATAAATTTGTGGATTGTTTGTTGTTTGGGTATTTTTAAGGAACTCACAGTACAGAACTCTTCAGTTCTATTTAGATTGCTAGCAGCATAAGTGTTCTCAGATATCTCTGATTCTGCGCAGAAAGGATTGTTATGTCTATAGTTTTAATGTTAGTTTCAATAACAGTTACAAAGAAAAGAGTCTTTGCATGTTAGCTCATCCTGGTGCATAAACTAGAGCAGTATTTGAATTGTAGTTACATTTGTGCTGTTAAGCCATGTTGGCCTACGCATATCTCCATTAGCTTTATTAATGTTCTATAGGAAAATAATCTGGATATTTTCTTTTGTGTAAATACTGTTTGTGAATGGGTATCTTACTACAGAATGCTGATAGGACTGGCCAAGCAAAACTTTGGCAATATAATTCGAAGTCCATCAACCTGAGCCACAGGTTAGGATATTAAAATAAATGATACATAAATTGTTGCATTGGCAAACTATCTGTTAATTAAAGTCCTGGTTTGGGCGGAAATTAGGAGACTGAAACTATTTTATATTCGTTGATTTAGGCTGCAGAAAATTTAACTGGACTAGTTTCCAGTCATGCAATCTCACAGGTCATATTAGAAGATAATGTCACCACTAGAAGACACATTAGAATGTCACCATTAGAAGACACTGTCACCACTGGCTGTAGTTTAAAGCAAAAAATTAACATGTGGGGTGAGGGAGGAGGGAAATATCTTGACCATAAAAGTCAAGCTGAAAATAGAATCGTAAGTGAATCTAATCTTACTGTGCTCAGCACCTGTATGCAAAATGAAGTAAAGAGAATTTTCAATTTTGCTATTAAGATATATTATATTTTTAATTCATTTGATTAGAAATGGCATTTGATTAACATGTTCCATGACATGGTACCTCATCTTGTTGTCATGGGAACTGACAAAACTTGTTGTTCAGAAGTTTTAAAATAAGAGAAAATAGTTTTCCTGGAAATTAAATTTTCATTTAAATTTCATTAGCATTTAAGTTGTGTTTATTAAACAGCACTAAGTATTCCTCAATATGTCTGACTACATCATCCTTCCAAAATATGCGTGTTTTTGTAAAAACTTGAGCAAAGTTCTTCCCAATGGCATTCTGAGGTATTCAAGGCAGACAGTTTTCTTTCTAAGTATTGTAGCCAACCATTTGTTCCCTCAGATATGGCAGAAAATTACTGTACACCAATCAATTCCTGTACACAAATGCATGGGGCATGGGGAACAAACAGGGCCATGATCTTATTGGGGTTATGGGGATGTGGTGGGATTGCTCAAATGGCTGGGGTGTGTGAGAGATGGATATAAGCTCATTAAGAAGGTTTGGGCAAGATGGTGACAAGAGGGATCTACTCTTGGTGTGAGAGACCAGTGGGGCTGCCTGGGGTTCTGTCTATGGGTGCATGATGAATCACCTGGGAGATTACAGTTCAAGATTAGTTATTTGAGGTACAGTTTTGGTCATGTGGGATTTCCAATAACTCTACAGAATATAGTCTTTGAAAAAAGGGAGATCCAGAAGAGTTGGATGATTTTCAAGGATCACCTCCTGCAAGCTCAGTTAAACAGGGAGTTCCTGTCTAAACACAGACATGAAAAGGAAGCATGAAAGGGCTGGAAGCAGTAACAAATGACACAGAGAAAACCTCAGAGATACTGCCAAAGTATGGAGGGGTGGGATGAGGAAAGTTAAAGCCCATCTGGAGTTGATGCTGATGTGAAAGACAAGAAGTAAAACTTCTACAGGTATATCAGCAGCAAGAAAATATATGAAAAATATAAGTCTGCTGTTCAATGGGACAGGGGATCTGATGACAAAGGAGATGGAAAGGGACAAGGTTTCTAATGTCATCTTGTCCTCAGTCTTTATCAGTATGTCTGGTCTTCAGGCCCCTGAAACTGGAGGTGAAGTCTGGAGCTAGGAAGACACCCTCAGTGGGAGAGTTTGCTGATGATACAGACTGGGAGAAGAGGTTGATGCACCAGATGGCTGCCCAAAGATGTGCTGTCTCCACCCTTGAAGGTATTCAAAAGCCATCTGTGCACTGCCCTGGGCAACCTGCTGTCAGTGGCTCTGTTGAGCAGGGGAGTTAGACTAGATGATCTCAAGAGATCTCTTCCAACTTCCACTGCTCTGTGTTTCTTTTTCAGTTAAGTTATTTTCTTATGTAGCTCTTCTGCTAAGGGCTAATGCTGACCCTTACAGGCCTGGATTTCCATTTGAGCAGCTTTTTCTTAAATTCTGTTGTCATGCAAGGTTAGTTATGTAGTTTTGCAGGAATTTTGCAATAATAAAAAACAAGCTGAATAAGATTTGATTGTACAAACAGAAGATACTTTATTCCAAAGACCTGTCTGTAAAAATCTGAGTCTGAACAGAAATTCATCCCAGGCTTATATATCAACAATTCTTAGTGTGTGATGCTACCACTCTTTGTGGTAAGAGGCAGAGTGATGGGTTCATACGGAGAAAGAAATCTCCCTAAACCTCCAAGGAAAAAACCCTAGTAGTTGAACAAAAATTTATTCCCTGCTACCTTAGGTTTGCAAAACCTAAGAGCACATACATCTCAGAAGGCCATGTCATGGAGACATAAAAATTTCTTTTAATGTATCCAGTATACATGTGTAATAGCACATTTATTCTGAGGAAGCTCTATTTTGAAATATGTTGCACTACAAGTGAATTCAGACTGTTGTCTCACAGGCTGATACTCTTTATAACTAGACAATGCATTTAAGGCACCTTCTTTACTGTCATATGACCCAGGATAATGGAGAGACTTGAAAGAAATGGTACTAAGAATTATTTCAGAAATGAAACATCATCTGCCACTCACTACCCAAAGTTTAATTAAACTTGAATGGCTGCAGAAACCTTTTTTTCCAGGAATGAAACAGAAACCACTGAAAGTACAGGAAGCATGTAATAAGGATACAGAAAACAGTTACTTTTCATCTTGGTTGTGATCCTTACTTTCCCATTAAAATGAATTCTGCTTAGTTCAAACTTTTTTTTTATGTCATTGTTCCAACTGTTTTTTAGTCTGTATATTCTCTGGTGATACAATTATTGTTTTCATAGCTGGTCAGACTGAACATTCATATTGGACTTGTGTCATTTCAGCTAATACCTATACTAGAGGAAAATTACATTGACCACAAGTTCATACCTTTTCTGGTGATAAGCACACAAAATAGCGTAATGTTCAGTGCCATTGATTTTATTCTCTAAGCAGCTTGGACCTATGCAGAAGCCATTTGAAAAACTACAAAAAGTAACATGGGTCAGCAGCTGCCTCAGATAGGAATAGAGGGAAAAAATAGCATACTGCAATGGTCCTCTTTCCAAGCTTCTGCAGCTGAGTGATTTTTGAGGTTACTTGATATTTATAGGCACGATTTCTTACAGTGTTATTTGATGCATGTGATACATTTGCAATTTTATTGGACCTGATCTGTGTTTTGTTTGTTTCACAGTTTAATATTACATCAGTTTTTGTTCTCATGAGAAACACAGAATACAGGAATAGGACAATTGCAAATTTTAAGATTTTTAGCAAAAGAAATCACATCTGCTTGGTTTTTTTGTGGGATGAGAACAGATCACCTTAATTTGCTAGGATGTCACAATTCTCATTCATTATGAAAAGCATCAGTAGAAAAGCTTTTGGATATCATAACCACATTTATTTCTGTGTTTGGGAAGAATTTTTAACATATTTCACACGAAATCCCATAGCATATGCTCCAGTTTAGTTGACAAATGGAGTTTCCATAGGTCACAGCATTATCCTTTGGGATATAACTCAAGATTGACCCAGATCCCTTATGATTTTAGACTTCTGTTTCAAATCAGGTTATATCCCTTTCATATTGCCATGGTAAAGGGGAAATTCTTTTTGCACCCCTTGCAGCAAATTTAGACTTCACTAGGTCCATCGTAACTGAGTAATCCAATGACTTGTGTCTAATTCATTAGAAAAAATGATGATGATGTGTGGCTGGACCTGTAATACTTTCATGATGGAAAGATGGAAATACAGGGAAAAAATTTTATTGTGCCATTTGACACAGAATATAAATACAATAATATCAACCTGAAGCTATTTAGCAACTTTAAGAATTGGGCATATTTGAGAAGAGCATCAGAGTATACACAGTTCTGCTCTGCCCTTCCACTGTAGGTATGAATATTAACTTTTACCTGGGATTTAACTTAATTCCCTTTCACTTAGTAAAATACCCTCACCAGTAATGATGCTATGTTAAAATATACAATGATACTTCTACTTTTCCAGGGAATTAGCCTAACTAGCCTATTATGTTAATGCAGGAGTTATTGAGTCACTCATTAATTCTGTCTGCAAGTATGACACCCAGGGAAACAATCTATGTTTGTTGTAATTGTTGTCATTTGAAAAGCCAGTTTTATAAAGGAAATTATTAACACATTCACTTCCTTATAATCAATCTCATAACTGATATAATTTTCTACCTGCTCAGCCACCTCATCTCCCAGGTTGAAGATTAAATCATGCTAAGGTATCACCTAACTCCTTTACTTGAGCTGTACCTGGCCTTCTGATACTAATTCAGCCTGTAAGATACTGTACCTTTTGCATGTCCTTTCCAGGCTAGATAGCATCACAATCTTAATGTTATAAAAACATAAGATCATTCAGCACCAATTAGAGTTGTCGAAGTGCTGTAAGGTAGCTCTGACTGATCAATAAAGACTTTCTATCTGGAGTTCCTCGATGAAAGAAATATCTTGGCTCTTGACCTTGCACTTCACACTCCATTCTGTGATATATGACTATGTCAAGCTACAGCAGATGGTGAGGGATGCAATGGGAGGTGAGTACATTACACCGTATTCTCGACTGCCTTTGACTTTAACTGCAGCATTTGTATTACTCTGCCTTTGCCTCATCAGCTTGAGAACTGAGATGTTGTGACTGGCTCTTTATCACCTCTGACCATCTTTTTTTTTTTTTTCTCTATGAGACTCATTTCCTTTTCTGTCTTTATCCACCTTTTTTTTTTTTTTTTCCAACAAAGCATTTCCCCACTGCGTTGTCTTTCTCCTGCTAAAAAATATTTCAGTTTCTTCTCCCTCAAGGGGATTTTTTACTGTTGTGAAATTTGGTTCTTTTTTGGGAATCAGTTTGCTGCTTCATCCTAAGAAAAGGTTCTTAGGATGGCGAAGGGGCAAGTCACAGATTAGCCCTAGCTGTATAATCCAGCAAGAGAACCAACAGTGAAAATTAAAACAAAAGAACTGTAGAAGTCTAAAATACAGGTTTCCAGTATGCTTTGTCCCCTGCAGTTGAAAAAAGGTAACTGCAGACCAATTTTTCTGTCTTAGCTTCAAGTTAAATCAAGGATACAGAGTAAACAGAGATTTATTTCAGGATCATATGGATTGAGCACAGATACTCCTTTTATTTAGAGTTTAAAATAAATGAAGCTGCAGTTGTTAATGAGACTGAGATACTGCTATTAAAGTAAAAGTGCCTGACAAGCATGAATTGCATCACAGATGATGTTATTGTCACACTACTGTTTTCTAAAAATTAAGTTTGCCACTCTTCCCATTCGTCATGACTATGTAGCCAAGTAACATGATAACCAAGTGAAATTTATTCAACCTGCTGCAGGATGAGGGTTTTCAGAACGAAGTCCCAGAATTCGGCTCTACTACCCCCAGTAACATCTTCCACATGGTTAAATCCACAATTATCACTTTGAAAATATACTCACTGGTGTCACACTTGTGAGCATGATTATACATGAGGTGCTGAAAAGGGAAGGTGATCATACCATTGCATAATTGGTTTTCTCTGATATGGATGGCACTGTGTCTCAAGTCACACCTTAAGCAAATGCCTGATGTATCCCTTTTTAAAGGGAAAGTAAAGCTTCAGCAGGTTGATACTCACATTGGGGCACAGTTTTTAGAAGGATTAAGAATACAGTTCTTGCACCACTGGTAAACACAGGTTAGGTCTCGATATCTTAAAAGAAAAAAAAAAAGAAAAAAATCCTGCTGTAAAATGACACTTTGGCCACCAAGCCTAGATGATCCTTAAAATGCCCTCAACAAGAAAGAAGTGGAATATAGTAATATTGTAAGATGATGTAATCTGTAGGGGGAGGGCAGAAAAAAGACTAACACAACAGATCCCTATTTAACTAAGGGTTAAGAATTTGATTAGGTCTGTGCAGGCAAAACGGATATCAGGCTTAAACACCTGAAGGAGGGCATCAGTCCAGACTACATAGTTTGAAAACCACCCACTGTCCAAAATTGTGACAAATGCATAATTTCATTTGCTTTCATTCATAAAGAATTAAATAACTCATTCTACATAAATGTCCTTGCAAGTAACAAATATCTGTGAAAATATTCATTTGTCTGCAAAAATCTGAGTTGAATACCTGAAAATTAGGTGCAGGATTTTGAGAATAAGTATCTGAGACTTTATAATCTTTAAAGAAGTAATCTCGTGCATCCCATCAGAAAGAGGTGCAGTTCTGTATTGCTGAGATAATGTAGAAAAAAAAAAAAAGCAGAAGAGGTAAAATCTTGCCCCTTGGATGTCAAGAATAAAACTCATTTTGGCTGTATTGGAACCAATACTACCCAGTGATTATATAAAAGCCGCATTATGAAAAGTAAGCAACATTAGTTTATTGAAGGAGACACATAATTTGCTGACAACATTAGCTACAAGTAATCATGGCCTAATCACAGGCAAGAAATACCTATTAGAAAAGAAAGAGGAAGGGGATAAAACCTGTGCATTATCCAGGCAGTTGCTTATATTCATAATAAATGCTCCCTGGAACAAGGTCTGTCAGTACATAAATAAATATACATTTCTCACCTAAAAATATGTTTCCATTGCAAAATATTCTGGAAAACAAGAATTTATGTTCATTTAATGTAGAAGTTCCACTTATTTCACTGGGATTATCCATAGAATATTCTGTTTCAAAAAAGTGAGTTTGACAAAGAAAATTATCTTTTAAGTAAGTTTAATTATGTATCTGAATCTCTTCTTGACTTTTTTCCTAATAACATTTTTAATTGTTTGGACATTCAAGATTTTCTTTGAATACAGAAAATATATTTAATGTAATATTTTAGAAAATGAAAAAAATATGTGAATAATGATGTATTTTGACCTAGAGAACTGATAATATTCTCACAAGAGAATTAATGATTTGTTCTACACACTTGTTTGTTTGTCTGCTTTTGTATTTGACCATACCTAACTAACCCTAAGAATATACAATCCCCAGGGCTTCTTTTAAAATGTACTTTGAACTTGTGAAGTCTAGCTAACCTTAGCAAATTATCAGAATATTCATGGCATTTACTAACAAGCCATGCAACAGGGATATATGTGATTCCACACACTTCACCTTCAAGAAGTACATCAGCTTGGAATAAAAGTTGGCTTTTAAGTGAACCTAAGCAGCACTTGATCTTGTTTTGGCAGGTTGTCTTTGACGGCATGCACGAATATATCCTTCATGAAGCTAATGTAGGGTACTTACTTTCAGGTAAGCAGTGAATTTAATATATTGGAATTATCCTTCCTTAAGGATCTTGCTTGCAAAATTAATCTCCAGTCACTTATAAATGCTTTTGCTTTAGGCACTAAAATCAAGTGACCTAACAGCCAATTCAAACTTTAAAAAAATAATTACGCAAAGAAAATGTAGCACTTCTGATTGCAGTGAGTGCAGAAGGAGACTTCTTATTGATTTCATTAGAAGTAAGATTAGGTGCTTTGTGATCAGTACATGTCAAAGGGAATAAATTCCAAACTCAAATGTGAGTTATTATTTCTATACATGTTTGAATACTAAATTAGTTGGCTTGAGGTGACTCTGTTTATGACCTTGCATATATTTGAGTCTCCTTGAGCAAACTGCAAAAAATCTTTGTAACACATTTTCTTTTTGAATGAAAATATACTGAAGAGCTGAAGTTACTCTAATTCATGTAACATAAAAGTAAATAATTGCAGATTTAACAAGACAACTGGTCTTGTTAAAGGGTTTTCAGAGAGTATACTGATGTCTTCTAAGAGTCAAGCTCTTTAAGACTCGAGTTTCTTCCCTTCTTTAGAACAGGTTTTAGTGCTAGTATTAAAAAAAAAAAAAAAGGTCATGGCGTCAGTTTTTTGCTGATAGTTTTTAGTAACTTTCTGGTTTAAGATGACCACTTCAGCACATTATGCTTTATTGTACATGGCTGAAGCTTTTCAAAGTAACCATTACAGACATCTAGGAGGAGAAAAAAAAAAAAAAAAATCTCATTTTTGAATAGTGAGCCTTTCAGGGACTGGCATGTATTACTTTAAAACTCTTCTGCTTATGAAATGCAGTCCAGGGCCAAACCCAGTGTATAACAAATTGTTAACTGTGCAAAGTAGCCTTGATTTCCGTTTCACTGCTCTAAACTGTTGGAGTGGGATCAATCTCTGCCCTGTTTTGCTAGTAATTTATTTTTAATAATATGAGAAATGCTACCCTAAGTCTCTGATGCAGATTTTCTGAAGTCAGGGAAGAAAGTTAATTTGAACATATCTGTAGCATCGAACATAATTGCTTCATAACATACTTGCATGCTGATTCAGTACATCATTCTGTCATTCCATTTACGTGAAATAGATGGTGGTGTACTATGCAACAGCAAGCCACAGGAATGGGCATTTGCAGCAGGGGAAAATTCAGAAAGATTTATAAGTAATTACAAAGATTGATAGATAACAAACACATTTTTTCTAAAGCAAACAGAAATGTTTGAAATAAATAAAATTGAATTATGATTACAAAAATAAAAGTTCAGTGAAAGTTGATTCAAGAAATGTCAACTCCTGTGAGCATACATTTCTAAGATTTCTTTTTGCTTTTATATGTTTGGGGATAATATTTCAGCTGAAGGTCAGATAGGGCCTAGCTTGAGAGAAAATGTAGATACCAGAAAATATTTTTTTTCCTTTGAATTCCTTATTATTCCTTGCCTCCCTGAATATAGATGATGATTTGCTGACCCTGAAGGGACAGGGTTATTTTCTCCTGTATGCTCCTGACAGGTACTATGGCGCACAACTGGAGGGATGCAGCAGAGAATTGATCATGATTCAACTTCTATATGGGAGAATCCTTGCTAGGGATTCTTCTGATACAAATTCCCAGAGGAAATAATTAAGGTACACACATAAATATAACATTTTATTGTCTTTTACTATGTTGTGGATATCTTCATTAGATGCTAATTTTTACGTTGTACACTGCACTTGCACTTTCTGGACATGGCAGGATAATGCTATTTTTATTGAAATCATGAGCTGACCTTTAATAACAGAAGATTGTTGTTTCCATTAGACATAATAACAACAAATGGTGCTTGGTTGCTGCAGTGCTATAGAATTGTCCCTTAGAAGTGCAAGAAGCCCTGCCTGGCACCTCTGTAAATAGCACCATGATTCCTTGTTGGTTAAATGAGTCTGACAAGGATTGCTCTTCATAATTTGAACTCTTTTAAGTGCAGATGGAACAAACTGGTTCAATGAGCATGAGTTACCTGTAACTATGTAAGCTGCTGGAAACCTATGCCTGGCTTGGTAAGTCATAACAGGATGAGAGTGAAGCTGCCCAGGGTGTCAGTCAACCCAGAGGGGTCTGTACTGCTAAATGGATGCAGAGGAATTTGACTTACCCCTCAGTAAGTGGCTTATTTTGACTGTGCTGCTTTGTAGAAGGCAAGATACATTTTTTAAAACATAGACTTCCAGCTGGGTCCACCTATTTGAACAACAGATGTTTTTATGACTCATGTAGCAGTTGGGCTTTACCAATATTTTACAGGGTTATAGGTAACTAAAGATCTCTGAGCCATCTGTGCTTAGCACATTTTAATGGTATCTGCTGGTTCAAAGAACCTGTATACTTTATTTAAAAAGCCTCTAGCTAGTTAGCTAACGGAAGGCATGATGAAGGAAATACAGTAAGGCATATACATGGAATTTCTACCCTGTGATTTGGTTGAATACCTGAAGCTCCCATTTCCTGATTAGCTTAAATGTCAGACTAAATTTCTGAGCCATGAAGTAGGCACAAAACAAAACAAAACAAAACAAACAAAAAAAAAGAAACCCATTAAACCTTCCTCCCAAAAACAAGTCAGAATAGTAGGTGGAAAAAGATTGCATCAAAAATTCTCAATATTCAGCAATTTAGTAAATATACATATAACATCTAGTTTGCCATATTTTAACATCTTTCATATAAGAAATTATCTTCTAGAGAAACAGAATTCTGAAGGATCTTTCTTAGGGAATGTGTCTTTAGAAAGACCACAATGAAGAAATTTTCAACAACGTAGGCTTTTCCTAAGTATCACAGCTGTGCGTCTTGTGGTAGCAACAACCTTTGTAGGCTATGAATTTCTAATTCACTGAGGGGTGTGGGTGAAACCAATATACAATGCTAGTATCAGCTTCCAGCAAGTGGTAAAATAATGGGGGCAAGAAGGCCTCTCTAGAAGTACAAAAAAACCTGATACAGTCATGTTGTGGTTTAACCCTAGCTGGGCACTAAGCACCATGCAGCTCCTCCCTCAATGCCCACTTTCGTCCCCTGAGGGGAGGAGAATCAGAAAGAAAAGGGAAACTTTGTGGGTTAAGAACAGTTTAATAATTACAGCAAAATAAAGCATAATGATAATATACTGCTACTACTAATTGTAATGATAATGGAAAGGAGAGAGAAGAATAGAACACAAGAGAAAAAAGTGATACACAATTCAGTTGCTCAGCACATACTGACTGATGCCTGTCCCTGAGCAGGGATTGGCTCCTGGCCCACCTCTTCCCCAGTTTCTATACTGAGTGTGACATTCTATGGGATGGAACATCCCTTTGGCCAGTTTAGGTGAGCTGTCCTGGCCATGTGCCCTCCTGGCTTCTTGTGCACCTCCTTTCTGGCAGAGCACAGGAAACTGAGAAGTCCTTGGCTTAAGTAAGCACTGCCCAGCAACATCAGTATGTTATCAACATTATTCTCATACTAAACCCAAAAACCACAGCACTGGACCAACTGCTAGGAAGAAAATTAACTCTTTCCCAGGTAAAACTTGGATTCCAAAGCATGAAGATAAACCAGTAAATTGCATTCAGCTGCCATAAAAACCCCACAGGTATTAGAGGGTCCACCAAAGGAAACTCACTGAGGCATTGGATAAATTCATTGCAGTATCCTTATTTTCTACATGGAAGAATTAAACTCCCTAAGAACAAACAGGAGGATAGAGATGATAGAAGGTGATTTTTTTTTTTTAGCAGCTCTTTTACCTAATTTTGCATACAGATATTCAGTACCATCAAAATCCTTGCTTTTACATTTCACTAAGTTTCTGCTGTCTTGTGATGATGCATTGCTTGAAAATATATATCCATATATATGTGTGTGTGTGTGTGTTTATATAATAAATTTTCACAGCCAGTGAATTAGATTGTGAATTATATATGTGAATTATATAATAAATTTTCACAGCCACAGTACAATGCTGTACAGTGGCATTGCAACAATTAGTATTGAGAAATACAGTCCTGAAACCTAAGCACTTATTTTCCACACAGTTTGAAAAGTAACATAAAAGCTATGTAATTAAGGAAAAGCAGATTCCTGTCATCCATACTTATTCCTTTGAATTGCCAGATGAGCTCTGTAAACTAAACACAGAAGGCTAAAGAAGGTGGATTATACAATAATATTTGGTCCTTACAGTTGAATTCATTCATGTCAAAAAAACCACAGCGTGGATAATACCACCTTTTTATAGATTGCTTTTCCTGATACCAAATTGTCCTTGTGTGCTCCAGGTGTAGAGTTCCACAAGCTAACACCAGCACTCACCACCGCCACTGTAATCATGTAATTTGAACTTTGAATATCTTCTCTGCAGAGTGCAGAGAAGCAAAGAGTGCATTCTACACTGCACACATTTTTTGTGTCACAGCCATTCAGTCATTTTTGTTTGCTTTTTTTCTTGACAGAACCATGAGCACTTTTTTTTGGTCTGATTTTTTATTTGAAATTAGGCCTATAAAGATGGTAAAGGAAAAAACTTAAAATCAATTATAGTAGAGGGCAAATACTCTGACAGCAATACTTCGGATATTCTGCACTTGAATATCATGCCCTAGCACTCAGATTTAATTCACTGTAACTAAATTTGTGTTCTCCTGGTTTACACTGGAGGAAAAATCAGGACCTTAGAGACAATCTAAAGCATAACAATCAATATTTGCAACTCTAAAAGTCCTCAAATGGATTCTGTGAACTTAATTTTCTTCTATAAAGCTACTGTTGGCACAATTTGCAGCATAGGTTTCTAGCTACTGATACATCATATTGCTGGCATGGTTCTGTAATTTTTCATTAGCCAGTGATTCAATATTCTCACTTTTCTTTATACCAAAATAGAAGGGATGTTCTTCAGTTATTGCACTGAAAAATACTCTTGGGTATATTGTACCTAAAGGGAACAAATTCATTATATAGCAGCACATTAAAAAACTGCAGTTACTCCAAACTGACAATTATATTTTGAAATATTAAAGTTTGCTAGTTTTTTTTTTGATAGCTCTAGTTTAAACAGATAGATCAACATGAACAAGTTCCTAATAGTATGCAAGATATTCAATTTACATTCTTCTTTTGTTGACTCTACAATGACTCTTCAAAAAAAGATAAAATATAATAAAAAGATGTTGAACAATATTAAAGTTCATACTGATTTTGGATGTTTGCTAAGTGTAATTCCATTTGCTAATATTTCCAATAAAACAGCTTCTTTTTCATTTAAGATATAATCTTACACAAAAATGTACCAGATTTAAGCTTGGATCTTCATATGTTTTAATGGACAGAGAGATTGAGGGATGAAAATGTTTTGAGAAAGCAGGAAAAAAATACAGCAGGGTGAATGAATCAGGGCAGGGTTTAAAATAGCTACAGGTGAATGTATACATAGATAAATATATATATATATACACACACTCTCACAGGTATGTGTTTGTAGGTAGACACAGGTGTGCTGGGAGGGTTGAGGAGTGCTGCCCACCCCACTGGGTCACACTTTCAGTACACTTCTGTTCAGGTTACACAGGTGTTGCACTCCTTCAGTTTGCTACAGAACAATTTATTTTAAAAGAAACTTCAGCTTGTAGGAGCCACTTGCAGCTAAGTAGAAGCTAAGTACTGGCCTAATATGAACAGATTAGTATTTATTATAGTGTTTACAATACTGTAACAGAGTGTTGAATGCTAAAAGATAACAGGGGGAAAAATGCTTACCTTAAAATGAGCCTGTTTTCTTTCCTTAACTCCTTTCCACCACCTTACCCGAAAATACTTCCCATCCTACAGATGCATTTGATGGAAAACTGTCTCTCCTGATGCAGCTGTTCCATTTTTTATAAGTGAGTACTCATTGACTTGGTATGTAAGAATAACCTTATGCAGGTTGGTCATATGGCTTTTATTTGAGAATCCATCTAGGGAATAGGCCTTGCAAGGAAGGAAAAGTCTTAGTTTATAGTAGCTGTTATAGTAGCTTACTTTATAGTACTGGTTAGGATACTCTTTATGAAACTGAAAGTCTCCAGCTCAGTCACAGTTCTGAGCAAGACATTAGTAAAATCTGATGTTTCAGCAGCCCAGCAAGTCATTAAAATGCTAATTTAAAATCATTAAATGCTAAGGTATAGAGAAAAACCTCTATTTTATCAATGGCAGTTAAATCCTATTCTGAGTTTAGTGACTTAAAAAATATGTCTCCTTTCTTAAAAATAAATAACTGTGAAAAAAACATTTCAATTTGATATGCCATACTTTTCCACAATATGAGAAAACAAGTAAAAAATATTTTTAGATCTGTTTCCGAATGTGTCAGGGAGAAATTAAGTATCAAAGTATATGTTAAACTCAGCATCTTCATATTACAAACTTGAAAATAATTTTTAACAATCTAGATTTTTATGTAGTAAAGTACCATCTTTTATTAGAACATTTGGCAGTATAAGAATGGGTTTGAGACAATACCTGCTACTTCTGCTTGCTGATTGGTTGAGGGTCTGTTAAGTGCTCAGAAATACACAAGGAGCCACACATTTAGATGATGAGCTTATCTTGTCATATACTTGTACCCAAAATAGCACAACCTGCTAGCTCTGGTGTATTTTCTTTGGTTTTGACACCAGATGTTATGATTTGCCTCTGAAACCTGAAGACACATAATGTGAGATTGAGAGAGGAGATGAAAAAAATACCAGGTGATGCATGAGTTGGTAGCCATATTTTTAAGTCTGCTGCCATGTAGCAAAGTTATTCTTCTTATCCCCTGAATTCTCATCAAAAAATGAATAAAAATATTGGAATGCAAGGATGTAGGCTCCTCTGACAAGATGGCTGGCTTGGTATATGAGGGCAAAGCAGTAGATGTTGCTTATCTTGACTATAGCTTTTGATGCTCTCTCCCACAACACCCTCACAGATAAGTTGATTAAAAATAGGCTAGTGAACAGTTAGATGGGTCAAATACTGAATCAATTTGCAGACTGAAACATTGTGAGCAACAGGACAAAAGCCACCTGAAGGCCAGTCACCAGTGGTATACCCCAAGAATCTGCGCTGGGTCCAGTACAGTTTAACCTCCTTATTTATAACCTGGATGATGGGGGCAAAGTGCATCCTCAGCAAGTTTGCTGATGGAAGAAGTGTTTGATGTACCAGATGGTTTTGCTGTCCATCCTTCCTCAACCTCTTTGTTTTTAAGGTCTCTTTCCCAAGGTACTTTTCAAATCAGCATCCTGGATGGGCTGAAGTCTGCCTTCCAGAAGTCTACAGTAGAAATTTTGTTGATGCCCCTTCTTGTTTCAGTGAATATTGAGAACTCTATTCCATGGTCACTGTACCCCAGAGAGCCTCCCACCACCTCATGTCCCACCAGCCCTTCTCTGTTTGTAAACAGTAGGTCCCAGCAGAGCCCCTCTCCGGTAGGCTTGCTCACAGGTGGGACAAGAAGCTCTCCTGCACACACTCTAAGAACTTCCTAGACCGCCTCTTCTCTGCTGTGCCACCTTCCCAGCAGATGTCTGGCAGGTTAAAGTCTCCCACAAAAAATAAGGTAGAAAATAACCTACAGCATCCAGTATTTACAGGCAGTCTCCCATCCAAATAACTGGGTTCGACCCAGCTAAACTTCTGAGACCAGATGGAATCGGGCATTCTCAGGGTGGTTTGGCCATAGGCATATACTGATATATTGATTATAACCGTACCCTAGAGACATTTTTGAAAACACATCTCAAAATACCCCTTTACTGCTAGCAGAGGGCAAATGATTATTACTCTTGAGCAGTGCTATGCAATCTGTCTTATACTGTGAGAGACTGGAGGAATTGCTGGCTCAAAACATTTCTTCATCTGCGTGTGTGGGGGAAGAGGCAGATCAGGCCTTGCTTTTGGTGAGGAGAAGCACTGCCCCATACATCTTCCTCCTCTGGGCTGGTATCCCAGTCCCCAGTGGCTGCCTCCAGCACACCGGAGGCAATGCTCCATACCCCACCACTGGAGCCCCAGCCCAGCTCCCAAGAGGTGAGGTGACTGCAACTCCCACATGGCAGATGGGCCTAGGAAGGCCAAGGGTGTTCAAAGTGGAAAACAAGGGGAGCTTGTCTTGAGCTTACCTCCTCTTGGAATTTCCATCAGGTGAGCACCGCTGGAACCAGGAGTGGTAGTTATGTTTGTTCTTTTCTATATCTTTTCTGTCTTTTTCTTCTTCTAATTCCCTGGAATTTTTGAATAACTTAAAATTGAATGGGCTTAGAGTTTGCTAAGCTGAACGGACTAAGTTAATACTTTGGGAAGTGTTTTATGTTGATTGAATGCTGCTTTAAACCTTTTGCCAAAGTTCTTTGATTTTCTGAGGTTGCAATTAAAGTTTTTGTTGTTTTGACCACTTGAGAATATCTTGTCAGTATTTCTCTCGTGCATCTAACTGAGTTAGTGAACAACCATAATCCCTTTTTAAAGTCTTGTTGAGAGAGGTTTTCTGGGGCTGTACATATACATTACATGTAAATCATCTCTTGTTATGATTGTTCTCTTTCTGAGTTTCATTTTTTTTCTTGCCTTTTCTAGTTTTGCCAGGATTTTACAGAGAAAGGAAATACTATCTCTTATGCACGTCAGCAAGATCAAGAGACAATACAGTGAGAAAATGTAATGAAGTTTGTTTAGAATGTCTGTCTCTCTTCTGTGAACAGCATTCAAACCCAATTGTATTCCAGTCTTCTATTTTCTACTGGTTGAACTCCATGCATGTTCTTCCCATGTGTTTACACACTTTTAAACAAGACACAGGAATGACAGGAATGACAATATTTCTAACCAGAAATTTGTTTTACAATTCAGTAAATCTAGATTCAAAATGGCCAAACTACCATCACATCTTTAATTTGAAAAGTTTCTTTCCCCCTAGTTTCAAACATTACAGGGGAAAGCATTTAACTTATATATTTAACAAATTAATGTGAATAAAAATGAATTAGTTGCTCTGTTTTTAACATTAATCTATATCAGAAAATGTCATATTCTCAACTGTAGTTTTTTACTTTAGTATCATTACCTAGAACTGAAAGTTTGTAATGTGAAAGCATTGTCTCCCAATGAGGTTTTATTGCAAACATTTGAGAGATCATATTTCTAGTAGTTATATAAATGATTGATTTTCTTGAAGTGTTATCTTTCTCATACAATCTTCAAGTTCATCAGATAGAAGTACATTAATTTCACAAGGAAAGCACAGCAGCTGCAAAAGAGCTGTGGTTTTTAACACCTGAAATGTAAGTTTCAACTCATTAGAACATTGAAAATTCATTTTTTATTTTTACTGCAACTCAAATCACCTTGCAATTTCTTTACTACTCAAACATGCATCAGACAATAGAGTTTCTACGCAAAATTGCTTTCTTTCAGAAATATTTAAGTTTCATGCAATATGCTGGGAAAAACAATCTTATTTTTCACTGTTGAAGATTATAGGCATAAAAATGTTCTCCTGCAATGTACAATAATGTTAAGATTTTTATTTTTAAAATATTGACAATTGCCTACCACAGTTACTGCAATTATCAGTAGTTAACAGTTTGAAACAGAATATTTATGTTTTGTTTTTATCTCACCAGTGGTCACTCTGGCACGCAAAAGTAGCAGCAAGTTCTATACCCATATAAGAAGATATCCTTGTGTACTAGATGTGGTTGGGATGTTATTTTTCTCCATAACAGTCTGTATGGTTCTAAATTTGTGACCATATTGGTAACTCATCAGTGTTTTAGTTGTTGGTGAGCAGTGCTCACACAGTGTCAAAGCCTTTTCTGTTTCTCACACTGCCCCCTCAATGAGTAGCCCTGGAGGTGGGCAGGAGGTTTCAGGGGGACACAGGCAGGACAGATGGACCAAGCTGACCAAAGGGATACTCCATGCCATAGGACATCATGCTAAGCCATAAACCTGATGGGGGAAATGTTTCCCAAGTAGCCTTTGTTTGGAGCACAGCTGGGGGAGGATGTTTTTGCACTACAGGAAGTCCATGTCACAAGCTTCCAATGGGGTTGGAGGTGGAGTCTCTGTGTAGTCAAACCACACAAAAGGCATTTACACTTCAGTGTATTATTTGCTTTCTCATATTGTGACCATGATCTGTGACAGTCTGAGGTTCTCAGTCTTGATTCTGCACCTCTTTTGCATCATCTGAAATGGGTGAATGTAGTGGGACTGATTTTTAAAGTTTTCTTTCTTCATTTGAACAAAACC
Organism: Promerops cafer; assembly: GCA_013398275.1. Classification (NCBI taxonomy): domain Eukaryota; kingdom Metazoa; phylum Chordata; class Aves; order Passeriformes; family Nectariniidae; genus Promerops; species Promerops cafer. The sequence continues at coordinate 413,840 of VZSE01015530.1, forward strand.
AAAACATCTTTTTTGACCTTTTCTAATTAGTCTAGCAACTGTTTGTTCTTAGGCCAATCATTAAAGCAGCTCCCTTGAATCACAGGTTGTTTCTCTGTCTGAGTGAAATAGCTTACTAAGGTGCAACAGTATTTGTGTCTTTACTGAACCCTTTATGCCAGTTCTGGCCTCTATCTTTCATAGCTTTTTTGCTCAATGAAATTTATGAAAGTGATTGTTGAAGAGTATTACATTAATTCAAATAAATTTATGATTTTGAAATTGACAGAGATATCTTCAATTCAGAAGCCTAAACATGATCATGAACTGTGAAGTAGTTTTCTTTTAAACAAAGTGAGTGCTGCACTCAGTTTTGATACAATCTTGATATATACAAGACACACTCAAAAATAATAAGAAAAATTAATTTAATTAATATTTTTTAATGGTACTGTGGTAAAATTGCAAAAATGGTCTTTGTTAAGGTCTGAATTATTATTTTCCAATAGTCTATTGTAATTTTGACGTTCTCCTTGTAAGCATGTGCCCAGTTTGTGGTTTTTTTTTTTAATTGGATGCCACTTTTTCATATAATGTATCAGGGAATTTGTGCAATAATGCTCTGTAGGAATTATCAGATTTCCATAAAAACAAGAACATAAGATCATCTGCATGCCTTGCAATAATTCTTTGTACTAGCAATTGCTTTTCCTTGCAGTGCTGGTGGGTTAATGCAATCAACTCTAATTTCTCTATACCAACAGTCATCTTCCAGATGAGTAGTTTTTAATCTTGTAAATTTAGAGATTTTTATGTTATATAATAAACTGCATACAACTACAGTCAAAATAAAGCCAAAAAATGGAGTAGCAGAGGTGATGCAGGAAACAGGTAGTTAAGGAATATTGTCTAATCTGTTATCCATAGTACACTGGATTCAATTCAGTGATGCATTATTTCATTCATGTCAATATTTAATTTAATTTTAAGATAAACTCTTGTATTTCATCATAATTGGTATCTTGTGAGGAGAAACAAGTAGTGAAAAAACTGGAAATTCAGAAAGGTATGAACAGTATAGCAAAAATATATTAACTGGCTTAGAAATAAAGAAAAAGGGGAAAGAAATACAAAAGAATTATATAAGAGACTGATTTTTAAAGTTTTCTGTAATGCATCAATAGTAGCAGTGTTCTTCAAAAAGGTATGCAAGTGATTACTACAGTCTAAACTTCCCTTATACAGAGTAATATTAAAACGATAAAGTGCTGTTCATAGGCATGATTTACATATTAATACATATAAATTATGAAACAAATCATAACTCAGTGTATAGTATTTACAGTTCATTGTGTGTCATGCTAGAGCAACTTGACAATGGAGATGATTAAGTTTATGTCAACTTCTATGGTCACCTGGATTATGGTACTGAATTTTCTGAGATTAATTAACCTGAATAGCCTAATTACAGTCAGATAAGGATCTTATAGGGAAATATTTAAGAGGAAGGAGGAAAAAAGGTTGAATTAGAAACTGTCTGAAGTTTGGAAGTACTCTGAATATCTTCAGCAACACTTGTCTCTTGATCTTTGATCCAGAGTAAGCCTTTTCTGTGCTGCAGCTTTTAACTATATAACCACCTAATAATGAGAACTATAGCTTGGTCTTGCTGCAAAATGTCTTCCTGCAGCTAAAATATTCTGTCTAGCATCTCATACTTTCTAAATGTATTTATATCAGTGCATTACTCATCCGTAACATTACCTGAAAAAAATGACAAGTTGCTTTGTTCACAGCAGGCCCATTGAGATTCACAAGTTATATTTTGCACTGAAGAAAGAGAAAAAAGCCTCCAGTGTTAGCTTATTTACCCATTAGTGAGACTTGGGCTCTAGTAATTGCTCCAATGAAAATTTAAGTACCACGTTTAAAAAGCGACTTAGAAAAGATTGAGGACAGCAAAATAACACATGGTTTTGTAGTGAAAGCATGACAGGGCAGGATGAATCTTGTATGGTTAAGTGTCTTCATGCAAAACTTCTATATACTCACAAGCTATAGCACAATCACTGTGTTACTGGGGTCCTGTTGCCACTTCTTTCCCTATTACACCACCATTTAAAGGAAAAAGGCTGGTTATTGCACTGCATTTGAGAAAAGATTTTGATAGTGATTCTTCACTGGAAAAGGTACCTTCCTGACCTCTGGGGTTAATGTTAAACCTCTAGAGCCACAGCCAAATGAGTAGGCCATTAACTATACCCTAGATTGAGGTTAAGCTAACTGTGGAAAATTACTAGATATGACATGAGACATTGCTGACAAAAGTTACAGATAACTCAAGGAAAGATGGGTGGATCTTAAAGGCTGGAAAGGAATTATGTGAGAAACAGCTAAATTCCATGGGCTGTTGGAAGGTAACATTGAGAACCTTGGGGGCAGCATAACATTGTAAGACCAACGGCACTATGTATCTGTAACATTAATACCATGTATGGCTGATACTATATCAAAATGCTATGTGTGGGTATGGATATCATAAATCCAGGACCAGTAGGGACATGTAATAAGAGACAGGTTGTTTATCTGGGAGAAGACTGGCGCTGAGAACGAAAGATACAAGAATGTGAAGAAGAACACCTGGATAATCCAAATTTTGTGGCCAGGGTTGTCATAGGTTACTAGTCAGGCAAACTTGTGCTTAGATTTTTGGCTGAAACAGATCAATAAACCATAAGAAGTAAACCTGCTTTCTTTTTAGTCAGTGGCACTGGGGTGGAAGTGGTGGGGAACTGCTGCCTCTTAATAGCAAGTTTACATCCAGACAGAAGGAGCATCCTGGTGTCGCTATGCCGGTGCCTGTTCCATACCATCAGCTACCCTCTGCTTCATAAAAGTTAAACATATTTCTGTGAGATTAATGTTAAGTGGTATCCTTTACTCAGTATATCCTGCTGCATCATTTAGGCATCTCCCAGCTATGCATAAATCCAGCAACTGGCCAATCCCTCCTTCTCCCCTGGCCCTGGCTTTCAGGCATTTATTAAGCCATAATGTTATTCCATGCATTATAAGAAGAATCCGGCCATCTGATCTGCACCACTAACAGGACTTCAGGCAAATACTACGTGCCTGCAAGGAAAGTGCTATAGAATATTCACTTTCTGGACAATCAAAACAAAAGACACCCATGGTGTTGAGTCATTCCCAGGACCTCCAGTAAAAAATGACAGGGTGTACTCCCTGACTTGCAGTATGCATTGCTCCTGTCTTGTGTACCATGTCCTTTCCACTTTGCCACATCTGAATCTTTATTACTTTCACCCTATCAGTTTATTAGTTTACTTTTTACTTCAACTTACTTTTACTCAGTAAGCTGTAAGTACAGTGATAGGACAAGGGGGAATGTCTTTATACTGAAAAAATGTAGATTTCAATTAGATATTAGGAAAACAATTTTTACTGTGAGGGTGGCTGAAGGCAGCTCAAGCTTGTTGCTCTCTGTGAAATGAAACTGAAACACTTTGCCCAGAGAAGTTGTGGATGCCTCAGCCCTGGTAGTGTTCAAGGCCAGGCTGGATGGGGCTTTGAGCAACCTGGTCTGTGGAAGGTGTCCCTGCCAAAGGCAGTGGGGATAGAACTAGATGACCTATAATGTCCAAAGCCATTCTATGATTGGGCACAGCAGCCTTTACTGCAATCTCTTTTACTAGCTGTGGCTGAACCTTATGGTGTGCCAACAGCTTTGTCTAAACCACAGACAATTTAGCAGGGATTTCCAAGGTCACAACCTGAAACTCCAATCTTCTTCAACCCCACCTATGGCAGATTTTCTTTTTTTATCAAACTATACTCTCTGACTACTAATGATAATTAAGATGTGAAATAGGGGTATACCACAATATGTAAATATTAAATAATAATAATAATAACAATAATAATAAATAACAATGGCAACTTCATAAATAAAATTATGTTTCTAGGTTGAGCTTATATTCTGGAAAATTATTTGGAAATGAGTAAAGTGGTACTCAGGATAGTCCTCAAATTTACTACAAGAATTGCATAAAATACTGTAAGAGGGTTCTGTAAGGAATGTAGGTGTAGTACAGTGCTGTTATGTTTTTGCTCATCCAATCCTAAATTACATTTTTTACACAGGCGCAGTCTTAAAAGGAATTATATGCATGGTATCTTCAAGTATGAAGGCATAAAACTTAGTCTACTTGGTTTTCTGTGAAAATGAAAAAATATCTCCTCAAACAAATACATCAGAAAAGCATGTTACTCCTTATTATTGAAGGACCTAATCCAGTAGAAAACAAGAATAAAATTCTACATGCCAGTCAATTATCCAGGTGTCAACATACACATAGGTTGACTGTGTACCCAAAATTAAGGCAAATATGAATGCTTGGTTTGCTGCTCCTATTACTTTCTTTACTTGTATAATTACTACACACTCTGGTGCTGTACCAAGTCAAAACCAATGGCTAAACACACTACAAAATCTCAACAAAAACCATTGACTGACAACAAATGATTTTGCACATTCCTTAAAGCAGACTGGTTTTGTAAGGTGATTGTTGTTAGCTAGTGTCGTTTTGTGAGGTAATGTACCTACAGAAATCTGACTCTTATATTTTGGTTTTCAAAATGTATATCCTTCCACAGGATTCACTTTGATTTCATTAAACTTTTTATATAGCTATAAAAGGTTGGGTATAATTTATTTTTGTACAGATTAGACAGCATATTTTTTTATTCTTTTGTTATGGACAGAGTAAATCTCTTTGTTAACTCTAAGGGTTTTTTTCCCTGATTATTTAATCAGACTCATAATTTATTATTTTGGCAAATGAAGTAAAAAGATTGTCTTACAATAATTTATATTTATTTTAATACATTTGCATATGTATTTGGTATGCCTACAGGCATATATTTGGGCACAGGCTGTGTGTCCAAGTAATGGTGCTATCTCCTGGTATGCCCTTCTAATATCTTTAATAAATTATACTATCAAATAACTACTAAGATAAATAACAAGATGGAAGGAAAATATCTGCTGCATAATCTTGGTTCTTTTCCCTTATATAGAATATATCTAGCAAAATTGTTTTTAGAGAAGTTCATTATACAAAATCAATTATTATTACCAAAGTATCCACCCCTGATATAACTTTTGTTGTAGTATTATATTCTTGTGGTCACCCAAGACCACATGGATGGTTAGCCCCTCAAAATAGGTAAAATTCGAAACTGTAGGATAGTGTGCTTCCATGAAATGTACAATAAAATGTACAACTTTATTTATAGACTATGGTTGAGTGATTTTTCTACTGCGAAGTGCAGAAGTGAGGTTAGCAAGTTAAGGGCACTGCATCAAGAGCTGATTAATTGACTCTGAGAGAGTGAATATGTGTCTGCCATGCTAGAGCAAAGACCATATGTTACACTATCACTTTCATTCCAAATGCATCTTAGCCGAGTGACAAGAATAATTTCTGACAAGCAAGGAATTTGTCTAATACAAGAGATATCACCATTTGCAACAGCAGAATTGCTGAATGACCTGCGGTCGGTCCTAAGACTTACTCTTAGGCAACATACTAAGGCTTCATTTAAAATTGACAGTGTTTGTCATCTCTGAAAGGAGCTGAAGAAAATGTCATTCAAAGTCAGTGCTTCAGAGTGCTGAGTGCCAGACAGAAATTAATGCAGCTTCTTTTAGATCAACTATGTTCATGGTAGATATCAAAGGGGTGCAATAAATGTTGAAAATCATTTCACTGCAGACATAATATCGTGTTGGATAAAGTGTTAGAAACATTGCTTTTGGAGCTAAATTACACATTCTAAGATGTCAATATCTTGTTTGAAGCAAGTAAGGTCCATTTACCCTATTTTGCATACAAACTCTGTGGTTCACTTTTAAATCATACCGATTAAAATAATCAATTTTATTTACAAGTGTGCAGTTCTTCAGATAAGTTACTTTGTTGCCATAATGATTTCTTTCCCTAGTGACATAATATTCAATTTAACAAATCAAATTTAGTTAGTAATTCTATGGTTTTTAAAACAGTAAAAACTGAAGATTCAGTTCTCCTCACTGCAGTGAGGCAATCACTATGCTAACTTTTTCAGTGTCTGAAACTGAAAGACACAGGAAATATATGATTTTGGAAACTGGTGTTTCACTAAATTCAGAAACTATTTAGTGAATCCTCAAGCACTTGTATTAAGTTAACCCAATAGTTTGGTTCTGATAATTTTGTAACATTAATCTGTACTGTATGCTTCACACAACTTAGCCTGTTTAAAAGGTCAAAAAATGACACAAGATCTATGGCCTCAGGCTAATCAGGAAACACTGACATTAAAAAAATTAAGAACTAATTAGACTTTCTATAGCCTCCTAACCCATATTACATGTGCATAAGCATATATTTTACATAGACTATATGATTCTAAAATTATGAATGCCATGGTTGGAACAGGACCTTTGGATCAGAATAAGAAGCATTTATTACATCTTTTTGTACTCATTAGATATCTTTATAAATATACACATAAATTCCAATATCTCTGAAAAGGCATGTGCTAACTCAAATATTACAAACCTTTGAAGAAGATACAGATGCACAAGGCTATTTTTCCCTTTGCCTCCTCTTTCTCCTTTCCCTGAATTTTGTGGGGTAAAAATAAATATTGCCTTTGTATCTGCAGAAGAAAAGGTTCAGATCCAGGAATCATTTGTTACTGTTTTTGCTGCTTAGAACTGAAGGAAGAGATATGGTAGAAGGGAAAGGAAAATGGTCTACTGAAATTCTCCCTTCTGAGTTGAATGCCTGGGTTCCACATAAAACATAGTTAATGTTCTACCAAAGGGAAGCATAGCCTTCAGAGTGATAGAAAACTGTCAGTTAGATAAGTATTCATTAAAAAGAAAATAATCAGGGAGGCTTAAGAGACTGACTGGAGAGAGGAAGGCATCTGCTCATAGCCAGTCAGAAGCCTCCATCTGTGTACCATCCTGGTTTTTCAGTCTGCACTTGTCTCTACTGTGTGTGAAGCCAGAGCAGAGCAGAACAGGTGCTATTCCCTGAACAGCTATAATGGCTATGATATATGGGATTTACCTCCCAATCCAAGCTCTGCATGGTCTGGAGAAAAAACTTTCACTATTTCTTTGTCAATTGCCATGCAGGGGACGCACTGGCAGACTGCAGTACCTTTCCATGTGGCTTGCAATTTAGTGATTTCTGATCAACTAGCCAAACTTTCAATGCTGCACGACACCAAGATGGCTATGGTTCAAGATATGACAGCCTCTGCTGAAATTCAGTACATCCATGGTGGATAAATTCCCCCAAGGATGTTTGAAGAGGTGAATTTCATATGTACTCCAATTCAGTTCCTATCTGTAAAAGAGAAAGTAACATTTCCCTGCTTAGCTCACAAGACCATACTTAGGATAAATTAAGCACTGTAATTCATGTTGCAATCAAAAGTAAAGTGTTTCAGTGCCAATCAATAAAGGCCAAATGAAACAGAATCTATAACCTCTGAAATCATTGACAATGGAGTGCTTAGGGAATGTTAAATGCTTAGAAAGTGCAGGATTAAAGCTCTGAGCAAGAAGCCAATTGCAGTGACTCCCAGAGAAAGTTATAAGTAGAAAGTATCTTCATTTTTGCCTGACCCTGGATTCCTTTCTGCTCTTTCTGAGCTATGCATACAGGACCAAGAAAACCCCTTCTCCACAGAGCACTTGCCTTAAAGGTAGGAGACAGGATACTGCTAAACCAAGTATTTTACCTGCAAGGCCCCATCTTCATCAAATCACAAATCTGGCTGTTAGAGCTATGGTGTCCAGCCTAACCAGTGGAAAATTTATATGGCTAATCAGCATTGCTGCAAGGCAGAATACATAAAAAGCTTTTGGAAATGAAATCTTTTCCTGGAATCTTTGTCCAAGGAAGAATAGGAATCATGCTCATTTTTCAAGATGCCTGCTGACCCTTTCATATCTGTTATTACTAAGTCTTCTTAGGAAAACATGTTGTTTTCCAGGTCACATTTACACTTTAAATCTTTAATAATCTAAATTAAATTGACAATAATGCTGTCATATATCTAGTCTGTACAAGAAATATTCTTCAAAAATGCTTTCCCTATTTAAATACCTGTCATTAGATTTCATGAATGCAGAATGCATGCAAAAATACTTATAGTGAGAGGAGATGGGGAAAAGTGTCTTTATATTTAACTTTCTATTATAGATATGTTCAGTGAAGCAGCATGAAGGATCGTATAACTGTACCAAAATAAAAGATTTCCTAAGAGAGTTCTCTAATTTCATATTAGCTTATTCCCCCTCCGCAACAGAGTGATTACTACACTGAGTGATATAGAAAAATGGGAAAAACAGCAGGCTTCATCAGTTTTAAAGGAGTCAGCATTACTGGTGTTTCAAGCTGAGAAAATAATTGTCAGCAATGACACTGAGTAGGATAGGAAGTTTATATGTTTCATATTCACCTAGTATTTATGTACTGCACAACCTCTTTTCAGATGATCTGTATTTTCCTTGAATAAAAATAATTTCTTTTTGTATTTTGTCTTCAAAAACCAGCCTGTAGTTAGTTTTCATCTCATCTGTAATTCTGAGTTTCAGTGCCATCAGCTAAAGTAATAAACATTTCTGCCTGGAAGTGTGCTTTAAAGAGATCCTTCTCAAAATTCATACCTTTAATTTAGCAAAGTATTGTTTAGGGTTTTAAATAAATCTTCGCCAGATTTGAGAGGTAGTCATATGGATGAATTCACAAACAATTCTTTGAAATTACAGAAACCAGAAGCTTTACAGACAAAAACAAAGAAAAGAAAATAAATATATGTAAAGCAGATACATTACTTGAACAGAAAACTCACATATTCCCCAAGGCATGACAACCATTACTTTAAAGCTCATTTGTTCAATCTTTTCTATAACCCAGAATAAACAAAATGGTTGTTTTTAAGGCAACATAAAAAACATTGTTTTTAATTTGAGTCTGTTCTTGTGAATGAAACATCATCAAGAAAAAAAATTTCAGTCACCTGGAACAAAGTTATTTTACAGGGCTAAGTGGAAATCAAAATTTCTGTGACTTTATTTTTCTGTTTGCTTCAAATCAAGAGAAAATTTAGAACTATAAGAAGGTGATAAAACTAAAACACTGAAAAGTCTCTCTTTGTTTATAACTACTATGATGCATTATAATTTTTAGCCATAAATCTTTAGTTCATATGAAATATAGTTTGTCTTGACAGCAGACAATGAGGCATTTGCTATCCACGTGGTCTAACTTCTGCGTAGGTGATACCTGTAGAATAAAGTAATTTACTGTGAAGAAGAGGAAAACAAACAAAATCCCCAATGGAACCATATAACTTGGAGAATGCTTATTTCCATTCAGCTACATATATCAGGAATATGCCTGTGTTGTACTATGGTAAATCAAAGAAGGATGTGTTCAAATAGGTATTTTTCATTATATTTTATTTGGTTAAGCCACCTCTTTTAGGGGGACATTTTTGCATTCTATGCTAAGTATATTTTCCTAATAAAAGAATGTTCTATTTCAATATTTATGATGGATGAAGTAGCCTTCCTTAAGTCATGACAATTTTAAAGGAATCTATTCTTTTTCACATGAAAAGAAACTGGAAGAATGGCACACATTTTTTTTCAAGCAGCTGACAGCTGGCAAAATCCAGTTTGAGACCAGCAACCTAGCTACAAACATCTTGAACTCCTTTGAATTTCTTAAACTGCTCCAGTCACAAACAAGAGTAGCTGCATAGGAGTTTTGATCATATCAAATAAAGAAATTTAATTTAATAATTGAAATATATGTGCTCAGAAAAATAAAAAAATTGAGAAAAAGCACACATATATCTTTGAGAACTTAGGTGAAGAACAAGAAGAATTTATAGTGATGTTCCTCACAGACAAATTAAATTTTTATTTTCAGCAATTTTAATGATTTTAGTGCTATTGCGTGCTTCTTACAGAGATGTTTTCAGCATTATATATGCTGGCCCTCTCCAAAAAGAATAATCAGAATGAAATATCCTGAGTACCAAGAGGAAATCCATCACTGGAACTGTGGAAGTAATCACACAAAAGTTGCCTGCCTTAATTGTCCTGCCTAACTCTTCTATCTTAATTATTTCTTACTAAAAGTATATATAGAATTACAGGTTTGATGGAAATGAAGACATTTGATGAAAATTGAACACAATTCTGTTGTTACTTCCCTAATCAGGATAAAATCAGATGCCTCAGAACAGCAATGATCAGCATTTCCTTTGACCTTAAGTGATCTAACCAAACAGGAAAAGCTACCATTCTTATTTGTACAGGTTTTAGAAAAGTGAAAATGGTGACCTACAGAAAGTGCCTGGTATAACAGAATCAGATAAAGCTTATCATCATTAATGGACAGATTTTATTGATTTCAGTTAGCTTTGCATCAGCGTTACAGAATTTGCTTCCTCTCACCTTGTATGAGGTGAAGCCTCACCACTGAGGGTAACATAGTGCAATTATGACTAGATTTTTGAAAAGTCTAAAATATTGTGTAAGCATATAAAAGTTAGTTTGTACCTTTGCTACGTGCCTAAAAAGATAAAAGGGTCTTCAGTGACAAGTGTAAATAGCCAACGTAATTGAAAATTAAACTACTTTGTTGACTATTAAAGTTTAGCTTTATTACAAAAAAAAAAAAAATTACTCTAATTGTTAATCTAATGCTTCTTTTCTGACTTGCATTTCCTGGCCATGTTATTAATCATGGCTGCTCAAATTGTTATTTTAATAGAATTTATTTCAGCTCTATAAATTTGTAGATCCATTAATTGTAAAGATTCCACATTGAGAAGAACTATTAAGAAATTCAAGTGTTCTTTTAGAAAAATATGGATGAATATTCTGTTGCACATGTCTATTTGTAGTGTCATGTATTGATCCAACTTCCATTACAAATTAAGGTCAGATCTAGACAGAGTAGTTTGGAAGGCATTTAGTGCACTATATGCATTATTTTGAGTCACACACAGCATGACACAAGATAATTAAAATTTAATTGTTAGTTTATCACTCTCCAGAGTCAAGTAAACACCTACATTTTCTGTGTTCATGCTAGTTTGTATCATTAAGGTCAGTTCTGTGATATTGCATTGAAAGCAGCCATTGTGGCTTGAAAACAAAAAGTAGCTTTTAGTATCCAGTATTGCAAAATTAAAGCAGCAAAATTGTATTCTGAGACATCACATCAAGTCAGAAAAATTGCCTGTGAGATTTGCTGGCTAATTATGTCCCGACCTTTGACTGTGTCATAGGAAACCATTAAATCCTTCACAGTAAAGGAAATGTGTTTGTGATGTCTTCACAGAAATCCATCTTCATCATGATCACAACTTTCTCATTTTTTTATTTCCTTGTGGACTGAACTCTTAAAAAATGGGATTTTTTTGGTATTACATAAGAGTTCTGATCAGAATAATTCTGATCTATGTATTTATACAAGATCAGATGCATTTTCTTGCTCCCATTGCTTTTTTTTTTTTTGGATGTTCAACTGTAGAGCTTGTGAATAAAACAAGTTTTTGTACGGACTTTTGAATTATAAGGGGAGAAGATCAATTTTCATCCTAACATTTGCAAGCACCACATATACAGAAATCTATAGTAAACCTAATCCTGTATCATCTTGCCATATTGGAAAAAAATACTGTGACACTAATTTTTTCTAATTTAGACTGCTATTGAACTTTTCTAGAAGATACATACTCTTTCAGTGGATGCAAAATATGTGTTATTCCAGTTTCTGCCAGTCACATTGGCATGGAGTAATTGCCTAGAGCAAAGAGTAGGTGGTCAGGGCGGAAACACTATTTCTGACTAAAAGTTTTCAAGATATGGAAATAATTTCTCATATCAAGTCTATATAAAATTAAATTGAGAGTAAAAAAAACCCAATCATTGAGGTGTTTTTGTCAGGTATTAAAAGTTTTGGTTCACATTTAGTTATTTACTTTCAATTGTTAAAATGTAATCAGTTTAAATCTTCAAATATAAAGCTGTTTTTACAGTAAAACTGGATACTTTTTTTCAAAGAGAACAAAATAAAACTTGTTTATGTGAAAAATAGCAGCCTGCTATTCTGACAAGCTCTTAATTATTATTGATCCAGGCAGACCCTTTCGAAGGATGCTTAGTCACTGATAAAATCCACAAAATTCTTTCATGATTTTTTGAGAAGTGAGCATTATGTTAAAACTAATTTTGGTACTTGTTTGAGAAGAATTACTTTTTTCCTGAAATAATACCAGTGTGGAAATGGTGAATGTTAGACTGATATCTCTTTGCTAGAGCAGGGCATAACAATGTATCATATGTATCTAATTTGCCATGGTATTGTAATGATTCATTATCACATACTCCTCCCTTTAAAGTTTAGCTGACATCTTTGAAAAAGGTGAAAAACTAATTGGCCAGCTTTCCTTAGTGTTACAGTTAGTTTGGTAGTGTTTTATGTGAGTCAATCAATTACTCTAGATCCTAAGTGAACAAATTTAATTCTACTTCCTGCAAAGCAGAGTTAAAAGCTTTCCCTTTTCCTGCTTGTAATTTTGCAATATTAATAAAAGGGGGGAGAAAAGTAATTTAAGTAAATTACTTTTTATTAAGATGTAATGTCCAAAGAGACCATTGACCACACACATTAATGTCCTGATAAGAAACAACTTTCAACATTTATCACAATCTACTTGAGTCCTCAAGAGTCACAACTCAATAAAAAGCTGCTTGTAATTCAGAAAATTGGCTGATGGGGCAGAATGCTGAACTGTTCTGTATATGCTATAGACAAAGGTCAGAAAGGCCATGTAACATATAAACACCACAAAATATTTTTCAGGACAGTTTTATCTATCTTAGAGACACATCAACACAGAAAAAAATAGAAAAAAAAACCCTAATTTAAATTTGAAGTCCACAGAGAAAATGTTTCAGGCAATGCAAATTTTTGTATATTAACTAAACTTTACTCTGAGGTATAAAGCCATTGAGTGTGTTTTATTGGTGAAAACAGCTTTATTTCCCCCATGTAAAACTCCCTAAGTAAGTCCCTACAATATTTCTGAATTGAATGCAAAAATTTACCTATAGGTATGGTTTAATTCAGCTATTTCTGATCCATAGTTTTCCTTTTCAGTACCATAAACCACAATTATTCTATTTAGCGCCCACAATTAATTAAAATTGTAATGATTTTTTAATCATCTTTTGCATATATTAATCTTACATTTTCTTTTTCTAAATTAGAAAGCAAGAAAGTATATATTTATCTGTTTATTACATTAAGAAATTTAGGAAATTATGGTGAAAAACTATTGATCCTATTCCAAACTGGAAGCAGTAAGAGACAAAAAGAGAGGAAATAAAAGAACCAAGAATGAGCATTATGTTCATACTGGATTGTTTATGTCTACAAAACATTGATAGAGCTCCTAGCTCTAATGTTACAAATACAAAAGTATCCTTCAAGGTTCCAGGTTTGTTTACATACAAAAATACAATTCTAAAATCACTCTGATAAAATTTAGAACCATAGGAAAGAATATGACCTTAATTTCTTAATTTTATCATTGCAGAAATATTCTTGCAAAATTAATTAGAAATAGAAAGAAATTCTATTTCAGTTTTAATTAAGATAAAGAGCAGTAAATTACTCTGATGAAATGGTCCACAGGGAATAGAAGTGTTTATTATTTGCCCCTTTACAACAGTGAGTAGAAAGTAAATACAAAATGCTACAAAATCCAAAGAGAAGATTGAATTCTTAAATTAACAATCTTCATGTAAGCAACAACAACAAAAAATGCAACTGCCATAACTTTTCTCCATTTTTTTAAGAACTTCCAAGTAACTTAAAACTTCATTTTATATCCATTAGTCTTTCATATCTCAAAGATCTTGGCTAGCTACTTTGGCCTTGATAACCTGTAATCAAGTTGCATTAAACTAACTGCTTTTTATATAAATTTTCTAACATATTTGATTTTCTAACATATTTGATTTGATTTAGACAACTTAGGGTTTTACAGAAAACACCAAGACCTACTTCTCTATGTTTCAGAAAAAGAGCTCTAGGGGGATGCTGTCTCTCCCTTCAGAGATGAGTTTTAGACAGTAGAGCAAACTTCGAGGATATTTTAGACTGTGGTTATGCCCAGTTCTGTCATGCATGTCACAGTTCCCCACATATTAGGGAAAGGACTATACATGATATTTTTTGATCATTTTTTTTATGATGCTTTCTCAAAATGAGCTGCAGTTCTATAGTTTATATTATGTCTATAATGTGTAATAGATGATAAGCTATGTCAAACAAGTAGGCTAATGCTACAAATATATGTTATGAAACATCATCACCTTTATTAACTTTGTCTGCTTCATTTAAAATTAAATAAAAATGGTTTATTTGATGCAAAATATAGGACTTGGTTCTGTTATCCTCATAGGATCCAAGGTTATTGATAGCATTTCTTGGATGGGTGAAATGATGTTTTCAGGCATATATTACAATTATATGCCTATATTATGCCCTTTTTTTTTTTTTTTTAATAGTGTAGTGCATCTCTAAATTACTCTCACCTTAGCACCTCTCCTGAAAATTTGGATGTGGTAATTATGAATTATAATTTATTTAAACTCTTAATGTCAGAGGGATCAAAGGCCATACAGCTTCCTACAAAGAAAGTTCCTCACTGGTTTATAGCACAAGACCTATGTGAGACCTGTGCTTTAATAGAGCAGCTCCTTGTGCCTGCCTGTCACTGTTAATGATGCGTAATTTATGGAAATAGTAGACAGTAATTTCTAATCAGCAAAGCTGCAGCTAATAAAGCTGGAATATATCATATAGGATTGATGTCAGATTTTTAAAAAATGAAATTGACAGGTGAATTTGCTCCTATCAACAGCTGTAAGACTACTTTAGAAAAGCATTCAGTCTATTCAGTAACACATTTAAAATATTGGTTTAAATCCTATTCTGTTTAATAATTATTTATTAATAAAGGTAGATCTAATAATCCTAGAATGACAGAACATTCAGTAAGTTAATTCTTTACATTATATTTCAATACATAAAAGTTTCTATTTTAGTACTTTAATTTTTAATATATGAACTATGAACCAATTTAGAGTAGTTACTTATATCCAGCAACTGGAAAGGAAAGGTCTCTGGATTTTTATTATAGCATTGCTATGTACATTACACGGCTTTTCTGTGACAGTTGTATGGATGGAAGTTCATTTTTTAAATTACAAGGATAGGTGTCTGCATTGCCACCGATATTATTCCTTAAACTGCATGAAATTATTTTATAAACACAAGATTGTGAACAAAACTATGCAGTGTCACCTGCTCTTCTATGTTATCCGAATAGGTTATTTGATGGTCACTTTTTTACAAGTCAAAGTATTTGGGAGACATGAAAAGTCTTTCCTGTCAAAGGCTTTGACATGAAAATCTTGCTTCAGCTGCTGGCTCTTCTTCAGAGTAAAAAGTTTCTTACTGAACTAGGTTACTCATCAAATTTCTAATCTTCTTTCTTTACTATTCCTTCACCAGCTTTTTAAAAAATCTGAGTACCATCATAGGGGCGGGATGTGAGAAAGGTTATATTTCTCTCAAAAGTGTGTGTTGTATAGACAATATCTCAAATCATCTCTAGTTCTGAATTTGATCACAGAAATGTCTAGGAATATAAAGAATTCATCAGACCTTTTTACTGTGTTTGCTAAATGTATCCTGTTTAGAAATATCTATATATGTTTGTGTGCAGTTTAAAATTTGTATGAATCTGCATGGAAAGTCACTGAAGTAAGACTACCTTCTAGCTTATCATAAACTCTTCATATAGATGATCTCTATCATATTACTTCATATTCAGGATTGACATATGCACTCAAACTGTGCAAAATATGGTAAGTATTTTTAAAATTAATCATGAGAGTCATTATCATTTTGGGCTACACTGAGAAGGCAACAAATGTCTTCATGATGACAGTGGAATAGACAAAATATGGCACTGATGGAGTGGAGCAGATTGTTCAAGCAGCTTGCCTGATTGACTGTATCAGATATTACTAGTCTGGAATAATCTGTAGAATCAACACCAGATGAAAGGAATTCCAGTATTCATCTGGTTTCTGTAGAGCTCAGCTGCTTCATGGCAGAATCTGAAGCTTTTGAAAGTTTAAACAGAGAGGGTGATACTCATAATGAGGCATATATGTGTGTTAAGATGAAATAAACCCCAAGAATCTTTTATGTGTTTTTGTTCTTCCTGTTCTTGTTTGCTTTCCTGCTTCTGGGAAATATAAGTTGCCTTTATAACCAAGCATTGAGGGATGGGGAGAGTCTCAGGAAGCCGAAGCTGGATACCTTTTGAATAATGTGCTTTTGTCACAATACAGGGGTAATCTGGATAGAGCTATATGACTTCTAATATTGCGTCTAGCAAGGTAATGTGATATTCCATCAGGTCCTGGAATATCTTAGCATAGTTGTTTTTCTGCTTGGTTACTTGGAGTACTTACTTAAATCCTTTTATTCTTCATATATTTTTGTCTTCTAATACTTGTCTGTTTGCATGGTGTCCGAGGGCCATGAATAAGAGTGGTTGTAACTTATATTTAAGTCCCCTGAACCCATGAATAAATTTTTGGTATTGTCTTCAATGGGACAAATGGAAATAGGAATGCAACCTAATAGGAATGTAACATAAATCTTTTGAATTATTAAATAATTCTTTTTTCTCTGCTGCTAATATCATATTCAAAATCTATACTAATACTGGAGATGCAGATAGTGAGTTAGCATATTATTCTTGGGCTGTAGCAAAATCAATAGAAACTTGCTGACTTGAGTGAGCAAAGCATCAAATCTGCAATGAATGTCTCTAAAGGCATAAAAAATCCCCTTGAACTTTCATTATAGAAGCTGTGTTTTAAAATATGTACTAAAAGAATAAAGCATGCTACTTTTTATAGACTGATAATCTTCTGTGAGTCTTCAGATGAACAGAAAATTGTACCAATGAAAGGCAATTTGTAAGGGTGAAGTAAGAGGGAAAGGTTTCATAGCACTAACTAGCAATTGTTTAGATCAAAGAATAACCAGACATCAAATACAGGAGTGTTTCCAAGATATCTTAGATAATGAATTTCTTTACTGATTCAATTCCTTAGGGACTAATTTCAGATAGTCATACAATGTATGCCAAAGCTTCTACTTAGCATATTTTGTTCTGAGATAATAACTCCTGGTTGAATATCTGGGCATGTTTTATTTTCCCTGAAGCTGAAAAAAGTAGGATTATTCCAGCAGAAAGTTGTAATGCTTGGGAATATCTTAGGTTCTGAACTCTGATTTATATTAGATTTTACCTGGTGCCCACCTTCAGGAGGATATTTCTACAGTTTTGCTGGTTTTTAATATCTGCCAAAGAACAAATGACAGATATGTCTTCTGTGTACTAAGCCATCAATCAGAAGTGCAGTGCTTCTGGATCTGTAGTGGTCTAGGGATATAAGTGGCATAAATTTCCAGAGGGAGATAATATCTTTAATAAAATTATGGGGAAATAGATTTTTTTGAGGAAAGAAGGCCATAAAATACTTTGGTCTTAGAGTGAATAACTGCCTTTCTACCTCTTTCTCACAATGTCAAGGATTTTATCATCTCTTGCCATTATTCTCCTCCATTAATTATCCTATTTTCTGAAAGTATCTGTTTACTTAATGAAATGGAATTGAAGGTGTTTGTTCCAATGTACTTCATTTGGAATTGAGTATATTTTAGACATCTACTAATTCCTTCCTTTTTTCCAGGTATTCCAATTGGTCCAATAAACTATACTACTTCTCCCTAAGAAATCTACTTATTAACCAACAAGACTGGTAAGTGATTGTAAGTCTCTTTGGTGGAGGAATTCCTGCCTCACTTGTACTTTTCACTGTACTGAAGCAAAAGCCCTGTGTGAGCTTCTGTACTCAATAAGAAGACCTTCATGCAAAAGATACAGTTAAACTGGAGATTCTGTTCATTTTTCTCTGTAGTCTTTTAAGTTCAAGAAACTTTACCTACCTTAGACTACACTTAGTTTATGACATAGCTAATAAAAATGGAATAGCAGTGTACACAAGGCATTGTTGTTTAGTATGCAAAATCATTATCCCAGACTTCAAGGACCTTGTTAATATGTAATCTATCTACAGTTATGCAGATGAGGTAGTGCACTGAGACATTCCTGTTCACTCTTTCATAATCTGTGACAAATTTTTTTATAAGAACTGTTTAGAAAATATAGTGAAAAACACATTAATATGTTGATATAATTGAACTTATATGATGTTAGCAGAAAGGAAGATACGTGGGAGTCATTAAGTGGCTTGTGCACAAGTTAGAAGGACTATGGCTGTCTTAAAATGCCACCCATTGTTATAACTAATTTTTCATTCAAACATAAAAGAGCATTTTCTAGGCACTGATTCTGATGACTTTGAAATATCTCTGAGTCCAAACAGCTATCTGCAAAGATACATGTGTTTTTATCATTTGTTACTAGATATTTTGTATATTAGTTAGAATTACTCCAAAGAAAGTGTTCTCTTAGTAAATCCTTTTTTTAGTATAGCTTGCCAGGGAAATTGCTAACAGAAGCAAAAGCTAGTGCTTAGACTGACACATAGTGATAGAGAAGCCTATGAACAGCCTCTGTGGGCTTAATATGAAACAATACTTTCAGATGTGACAAATTATGGTCAGGAGTTCTCCAGAACTGAAGAGACCATGACCTGCCCTTCTAATGGCATATGAATGAGATTAGAGAAGGAAGAACACTTGATGTCTTTTTATTACTCTTTGTATTTTCATTGTGTGACAGCACAACAGGGAGAATAACTTCCACAGTGTTTCTGCTTGGGCTGAGAAAGGAAAGAGGGGCAAGAAGTCATCAGACCTTTCTGCTCCCAGCCTCTTTCACTGGTGTAATTGAAAAGCACATGACCTTCAAAGACAGAGGACTGAGGTATAGAGCTGGGTTGCAAATACCATTCACCCAAGGAAGATCATGAGAGTGCAAATATTTAAAAATTGCATTATGTTAGAAAGGTATTTGAAGGGTAGAAGTATCATTAATAGCAGCTGTATAAGCAGTTAAAACAGCAAGGCTATCAAAAAAGTATTGGTTATATTTGAAATATAACTATTTCAATGGCTATCTGAAAGTTATTTTGGAAACACCATGTTTATTTAACAAAACAGTTGCTTTGTTAGGCAGTAACCCAGTTGCTTGGTGAATAAAGGTCAAGAAAATTACCTTTTTGTGGAAGTACTGTTGTCTTATGGAAAAATGCAGTAATGATCTTCATATAACACGGCAGCAAATATTTGTGTTGCTAACTTTTCCTGCTGCTTTAAGAAGCATTACAAAGATCTAGTTGGAAGTCACAAAGTCTTTGCCATTATAAAATCTGAACTAAGAAACCATCTGGGAAGAACACAGCGTAGTCTAGGCTGGGGTGACAAAGCAGCTGTTCTGGACCCTGTGCACAGTGTGAATGGTTTGAAAACACTACAAGGAAAAATAAAAAGATACTTTAGAGCTGAGTTTTCTATAAGTGTACGTAAATGTTCATGCAGAAAAGAAAAAATCAGTCTGTTTCTGTAAAGACTGTCATTCAACATCCCCTGGAGCACAAATAAAATCATGTTGAGAGTTGGTTTCCATCTTCTTTCTTTTCTGTAATGCCCCATGGCCCAAAACTCACATTTTGAAATAAACAATTGTACAAGCAACAACTTATTTGAAAGTTTTAGGAAAAAAAAAAAAAAAAGAAGAAGTAAATTAAAATAGTACCAAAGACATTATATTTTTGGTCAGAGTAATATTTTTTTCACATTTAGAAAGCATGAAAATGTCAGTGTCAATGGTAAAATAATCCAAACTTCTTCTCTACCAAGTACAACCTCTGTTGCAATTAAAAATTATTTTAGACAGTGTGACAGAGCTTGTCACCCCATTTTGTAATGGTTCAGACTTTTGACGTGTTTAACTATTGCCAGGCATAGATTTCAGGCCTTCACAGATATAGAGCAACCTTCTCCCTCCTTGCCTGTCTAGATGTGCAGTCTTTGTACAGTCTGCTTTTTGCCAAGCGCCGTCTCATTTTTCTGTAAGGTTTGGCTCTATGTCCAAAGAAAATATTTCTGATTGCATCAAGACTTACAGATAAGCACATGCTACAAGGTCAGTCCCCATCCAGATCACAAAACAGCTGAAGTACAGCACGGCCCATGTAGATTACTTTGGGACAGCACATTGCATGTAGATTACTTTGGGAAGGAGCCTGTTAGGGGTGAATGATGTGTTCCAGGTTTAACCTCTCTAGAGTGGTAGATCATACCCTTTCAGCTTCTCTGACATTTCAGAATCACCATTTGCAACAACTTAGATTTTCCCTTACATTTTTCTGCATTTTGCAATATCTGTAAAGCAGACAATTTCTTCTCTTTTAAAAAAATATTCTTCAAATTTTGTTCAGTCAGCCTTAGAGTGTTGCTCTCTCTGCCCTTCCTACTTTAATCTTATTGCACTCCCAGGACAAGCGCTCATGGCTTTGTAGAAAGGTGTTAAATGCTGTTTCACATGCCAGGTTGCAAGTTCACATGCTTTCTAATCTACTACTGACAAGTATTATTTTCCCATTTGACAACAGATGTCCTGTCAAAAGTCTGTGACAGCCAATAGGCTAAGAAAAGTTGCTTCCCAGTAAAGCAAAAACAAGATAACGACTAGTTTTGCCACAGTATTTATCAAGTTCACCAGAGAGGTAACTGAATGGAACTAAAGGACTAGTACATCCAGGAGATATCAGCTTAGGATGCTTATTTTACAAGATCTTTCTTTTACCCTTTTTTGTTTTAATTTGCAACACTATTATGAACTGCATAATATCTGCAGCTCCTATAAGCATAAAACTGACTGGTTTTTCTTTAATATCTAAGCAGAGTGCCTATAACTCATATTATAGAGAATAACTGACCTTGGCACTCCACATATGCTGTGCAAGAGCATAAACCATTGAAAAACTAGGAATTCCAAAAAATGAGGTAACTGACTTATTTTCTGGAAAACTCTATTTTTACATCCTGTGTGTATGAAATGAACTGCAAACAGTCTCACTTTCCTCTTTACATGACATGAACAAGTGTTGAAGAACATTATTGTCTCTGTTGAACTTGTCCTCTACTTTGCTGTTAAGAGAATACAATACCACTGATCTTGGCCTGGGTTGTAACCAAAAGTGAACTATATTTTATAAAAGTTTTCTGCTATATACAAATTTCCCTTGTGCACTGAACGATTCAAGTTAAAGAAAATGCTTCCTTCAACAATCTATTTTTCTTGAATTACCATATTTCATAATATGTTCTAAGCAGTATTTAGGTTCTGCTGTGCATTTACACCTATTACTAATTCCTTCTGTAAATGTCACTGAGACTCTCTTTTCAGGCTGGTGTAAATATCTAGGTTTTCATCACAAACTGAGCACAAGCTAGTGTCTATAGCACTGGTAAATGAACCAGATAAGGAAGAAAATGTTAACTCAAGGAATTACTAGTATAGTAATTAATAAGGCCAAGAGCAAGCTAAACCATGTGGATATATTTTAACTTGATAACTGAAGAACAAAATATTGCATAGAATCATAGAATATACTGAATTTGACGGAACCCATCAAGAGTGACAACAAATCCTGGCCCTGCACAGGACACCCCTAGAGTTACACTGTCTGCCTGAGAGTGTTGTGCTATATGTATATATTGTATATATGCTATATGATGTATTGCATCATCAGTTTTCCTATTTGAGTTATGGGTTTAAAACAGTTCTGTCTCAGAGAGAAAATCCATTAGTTTAATACTGGTTTATTAATATGTGAATGTGCTGTTATTGCCAAGGCCAAAAGTAGCAAAGGCACCATCAAATTTTGTTTCTCACCACCCTTCTTTCCCTCTTCACAGCACCATCCCCAAGGATCACCAAATGCTTCTTGAACTCCGTCGGGCTGGTGCTGTGGCCGCTTCCCTGGGGAGCCTGTT
The DNA here is from genome assembly GCA_013398275.1 of Promerops cafer. Lineage (NCBI taxonomy): Eukaryota > Metazoa > Chordata > Aves > Passeriformes > Nectariniidae > Promerops > Promerops cafer. The sequence continues at coordinate 436,051 of VZSE01015530.1, forward strand.
TCAGTTCCCAACCACCCTCTGGGGGAAAAACCTTTTCCTTATATATCCAACCTAAACCTCCTCTGGCTCAGCTTCATGCAGTTTCCTCTAGTCCTGTCAGTCCTGTCACTGGTCATGAGAGTGAAGACATCAGCACCTGCCCCTCCTCTTCCCCTCACAAGGCAGCTGCAGACTGCAGTGAGGTCTCCCCTCAGTCTCATCCAGGCTGAACAGACCAAGTGCCCTCAGGCATTCCTTATACTTGAGGGCTTTCCCTCAAGGCCCTTCACCATCTTTGTTGCCCTCCTTTGGACACTTTCTAACAGCTTTAGGTCCTTCTTTCACTGTGGTGCCCAAAACTGCTCACAATATTCAAGATGAGGCTGCAGCAGTGCAGAGCAGGGCAGGACAATCCCCTCCCTTGCCCGGCTGGTGATGCTGTGCCTGATGCACCCCAGGACAGGGCTGTCCCTCCTGGCTGCCAGGGCACTGCTGACTCATGTCCAACTTTCCACTGACCAGGACACCAAGGTCCCTTTCTGCAGTGCTGCTTTCCAGCCTCTCGTTCTCCAGTCTGTCTGTACATCCAGGGTTGCCTCATCCCAGGTGCAGAATCCAGCACTTGCCTTTGTTAAACTTCATACAGCTGGTGATTGCCCATCTCTTATTTGTCAAGGTCTCTCTGCGGGGCCTCTCTGCTGTCAAGGGAGTTTGCAGCTCCTCACAATTTGTTGCCATTTGCAAACTTACTGAGTATTTGTTCAAGTCCTGCATCCAAGTCATTAGTGAAGATGTTGAAAAAAACTGGGCTGAGGGTGGAGCCCTATTTCCTAGGATAGCATTTAAAGTCAGCTTCAGATAGGAGAATACCAGTGCTGAAATTTATATTCAAGAGATATTTTTGTTTACTAATATTTTGAAGATGAGATTGTACTCATAAATATAGAACAGATAAAATAAATCTTTCGAGAACTAATGTGCTTTAGGGTTGATGAATTGGCAACAATTAATACTCAAACACACTCTAATAAAATGTTCATGAAGTTTATTATTTGCCATTCTTATCAACTAATTAAAAACATCTTCAGGGCTGGATGTGTAATAAATGGGTTGGAAAGAAAGACAGAATGGATTTAAACACATTTTCTCCCCTTGAATATTACAATGACTGTTGACTCATGGAATATTAATTCATGCTATAGAAAAGAGCAGTAAGATTAGAACAAGAGCTATACATTATAGTGTGAACTCTGGGTATATTAGGCACTCTAGATGTAAGTTAAATTTAAATGTTGAGATATAATTATACTGTGCTGAATTATACTTCTAAAGTGGAGGCCACGTGAAACTACTTGGTGTCACTAGCTAACATCAAAAAGAAAGAGCTTATTCTGCTTCCTCTCAGCAAAGCTGAGAGACCATGACCCATTCTCTTTCCCACTTTTGTGAAATACTAATGGGCTCAGAAGATATATACTATTTATAGAGCTCTGATCATGTCTTTGGGAACTACTTTCTATGGAGGCCCNCTTTTCAGGCTGGTGTAAATATCTAGGTTTTCATCACAAACTGAGCACAAGCTAGTGTCTATAGCACTGGTAAATGAACCAGATAAGGAAGAAAATGTTAACTCAAGGAATTACTAGTATAGTAATTAATAAGGCCAAGAGCAAGCTAAACCATGTGGATATATTTTAACTTGATAACTGAAGAACAAAATATTGCATAGAATCATAGAATATACTGAATTTGACGGAACCCATCAAGAGTGACAACAAATCCTGGCCCTGCACAGGACACCCCTAGAGTTACACTGTCTGCCTGAGAGTGTTGTGCTATATGTATATATTGTATATATGCTATATGATGTATTGCATCATCAGTTTTCCTATTTGAGTTATGGGTTTAAAACAGTTCTGTCTCAGAGAGAAAATCCATTAGTTTAATACTGGTTTATTAATATGTGAATGTGCTGTTATTGCCAAGGCCAAAAGTAGCAAAGGCACCATCAAATTTTGTTTCTCACCACCCTTCTTTCCCTCTTCACAGCACCATCCCCAAGGATCACCAAATGCTTCTTGAACTCCGTCGGGCTGGTGCTGTGGCCGCTTCCCTGGGGAGCCTGTTTCAGTTCCCAACCACCCTCTGGGGGAAAAACCTTTTCCTTATATATCCAACCTAAACCTCCTCTGGCTCAGCTTCATGCAGTTTCCTCTAGTCCTGTCAGTCCTGTCACTGGTCATGAGAGTGAAGACATCAGCACCTGCCCCTCCTCTTCCCCTCACAAGGCAGCTGCAGACTGCAGTGAGGTCTCCCCTCAGTCTCATCCAGGCTGAACAGACCAAGTGCCCTCAGGCATTCCTTATACTTGAGGGCTTTCCCTCAAGGCCCTTCACCATCTTTGTTGCCCTCCTTTGGACACTTTCTAACAGCTTTAGGTCCTTCTTTCACTGTGGTGCCCAAAACTGCTCACAATATTCAAGATGAGGCTGCAGCAGTGCAGAGCAGGGCAGGACAATCCCCTCCCTTGCCCGGCTGGTGATGCTGTGCCTGATGCAGCCCAGGACAGGGCTGTCCCTCCTGGCTGCCAGGGCACTGCTGACTCATGTCCAACTTTCCACTGACCAGGACACCAAGGTCCCTTTCTGCAGTGCTGCTTTCCAGCCTCTCGTTCTCCAGTCTGTCTGTACATCCAGGGTTGCCTCATCCCAGGTGCAGAATCCAGCACTTGCCTTTGTTAAACTTCATACAGCTGGTGATTGCCCATCTCTTATTTGTCAAGGTCTCTCTGCGGGGCCTCTCTGCTGTCAAGGGAGTTTGCAGCTCCTCACAATTTGTTGCCATTTGCAAACTTACTGAGTATTTGTTCAAGTCCTGCATCCAAGTCATTAGTGAAGATGTTGAAAAAAACTGGGCTGAGGGTGGAGCCCTATTTCCTAGGATAGCATTTAAAGTCAGCTTCAGATAGGAGAATACCAGTGCTGAAATTTATATTCAAGAGATATTTTTGTTTACTAATATTTTGAAGATGAGATTGTACTCATAAATATAGAACAGATAAAATAAATCTTTCGAGAACTAATGTGCTTTAGGGTTGATGAATTGGCAACAATTAATACTCAAACACACTCTAATAAAATGTTCATGAAGTTTATTATTTGCCATTCTTATCAACTAATTAAAAACATCTTCAGGGCTGGATGTGTAATAAATGGGTTGGAAAGAAAGACAGAATGGATTTAAACACATTTTCTCCCCTTGAATATTACAATGACTGTTGACTCATGGAATATTAATTCATGCTATAGAAAAGAGCAGTAAGATTAGAACAAGAGCTATACATTATAGTGTGAACTCTGGGTATATTAGGCACTCTAGATGTAAGTTAAATTTAAATGTTGAGATATAATTATACTGTGCTGAATTATACTTCTAAAGTGGAGGCCACGTGAAACTACTTGGTGTCACTAGCTAACATCAAAAAGAAAGAGCTTATTCTGCTTCCTCTCAGCAAAGCTGAGAGACCATGACCCATTCTCTTTCCCACTTTTGTGAAATACTAATGGGCTCAGAAGATATATACTATTTATAGAGCTCTGATCATGTCTTTGGGAACTACTTTCTATGGAGGCCCTTGCCAAGAACTAAAAGAACTATTTTCAGGGCAAGCTTTCCAGTGACCTTTAGAGTAAATCAATAGAAACGTGCAAGACAGAACAATAAGATCTACATGAGTAACAACATGGTACTTCATCTAATAGCTATGAATCAAGGTATGCACATATTCATAGAATAGAATCTATCATAGAATGGCCTCGGTTGCAATGGACATTAAAAACCATCTAAGGACAATAACTGGTAAATAGAAAAATAGAGGCAATTCAAAAGATACATTGAACAGGTTTGATGCATGCATTTTGATGAAGATAAACTTAGATGATAAGGATTTTGAGATTAATCTTTGATTCTACTTTTTAATAATAATAAAAAATCTGTTACCTGAACTAGCCCAATAGTTACAAAAAGAATGCAAGTATGCAAAGGATTATAAGGTCAAAATACCCTTCTGGAGATATTACCATATTGCTGAAAGGGCCATTTAAAAAAAAAAAAAAAAAGGATAAAAGGGGAAATGAATCACAACTCAAAGGTAAAGTCTGTAAGCTTGTTTCATTTCTTAGATTTTTTAACTCAGAAAGAAATTATCTTCAAACAGTAGGAAAGGCATTAAACAAGTTAAAAAATTTCAAGGATATGGAGCTGTATTAGCATACTGGGAGAATATCAACTTTATATCAGCTTAACATTAAAAAAATTAGGGAGCAGGAATTAACATGATTGAATATTAAGGGTCTCTCTTGAATGATGGATGAGTAGCACAGTGTGAACCATTAAAAAGTCCTCCCTTGTTGAGCTACAGTAAAAAAATGCTCAAGAGAGAAAAGTTCACTAGAATAGAAATGAACACATGCTGAAAGATGGTAACTGGCACTGATGACCACTGTATTCTTATACTGTGTGGTAATGCTTTTGGTCATGTAATTATATTTACAATGGTAACTATTCTGTTCACCCTGGTGAAAATGATACTGCAAACCACTATTGCTTTGCTTCAGAAAGGACAGTGCGATAAGTCCTGATAAAAACTACAAAACGATAAACATGTAAGGTAGGTCCTGTGTGTCAGGGCTCAGTTGTTCATTGCTGGATTACAATACAAAACATGATGTTTATTAGATAAATTAATATGGCACACTTGAGGGATACAAGAAATTTTACAGATCAGAATGAGAATCAGAAAAGCTCACAACATTTACCTAACACAACATTTAAAGTTCCAGCTTACACTTTCAAACTATTCACTTAGAACAGTATATATCGTATGTTTGACAGTAAAGGCATGATCATTCCACAGAATGTTATGGAACAGACCAGTTATTGGGTTTTTTGTAGTGCCATCATCAACATATGTGCTTGGTGTTATTGGCAAGCTTAGAGGATGTGATAGATTCTGAGCTTTTTAAAGCTGTCTACATGCTGTCTACAAAGTCTGACTCCAAAATGCTGAACATACAGCCACAATAATTACTACTAGATTTATAAATAAGAAAATTGGCAAGAGGTTTTCATTTTGCAGCTTATATCATGACAGATGTTTTCAGTGATGAGTAAGAAGCTTTTTCTCCCCTTTAACATTTCTTGCTCCAGCTTCCTGATCTTAATGACTCATTCATTCCATAATTCCCTGGAACAATGAAACAAGTTTGGTAGATTCCCACATTTGCCATCTACTCAGTCAGGAATAAATAAAATCTTCCACTTACCTGGGAGCTTTTTGATGAGCCACTTCATTGATCTGAAGGTAGTGAACAACACTGAACAAAACATAAAAGAGGCTCCTTCATGAAATGCTCTTCACAGGAGCATCTCTGAAAATAAAATATCCTTTCTTCAAATTAACATCAAGCATGACTTAGAAAATGAACTAGATATAATCACTTTGTGCATTTTACTCTAAATGCATCTAGAAAACTGTGTCTATGGCAACTAAAGCCACAACTAAAACATCCAAGCAGTAATACTCTGCCAATCCCTGCAGAGGGTCCTACCATGGTACTGTAAGGTCTATAGGTGGGAAAGGAAGCCAGAGGGTTGTAGACAAACCTTTGGTGAGTCACAATCCCAGGAAGTGAATTTTTTCTGCTGTGTATAGTCCAGTCACTGGCACAGATGTTTGCTGTAGACTGTGGTCAAGTTGGAGAAACCTGATGACTTCTATAACCTTCATGCATGACTTCATATCCTTATAAAGGCTTATACCACTGAAAGGTCATAACTGTGGGATTCTGCAACTCCTTGGTTCTCTTTCTATGCAGTGTTTGAGTAAGAAAGGCTGCTTTTTTTTTTAGCAGCCATTTTCTTCAGCATATTTCTGATAAAAAATTGACATTGGTTTTCAAATCCATATCATAATGAAAAGTCTCTTCATGCTTTTTATTTTAAGATCTAGAAATAAATTCCTCTTTTCTGTTGGAACAACCACAAAATAATGTTAATTAACAAATGGCAATGTTAAAGATTTCAATGGTGATCACTGTATATTGAGTGCCTCACTTGAGCAGTTGCTAGTGATCATATGTGAAAAGGGAAAAGAAACTATCCAATTCAATGGTTCTGCAAGAAAATAATTTGTAAGTAGAACAAGACTAAAATAAACACTAGAGAGTTTTTTTGTTTTTTTTAGCATTTACAAAAATAACTTTTAACTAGAATAAAATTCACAAATATCTGCTGAACAAGATGAAATGAGAAATTATGAATGCTGTAAATTAGACATTCTGAATGCAACTAATTTAATGAGACCATTAGTGAAACTCCAATTAGATGCAGCATTATTATATTGTTCTATCATAAATATGGTTGATTTAAAAATTCTTTTTCTCAGAGACTGGATATAAATGTAAATTAGAGCACTTGTCCTCTGCTACAACAGGTTTTGTTAATTATAATTCATATTTACATAAGAAATTAAAATATAACATATAGACTATTATATACTTTTATTATTAAAGTCAGTACATGACTCAAAAGCCAGTTAATATAATATCTGATAACATAATATCCAATGTAGTATCTGCACATGAATTTGAGAGCCAATATTATGCAACATAACATAATATGATTGTCCTTACTAACTTCACCAGATGGAAGTATTGTCTACATATACATATTTTTTAAATTAATCTTTAACAGTATTTTGATTGAACTCTTACTGACCAGGGGAAAATTGCATCATTGGATGCCCCACTTTCATTGTTGTATTAAATCAAACCACTGTTGTCTCTACATTTCTATTACTTGCAGTATCATGCAAAATGATAGAATATCACTAGAATATCAACTCTGGAGTTCACAGTAACAAGGTTGTTTAGCAGCAGAAAAGCAGGAAATGTTAGAAAGTCAGGGTCATATTTCAATTCTCACTGACTTAAAGCATTTCCTCTTGAACGTACGCAATTTTTGCAATTTAAACAAAAGTTATTTTATATAGTTTTTAAGTGGTAAAAGGAATGAAGACATTTCTCTCTACCTAACATACACTTACACTCCCCTACTCCTTCACTGAAGCAGTTCCAGGCTTTCCTGATCTGCTGCCAATAGAAACTATGGGGCAGTTCTTCACTCTTTCTTGCGGAATTCTCTGAAATTGCTTTTTAACAGCCTAAACAGACTATGAAGTTTACTGAAAAAAAAAAATTCTATTAAAATTCTATTAAATTAAAATTCTAATTTTAAAATATGACTGAGCTGGCTTAAAAATCTGCCTACACACAAAATATTTTTTTTCCTTTTAACCATTCTTTTGACAAAACAAACAAAAAATAATCTTTTTCCTGTAGGATTTGGTTGTCCTTACCTCAACCATAGTATTTTCCTCAATTAGTGGCATGCCTATTATCCTATTAGTCTAATCAGACAACATAAAATTATTCTTTTAGATCTAACACAGATATCTGCTTCCCTCAAAATTAGACATGCTCATATAATGGACTTTTTACTAATTAATATAATTTACTATTAGCCAATCAATTTTTCTTTCAATTTTTCAAAATTTGTCTGAAAGTTTTTAAATATTGTGTGAGAGGGATGAATTCTCAGTTTTCATCCCTTATTTTGTGATGTGGGAATTATCATCAGGGGTTAATAACAAAGTGGAAAAGTAGGAATTTGCAGGATTTGAACCTTCAGCTTTTTCACTGTGAATAGTCTTTTGGAGTTCAGTGGTAATTCATGATGTATAAATTTTAGTGTTTATTTCAATATGGAGCTAGGGTTATGACTACATACATGACTTAAAGCATTGCAAACTAGAATGCAGAATAATAATGCATATTAATTTAACATGGGCTAGAAACATGAAATGGTTAATGTTGATCTCAAGAATATGAATATTCATATACAGAATATGAAATTCTGTATATGAATACATAGTGAAGAACCAACCTTACAGATGTTTTTTGAAAAGGTGTGGCATTGAATAACACTCATGTCAGCAGCAGTTAAAAGTAAGACAAAAATATTCAAGCTGGTCTTTTTTAAAAATCCACCACAATGATCTGTAAAATGCATATGTAATACTGAGTATTTGAGGGGGATTTTTCATAGAAAAGGTTTCTGAAGTGACAACCCAAATAATGTAAACATCATTTTTTGGTTCTTTTTAGGGCTAAAGAAAAGAATTCTACAGAATTCCAAATACCTCAAACTCAAAACCTGGCAAAAACCTATGTGTTCAACAGTTTCCCCTTACAGTAAAAGAAAGCTTTTTGACACAAATTATAGTCAAACAAAAGGTTCTTTAATCTCTGCCAGTTTCTCAAAGGAAAAGACAGTTTCAGCAGTGAATGCTTAAGCTCATTTTTGAAGAAACTTTAGTTTCAGAAAAAAAAAAAAAAATTAAGAAAAGAAAACCAAAAAGCTCTACAGAAGCTCAGGAGAATTTCTAGAAGGAAAACATCCCTGATAATACAGGACTAATACCACTGAAGTATAGATGACACTAAAAAAGATGGTTAGATAGGTATACAAAAATTTGTCTCCTCGATAAACCTGCAACACAAACCAACAAAAATTTGCCCATCTTGACAAGTTATTACTGGACCTATGACATATATGAGCACCAGGGGGTAGTGCTATGTTAAGTCATAGGTCTAGTCAAGCATCCTGTCACTGATTCAACCACAAGTGGATGTTCAGAGAAGGACATATAGAAAAGAGGAAGGATGTGCAAAGCATTCTTTTCTATTTACCCATTGTTTGAACTCCAGGGAACACGGACAGTTTAGGCACACTTTGGGTTCAGAAAACCTCCATCATTCCCTTCCCTATGGACATGTCTAATCAGTGTGACCTTTGGAATCCACAGCAGGCGCTTGCAATGTGGTCTTCTGAGGCAAGAATGTAGTGCAACCTTGGCATCCCATAATCTAGTAGGCAGCAATATTGCCTTTAGGTGATGATGAATAAATAAATGATACGTATAATGGTTCTTATCAATTTAGTGCCCACTACCAAAGACAAGCACACTATTTTGTGTTATTATTTTTTTGATTCATCTTGATTATAATTTGAAAAAGCAAAGCATTTCCATTGCAATAATTTAAAGCTGTAAGCAAACACTTAGGTAAATGTAGAATAGTGCACTTGCAAAAGCTTATGTTTATACTTATTAATGGTATCTTCAATTCAGCTCATGTTCTATACATTAATTACTTCAGTATGAAAAGTTCGAGGGTCCCTAATTTTTTCACAGTAGGCAGTAAAGGGGTTTTTTTACAATTTTCTTTTCTCTATCATTTCCATTAAGTATTTTGCTCTTAACTTCCTATCAGTCTTTGAGCTAAATTGAAGCAAAAGTTTTACCTTTAACGTGCAATACCTGCAAGCCTGTTACAGCACATTTGTCTTTACGGGCAAAATCCCCCTTTTTGCTTTTCATTTTAACTTTCTGTGTAAAGTCTAAGTTAAATCTTTTTTGGGCTCTAATTTTTCTACACTGCCTAATCTTTACTACACAGAATATACCTGTAAACCAAGTTTATTTCCATCCTTAATCTTTTCTCACTGCTATGGAGGATACTTAGAGATACCTGCCCCACCCCCGGCTGGGCACAGGTCCCGTGCTCTTTGTTATGCAAAGAATCGGCAGTCCAGGGCCTCTTGCCTGGGGCTCCAGCATCCAGAGCCCGGGGGCAGCCCCCGCTGCAGCTGCACCGACTCAAGAAACACAAAGAGAAAGACTGAGCATGGAACTAATTAGCATGAGAAGTGAGAGGATCATTCAACCAGTAGAAGGTAGAACACTAATTAATAAGAAAACTAGATAACTTTGTAGCCAATGAACCATGATTTCTTTTTTTGCTTAGAATGTATGGAGTGTAAAGTTTTGAGAATCAGCATGCTGGTTTTGTGGGTTAATCACCATCTTTGGACAAACAAAAAATAAACAAATACTTGGGCTCTGTGTGTGAGACTGGCTTATTGCACACTGGGTGATGAATCCCTCTTTTAAGAACAACAGGCTTAGCTGATACTCTTCTAGGAATGTTGCTATATTATACAGAAACCAGATATGATTCCTCCATGAGTTAACTTTGCACCTGACATCATAAATTACTTTATGAAATAATCAGAGTAGATTCTCCATGACAATTTATTTCTACCATCAGACTTCAAATTTTTTTTTAGTATTCCAAAGATTCTGTCATAACTCCTTCCCAGTTACACTGCTTGGTTGGTATAAAAAACATCTACAGTATGTATGTAAATGTCTTGCTAAGTGCAGTCTTTTTCTTTGATTTTTGAACAAAAGGTGCAGGTACCTTTCATCAGGAAATATTTTAAGATCTCACTAAGGCACATAAATGTGAGAAATCTGAGTATGTGAGAAGTCTGAGCAAGGCACATACACGATAATTCTGAACAATGCACCTAAATGCTAAATGATGGCATCATTTAAGACAAAGTACCATTGACTAGCTTTGGCAGCTGCCCACTATGGAACACTAACTTGTATTTTCAGGAGTAATGTATGCCTTGTTGAAAGAATACATATGTTGTTGAAAAACTGAATCACTGGGGAGAGCTGGTGAATCATAAAGAAACTAACTCAGTGCTGTAACCTCGAGGAGCTGATGAGACCTAGAAATGTACAAAAGAGGCAGCAGTGAATATGAATGGAGTAATTTTACCTCTATACAGGGTTGGAGAGAAGAATATCAGGATAAACAAGTGAAAAATACAAGGAGGGAAACTACTGGCTGGATATTAAGTTTGCAGAAAAGAGCTTCGGAACCTACTGTCAATGAGTGAAGGACTGTGCTGTTGTAAAAATCAAGTATGTTACTATAACAGATAACAAGATTGTGAAGTAATCCTTACATTCTATTTAGCATTAGGAAGGTCTTATTTGAAGTATTTCAGTTGGAAGATTTACTTTCTAGTAGTAAAGACAGGAAAGGGTTGGAATAGACTGCCTGGAAAGGTTGTAGACTCTCCAATGGTGGAAGTTTTTAAGAACAAGTCAGATAAACCGGGATCAAGAATATGTACAGCTGATCCTGCCCTGAAGTAGTGGATGAATTGGACAAATTTGCCTAGTATCTTCCCAGCCCTATTTTGTATGAATACTATGAATTTTGCTCTTATGTGAATAAAACATGCAGTTTCTGACAGGATGTTAAAATATAGGAGGAAGTATAGAAAAGCTGAAAAATTTATGCTCAAAAAGCCATGTTCTAGTAAGACATTTAAAGAGTTTAGGCTTAGGTTCCAAAGAAATTGAAGAGTATTTTGATTATTTGGTTGAGGACAAAAAGGTCTTGTAGAGAAAATGCTAATTCTGAAACTATCCTTAGTTGGGTAAACATAACAGAGAAATTCCCTTGTTAGAAACCAGCCTGGAAATAATGCTGAGGTGTCAACAAGATGTTAACCACCGTGACAAACTGGTAAAAACCCACAGCAGGACTCAAGGAAGAGACCTTTCTGAAAGATGCATTTTGGGGGAAGTTTACCAGCAAAGACAGAATATGTAAATATGGGAAAAGTAGTGGTGTGTTGGCATAGGAGGTTAGATTATGTTAGATTAGTTAAAATAACCTATTAGTCCCTTCCAAATTTCTATGGTAATTAACCTATGTAATCCTTCTCTGAAATGCCTTGGTGTATTCAGCTTGATTTTTGTTTTTCTGAAAAGTCTTTAAGACTAAAGCAATATCAACAGCATCTCAAACACTAGCTTTTTGCTAAGAATAGAAGGAAAAAAAAAAAAAAAGGATGAAAAGTCTTTCTGCCAGAAATGTAATACAGTTTGATTGTTTCTATCTTGTAGATGGAATATGTCAATCCTGATTCACAGAGCATAAAAAAACTGTTTTCTATGTATGGAACAATTTTGTTTTGTGAAGAAACAAAAAGTCCATATGCTTGCAAGGCAAAGTATGTAATATGCCTTGAAATTGCCAATATTTAACAGATTATATTTGAACTTTTATTCTAGTTGCTGAGCATGGGCCTCGTTATAAGGAAGATGAAATTGAGCTCAGAGGGGTAAAAAAAATTAGGAACTCACCTGTTATTGACATTGGTTTCACTATCATTCCAATTTTTTTGTGTCTCCCAGGATCAGGTCCCTACGTTTTATGTTCATCTTCCTGGAAATATCTCTCTAAGTCTAATTAATCTTTAGCTTGGAAATGACAGCAGGGGATATATTCTTTCTGAAAAACAGAAAATAAACTCACATCTGTTTTCTCGCCAAACTAGCAGAGCTCTCTGCTTAACAGAAATAAGTGATGAATCTCTTTCCCTCAAAAAAGAAAAAAAAAAAAACCCTCACAAAAATAACCAACAAACAAACAAACCCACAAAATAAAAACCAACAAAATAGCAAAGCCATATCTATATGCAATTTTTTACATTTTCTGTACTTTAGGCATAGTTACATTTTTCCCCCAATTTGTCCATGAGGGTGAAATTGGAAGCACACTCTTTCAGAGAAAGATGACTTTTAAATGAAAGTTTGTGACAAAACCCCCTCATAAATATATTTATTAAGTCAATATTCATATAGTCTCTCAAACCTTCAAAAAATTCTGAATACTGTTGATTAAGAATTCAATGGTCAGTTATGGAAAGGATGTAATTGTGATTCAAACTCTGTTGGGTAATGCAAGAGAAATAGAAACATCAGATAGAGGAGGAACAGTACTTACGAAATAAAATACAAACACATGCAACATTTTATAGCGAAGAGATTCTTTATGGATTGGTATGAATGTTTATGGATTATAATAACACCTGCTGCCACTGCATACAGAAAACTGATATCTAAAAAATATGCAGAATCTCAAGGGAATAGTGAGATACTTTTTTGACTTTATAAAGTTTTTGACAAAAAAAGGCCCACCACTACCTTCACAGGTCACAAATTTAGGTCTCAGCCCTAATTAATCTGCACTGAGTTTCTCTTACTTTGCCGTGCATAATTTTTTGTTCCAATTACAATTTCAGTGTTTCTATAGGTCAGCAGAAAATCTTACTTTATAAATTTGCCATGATGGATTAATTACACTGCTATTCCTTTAAAAGCATTTCAAACAAGCCCCGTAAAATTCCATATGCATATTTGACCCCTGTGTCTCTCTCCATTAACAGGAAGCAACTGTTTCTGCTAATTTAGGAGCAATACAACCACAGTAAACCTAGAATAAATATTTCAGTTCCTCTATAGCGCTTGTTCTACTTCTTACAGCAAGAAAAGGATCCAAAACTATTTTTCCCCAACCAAACCTTACAACAGAAGAGTGCTCAGAGGCAATGGGCGAGGGAGATGAGCTGTGAGCTCCGGGAGCAGTGCAGGCTGATTGCACACAGCTGCTGCAAGGAGGCTGATTGCACCTCAGCGCACAGGGCACCTGAAGGTAGCCTTTGTTTTCACTTAACAGCCAATCCATCAGCGGATGGACTATCAGGAGGTGCAAATGTCCTTGAGTTCATTAGGGAGTATGAATATTTCAAGGAGTTAGGCCAGTGGTGGGTGGGGTGGGGTAGGTGAATATGTGTCTCCCCTTATTGGTGGATATAAAAACTTAACTAGCAAAAATATTTAGAATCATAGAATGGTTTGGGTTGGATTATTAAGCATTTTCAAGTTCCAATCCCCCTGCCATGGCCAGGGACACCTTCCACTAGATCAGGTTACTCAGAGCCCCATGTGGCCTTGAACACCTTCAGGGATGAGCCCTCCACTACTGGGAAACCTCTTCCAGTGTGATAGGGAAGATGTGTGCCAATGTCTTTAGAAACAATTTGATGGGTGAAGGTATGGGTGCTAACATCTTTGAAATGGGTCTTAATGTCTTCACTAACTTCAGGCAGCAGGTTTGTTACAGAGCCCAGAAAGCTTGGCTCCTGAAACAGACAAGGGTCTGCACAAGCTTGAATTTCTGAACTTTGGGGTAAAATGGCAGGTTCAAGGGGCGAATATGTGGAAGGTGGTTCAGGAAGGCTGTACCTTCCTAGTGCCTCAGCCGATGCGGCTGGGAGTTTAGGACAAAAGGAGGCTGTGTCCTCCAAAACCTCGAGAGAGAAAGTTCCGCAGGCATATGCCCCAGTGGACTCTCTCCCTGTATTCGAATAAAGTTGCAAGACTCCTCTGTCTCCTTTATGGACACTGGCTTTTCATAGTGTGATTTTCCAACACAAATATCTATTTAGAAGAGAGCAACAAGCCTGAGCTTTTTTCAGCCCACGTATTTCTTTCTGGCAACCTCCAGTGCCTTATAAAGACTGGTAATGGGACTCTGGTCGATAGTGTGGCTGAGCTGTGTTTTGAGATTGCTATATGTTTTGCTAAGTGTAACTTACATTTCTAGTTGCACATTTTGTATCACTCCGCTAAATTAGACATACCATGAAACATCAATTGTCTTGAAATAAGTAAATTTGATATTAAACATGAGTCAGAGAGTTTTAGCTTTGCCAAAACAGCTCTTGCTGTTTAAGAATGTGAGATGCTGTATGATGTTGTGACTCTGGGACTGTTTATTTTAATTTGTAGCTGCATACTTACTTCTCTTTCTCTATACATAAGAGACAATAGCTTTATGGATATGAGGTGCTAAAGAAAACAGAATTTTGTGTTTCACAGGACAGGTGGGCAGGTCAGAGATGCAGCCTTGGGAGGAAGGCAGGTAGTACCAGCTGGGAAAGGCTGGGAGTAAGTGAGGACAGCAAGATGAGGAGAGGGAAGGATGTGGCTCCCCACACTGAACTGGCCTGGGCTGCAGGCAGCAGCTGGTGTGCTCACAGACAGGGCAAAGACACAGACTTGTGTTTGTAGTGGTGGTATTAATGTCATCTAGAGACTGGCCATCAGCAATAAACATGCCCGTCGTGCTGGAATTTTGTAAGGCTTACATTGAAAGTTCAAAAGTGGCTTCGTGTGTTGGTCCCATCATATTGATCCCTAATGTTTTAACTATATATGTATTCATTTGCAAGAAGGTTTTACATGTTCTTATGGAGATAACCTGCAGATCCTGTCGGTGTTCTGGTCCTACAGTGTACTTCATACTATCAGCTGATAACTCCTACACAGCCTCACTCTCTGTAGCAGGACTGAGCCCCGAACCCTGTTCCTTGGGCTAGCTGATCTGTGGACTAGAATACAAACAGCAGCTGCAAAAAGCTTTGTCAACTTGTAAATGGCCCTCCTTAAGAATTATCACCTCCTCTTTGTCTGGATTACATCCAAGAAAGACAGAAATTCTAGATAAGTAATTTTCAATTAACACTATTGTTTCAGAGCTTGGTGGTGATTTGTGTTTTTTTTTTTTTTTTCCCTCTAGCAGGTAGCAGTAAATTATATAATTGGTTTTATTTTAATTCTTTCTTTTTTTTGTCTCATTCAAGTGACACTTTTTGATGTGCCTGTGTTTGTTTTGCCCTTGCTAGTTCATCAATACTTTCCTGCTGCTGCTGACTCAGAGGTACAGGAGCAGATTTGATTGATCTTCATCAGGTATTAAATACAACAAGTCAGCAATTTCTGCACAGCTTAGAGTGGGGAAGAGAATCCTGCCTACTACCTGAACTGTTAAAATTAGAATGCTGTTGCTGGAAAGCTAGTTAAGTATATTTTAATATAATGATGAAGACCAGAGACAAGGTTCGCTCTGAAATGTGAGAGGAGAGTGACATAAACAAGGGAACTTATGGATTGGCATGACACTGTCATTAATTTTTGAGAAAAGTAGGACTCATTTTAATGGAGTAATTAGCCCTTCTGTATAGGCATGGCAAAATGGCAAGATACTCAGTGTCAGCAGGTTTTTCAGACCTTGCATTCCTATTTTGTCTCAGCCTGGGAAAATCTGTACCTGTCCTCAGTTTAAGCTCAGTTATGGTTATTTGGGTAGCTTTCAGTGGGTAAATCTTGCTTGTCACCTAGAAACACCTTATAGTTCTCTAGAAACCTGAACACAAGATAGCAGAGTGAAGTAGTAATTCTGCAGGAGGAAAGTGTCATCATGGAGAAGCAGTGCCAGTGGTTCAGACAACTGCTTCCAGTAGGCAGTGGGGCTGATATGCACTTGGAGCTGAAGGCAGAGAGAGAGAGAGCATAAAAAAGGAGCAGATCAAGGGCATGCTTACCTTGTTACAGTTCCTGCATATCTTGCCAAAAGAGCTGGGTCTGGGAATATGGTCCAGGTAGATGCATCCAGGCAACTGTTCCAGCATAAGATTTCCATCTGGGGCCACTCAGAGCCTGGATGAAAGCTTTTATCTCTAAGGCAGCAAGGAAATAACAGAAATGTCCCTTTTGACTTGTTGCAGTGATAATGATTTGTCTATACTATGCCTTTAATATTTTGCCATTTCAGTTTTTTTCCCAAAGCGCACTCACCTGCATTTTTTACAGGACCAGCTCAGAGCTGTAGGGAATGATAATCCAATGAGGGATTTTCTGAACGGATGATAATGATGAGCTGTGAAAGTATCAGGAACCCATGAGATCCCCATTACTTACACACAGTGAAGTAGGTCAGCCTAAGTGCCTACAAGAGGGTTTCTTTTACCTGCCAGATGGGAACTGGAGGCCTGATCATACCATGAATTATGCTAAAACGTGGAAGAACACTTGCAGAATAAAAAAGAAAGGCTTAAGGCTCAGACATGCAGGCTGTCACAAGTCAGCAAGTAAGGTAACTCAAATCTACAAGTACACTTTGATGAAAACTTAAAAATAATATAATTAATTCTACTTTATCAACTGAAGGAAAAAATAGAAAAGAAACTCCTTTTTCCCTAAAATTCCTGTGTAAAACAAAGGATTATTTGTTTTTGTTTCGGGCCTACAGGGAAGCTGGAGAGGGATTATTTGTCAGAAAATATCATAATAGGACAAGGAGTAATGGATACAAAATTGAAAGAAGGGAAATTTAGGTTAGATACTAGGAAGAAATTTTTTACTGTGAGAGTAGTTAGACACTGGAACAAGTTGCCCAGTGTTACTGAACAGGTTATATTTCTTTCAAAAGGAGTCTATGTGGCAGTGGAAGAAAGTGTTGGGACCTAATCAGCAAGAAGGGAGATTTAATCTGTGAAACAGATAGTAGCTAGCAAGCAAGATCTAAGTCATGTCCATATGTTAGAAAAACAAATTAGAGTTTAAGGCTTGACATGCTTCAGAGATCTCAGACCTGGGGAGGGAGGAAGTTAACATAGCTTGGGAAGAAGGATGCCCATGGATAATGGACACAAAGAATGCAGAATTTATAGGCAACAAGGACATTTGGCAGGACTCCCAAGGTAAAGAAGAAACTAATAAAACCAATATAGTAATTGTGAAATCAGATCCAAGTGGGTAAAAGGTGATTCTGGAAGGGGGATCCGCAACCACCGTGTACCTCACTGCTGAATGTCAGCTTTCTAACCTAACAAATGGGTTGGAGAGCTTATTTCCTGGTTTTGGTGACACCAGGGAGAGGGAGGCTCCAGCCTTGGCATTGTTAAAAGCCAGGTTGGATAAGGCCTTCAGCAAGCTGGTTGAAAGGAAGGTGTCCCTGCCTGTGGCAGGGGTGTTGGGATTGGATGATCTTTAAGGTCCATTCCAATCTCTTAACTTTCTGTGAGTCTATGACCAAATTGCAGTTTCTGTTAAGAAGTGCTCTGCGCAAAACCTTTTGGGCTTTCCTGCTTATAAATTTAAGATACAATTAAATCCTCTAAATTAAATCCTGTGCATTAAAGAAATAAATGCATAGATGTTCATTTTCGCCTTATCTGTAGTCTTAGTGAACATTCATGCCTTTGTTCACTAAATATCTGTGTCATTTTCTCGCACACATGGAAGCTGGAAGCTCAAAAAGACTAAGGACATGTTAGGCAACTTTCATTGGGGCTTGATAGTATTTGGAAATAAATACTGAACCTGAAAAGCCTGAAAGTGATACATCCAAGAGTGCGCATGAGAGGAAGTGACAGACATGGAAAGTACTGCCTTAGAAATTATATTTGACCTCTTAAACATACTTTGCATTACTCTCAGTAGGTCTAGGAACAGGTACCAGGATCTTGATTGCACCCTTCTCTAAAGCTGATTTAGATTTTGACACAGACCGAGAAAAGCCTTGTATTTCAGTGTAGATACAATTGAAGAAATGTGTATTTCCTCTGGGATGAAAGAATGCTTCTCCCATGTGGCATTTTCAGGTTTGTAATTTCAACTCCACAGGCTAACATCTGTGCTTACATCAAATTGGAGAAAGAAAAAAAATATAACCGGTGGTATTCTTTGATGCATTCTGTAGCACCACAGCAGTGTGAAGGATCAGTGTGAGATGTGTGATTATTTCTCACAGACACAAGATCTGACTGCAGAGATTTGAAGGCTGTATTCAATGGTGTTTTTTTTTTCCAGGTTTAGAGATCCTTTAAAGGTTCTTTGGTAACCTCTGCGAAGATGGCACCTTCTATGAAACTATGTGATTCTTACAGCACTCAGCTTAACTGGCCACAGCCTGATTTTGAACAAGAAAACCAGAAATATTTGGGATAAATAAAGCAAGCAACCATAACTCAAATACAAGCTGCGGGTAAAGAACTGAAAGTCTCTCAAGGAATGTGTAATAAGCTGTACATAATGGGATCACATAGGTTTGTGTACAGGAGAACGGGATGCTGAGGGTGGGACAGACAGCAGAAAATGCTTCTGGTGCAGCATTTCATAATAATATGGCCTGTTCTGACTTTAGCATTTGGCATGGCTATTCTAGGAACCCTAGTTAAGTCAACATCAGCAAATCCACTATCACATCTGGCACCTCGGAAAAGAACATCAAAACAGACATTATGATGTCAGTTTTCCTTCTTGGTCTTTAAAGCAATAGGCTTTTGGTTTAAATGTGGGGGATGAAAGAGGGACGCTTGTAATTATCTGAGGATTTCAGTACCTAAGAAAAAAGTGGTTCTTAATTTGGTTGGGCTTGTCCTAAGGCATTATGAGGCAAGATTTTTTTTGAGGGTGGGACACAACATGATATTTGTAACTCACATGCTTTTATAGAATAGAAAGTAGAAAGCAATTTGGCTAATAATATCTAAGAGTGGCAAAAAATCCCCAAGGCCAATCCCAAAAAACAATAACCAAAACCAAACAAAAAACAAACACAAACCCAACCAACCAACAACAACAAAACAAGCAAAAAAACAAACAAAAAAAATCAAAACCCCACAAACAAAACAAAAAAACACCAAACCCACCCCCAAACCAGAACAGTCCCTAATGCAAAGGGGGTATCAATTGTTGGGAATCCATTGTATTTTTTAATACATAAGCCTCTTTTAATACAAAAGCCTCAGTTGGGATGGAAATAGGAGTTTACATTTATTTTACATGTAGCATAGCTTGCTGGCTGAGATGAGAGCTAGGAACTTGAATGATACTGTTTTGGTTCTGAGTTCAGATACAAGATGACCTTGTGCTAATTACTTGTTTCTCTGTCTTTATGACTCATAGTTTAAAAAAGAAATGTCTTGTTTAACTTAACATTTTTAGTGTAGAGGGTGCACTAATGCATGCCCAGTTACTACAGTCATTAGAGACTGATGAATTTAGAGGCTTAAAGAGCAACATTTTCTAAAAGCCTCAGTGTCTGTTCTTTGCTTTTTAAAGGAAGATTTAGTAAAACTCTAGGCTTTAGAATTTCATTCATTTTTTAAAATGGAATTTGGGTTCCTAACTTCCAAGGGCATTTCTGAACCTCCAAGATTTCTGAAGGGATCAGTTCTGTAATGGTCTTTCTTTCCTGCTGAGTGCTTCTAGATCTGCATAAATCTCTGGCATCAGCAGAAGGATTTGCTCCCAAAGTGAAGAGCCTTCTACCAAAAATCTTCTCCTAGCTTGTTTAAATAATATCTAGTTGAATAAGGAGTGACTTGAAAATCTTACTTAAACCTAGAGATGTGTAAATAATATTTTTGCTATTATGATAAGCATCAGGATGACCAGACTGAAGAGGATTTTAATTTTATGGAAAACTGGGCAGTTACAAAGAACTGAGGTGATAGAATATAGACAGCTGACAAATTCTCAGTTGGACAGTGCAGAGTTTGAGGTGTGATTAGTGTTTCATTATAAAGAACAATTAATAAAGAAAAAAAAATCCTACTGGATAAACCTTAAAAGATATAAACTACCATCTCATAAGCCTATTGATTTGATAGGTTTTATACAAATTAATTAAGTCCTCAAGAACTAAGATGATCTGAGTTCAGAGTTGTATTTTTTCATAAATCAAAGCAACACTGAGGCTGAGGGGCAAAAGGGAGACTTCACTCACTGTGCATGAATCCATTTATATTTGGGATTGAGGTTAGCCTTCAACTGTGGTGTGTTCTTGTGTCAACTAGATCACCTGTTGTCTGAGGTGATTTAACAGTTTTTCTAAAGTAAGTTACAGCAGTGTCTGAATTCATGTTCTTACTGGTGTAGGTGATGTTATCTGTCTTCAGTCGCTCAGAAAATATTTAGCTCAGAAAGGGAAAAAACCCAAAACAAAAGAATTATCATTTCTACCAGATAATTTTCTGGCTATTTCCCTGCTGTCAGTTGCTGGGATAAGGCAAAAACCGTCATTCACTCCTTTGCAGAAGACTTCGGAAATTTGAAGGCGAGCACTGAGTGACTGAAAAGCTAATTTCAAACTGGAAATTACCTAAATATGTTAGTAAGAGTAGAGATAGTTGTCCTCTGAGATCAAGAATGGTTCTTTGTATGTGAAAAGTCCTGTATGTTTCATGTTTCCTGTCCTGCTATGTTTTATGGACTCCAGAGCAGAGGGCAAGAAGGGTGAGTAGGTGTGGAGCTCTGGATATTTCTATATGGTGTCAGGGAGAGTAAAGACACACAGCACTGCTCTCCTCCTTAGCTGTAGTCTCAAGTAGGTATCTTTTAATGGCCAAGGTTATTATATCCAGTGCTTTTCACCAAAACACCCATCTCTGAACTCTCAAAGCTTCATTACTTCTAGAATCCCCTCAGCTGGGGAATCTTCCTCTCCTAGCAGTCTTTCCTTCTGAAACTTAGTTGGACATGGCACAATGTCCATCAGGGTGGAGTATAAGATGGAGCATGGAAAAGGAAATAACTTAGATTTCACCAGAATTTGAGGAATGTTCAGTTTCTAAAGCTTAACAACAACTAGTGTGGAAGGTCTTGCAACTCTTTTAATTTCCATTCTCTGTCAAACAAACCCCCTCATGCCAGTAAGTCTAGTCTTTGGAGAAACCCCTCAGCACATGAAAAAAACATTTTGCACGTGTTAGATAAATGTGCGAAATCTACCTTTCTGTCTTTAACAATGTAAGCAGAAAACAAGGCGAAGATTACTTTCTAATACAGGAAAAAAAGACCCAGAGTCAATGTGTGAAAGGACTGTAATGTTTCTATCAGCTTATCAATTGTTAAAAAGGATTATTTCCATGTATATTTTCTGATTGCTTATGTCTTGTACTTCAATTTACAACTACCACTTCCTCATGTGTACATTTTAATGATTTGCTCTTTCAAGTGATACTTATCAAATTAGCTTATTCCAGAAAAAGAATCTACGAGGTGGTCTTCCTCAATCAGCCTTATCCCTCAAATTACTTCCTTATGTATGAAAAGGCAGTTATCACTTTTCATTACTCTTAGATAATTAATGACAAAAGTGCTCAATTATTAAATTAAGTAGCTTTTTCTCATAGTGCCTTTTGATGTATGATCTTAATTTCATTAGCACAGCTTTTGCTTCAAAAATTGAAATACCCATTTTTTATTTTTGTAATTTGCATTAGATACCAAAATGGTAAAAAAAATTTAGATTAGTAAAGGAGATTTTGCAATCTGCAGTTTCAAGTTTTAAAATCTGTATTGACATAAATATACTTGATATTAAAACTGAATTTTCAGTAAAAGGATTCTAACTGTCTTTTTGTTTCATTATATTACTGGGAGAGCTGGTGAGCTGAGATTGCCCCCTTCATGAGGTTCTTGCGAGCTCCCTGTGAGAAAGAAGTACTGGAATCTGCTGTCCCTGGTACTGAACTAACATTAACACTGGGCTGTTAAAGGGTGCTCCCTGCCAACTGCTCTGTTGCTTGGCGGGGCCCTGCCTTTCTCTCCCTGCTCATAGCTCTTGCAACTGAACACAAACTGGGAAGTCAGAAGTTCTTTCTTTACAGATAGAACATGGCTGATAAGCTTGCTGGTTTTCATATGCCCACCTAAATTTCCTAGTATGGTCTTAATGTTAGAGTATTAATTATTGCAGTCTTTTTATAAAGCTTAGTCTTATTTTATTTGAAGGAGTGGATGCAAACAAAGCATTGAGTTTCTTTGTGGTTTCGGTTTTGGAAAAGAAGTGAAAAGGGGTGAGATAACTATGTGGGAAAAATACAGAATAATATTGTGACTCCAGTAAGAAGAGAGAAGGTAATTTAAAAAGGCTACAAAAGAGAAGATAAAGGAAAGAGAAGTAATTAGATTGAATTCTCCCCAATATAGATTTTCTTCTCCCTAACATTAATGGAAAGCTACTACAACTGGAATGGATGTTCTTACTTAGAGGTGATTTTGATTGGCTGTGTGAGTAACACACATTCTTTGCATTAGATTTGAGATGTGTGGCCCTCAATGGGCCTCAGCAGAGGAAAAGCTGGTAATGCTGTTTGTCCTTCCTATGTGAATAAATCAGGTACTTATAGGGAGGAAAGGGAGTACTAACTACCATTTTTATAAAGAAGAAATAAGTTAATGTTTTCTGTCTAATTTGTTTTAAATTACTTCTGAGTAGTCCATTGAGAAATAGAAAACAATGACGTTACTAAATGGCTGAAGATTTATTAGTGTAGACAGTGTATACTTATACAAATTTATTGCTGGAGATTGCATGTTTTGATTGAAATCTGTGGAGATACCATACTGTGAAACTGATATTCTGATGATGAGACCCAAAGGATCTCATCTCAGTTTGACTTTTGTTACAGGGAATTCTCTCAAACTTGAGCTTCTTAAATAAAGCCACATTAACTGTATGAGCCTTTTATGGTGATTGTGTTCTTTCTGCTGGAAATCTTCTCTTTTGCATCTGTCCAGTTTTTCAGAAACTACCCTGTGTGAACACTTTTAGCATTTGCTAGCATCATTTTAACCTTCTATTACATTTATCATGATTAGCCTACCTGCCTTTTTTCCAATTGCAGCAATTGCTGTGACTGTGGTACAGTGACTTACGACATTCTTTTACTTGCACTGTTTTCTTTACTTTTTTCTTTCCTTGAATAGAAACAGAAGGTTTACTTTTCTGATACTTGTGAAAAATTCTCTCTATTCCAATAACTACTTGAACCCCAAAATCATAAGATCAAGGTTTATTAATCAAAACTTGGAGAAATCTTAAATATTAATAGTTTGCTTAATAACAAAAAGTTCCATTAAGAACAGATCTGTACTGTGTGAGTGCAATGGATATGACTAGAGATGGCTAACTAGAGTGTAGACCTGCCTTGCTTTAATTTTTCTGTATCTAAGCTATCTAGATGCTAAGCACTGATGTATCTATCACAGCACAGAGGTAGCAAGGTCTCCTAAATTATTACTAGTATGCAATCTGAATTTTACAAACCTAGTTCAGAAATTTGTGATCTGTCCCATAGTCAAAGTAATAATCACTTGACACTGAAGGCAATGGAATTTCAAAAGGAAAAATGTGATTGGGTAATGAGAGCTATGCATAGGACAAGGGAAATTAAAGATGTGTAGGTTTCTGTAGTTGTGATATGTTTGCTTTTTTTTTTTTTTTGTACAAGTTTTTATGCTACTTAACATTTAGTTAAGATGTGTGTGTGAAGATATGAAGATATGTGTGTTAGCTACCTATACTTCCAGCAGAAAGTATTCCCTTAATATTAGCAGTATATATAAGTGAATGTTCAACATCCTGGACAGATCTGGGCATCTTTACACTCATACTCAAGAAGTGCTACTCTGCAGCAATAAGGATCCAATTTGGCTGTCAGATGATTCATAAGTGAAAATATGTCTTTCTATATATGAAATTATAACATAATTCCCAATAGTTTTCTCTGAAATTGCTTTAGATTTGATTAAGTCACTGCCAGAACAAAGTATATTTTCTTTGCATTAGTCTTTTGAAATAAGGTTATATTTCTAATTTATTTCTAATAAGTAATACATACTGTGAATAATTGTTCTTTGTTTATAGATGACTGCTAGAGCAGCTTGAATTTTATAATAATTCATGAGAAATTAATAAGCACTCATAATGAATAAACTTAGGGACAGTCTAATGACTATTCATCAGCAGTTCATGCACAACAAATCCAAATGTTTATCAAAGATGTTCATAAACATAGTGCACAAGCAGCTTTAATGAACTGATAAAGAACATTAATGAACATTCATTATGAATTTCCCTTTGGTGGGAATGACATCCTCAGAGGAGATCTTAACATTCCAAATTACTTTCCTTTTAAAGAAAAGAAAAGTGGATATTTCAAAAAATGCTAGTACTTAAGATAGGAGTGAAAACAAAATACAGATCAAATTTTTTATTGAGACCAGGTATAAGCTGCGTTGGCATCTAAGACCACGTGCTCTTGCCATGCTTCATATGAGACATCTTCAGAGACCATTTTACAAAAGGTCTGCTAGATTTATAGAGTTGTCATCTCCTAATTTGTGGACTGGTATCTTTGGTGTGGATTTCATGACTGACTATTTTCTACAGAAATTTTAGCTGTTCCTAGAAAATTCTGTGCATTAAATTCTATCTTAAATGTTAGTGGAAAAAGATGTGTTTCTTCTTGCCTATCACAGGAGCAATGTTAAGCAGAACTTCAGTGCAGCAAATTAAGTCATAAGTTCAGGCAACTGTAAACTTCCTCAGTTAATGGTTCAGTTAGGAGTATATCTTAAACAAAAAAAAAAGAAAAAATATTTGATGTTAGGAGCTGTATATTATTCCTCTTATTTATCATTTCACTGTTGAAAAATTACTACATGCATGTTATATTTTATTCAAATCACATTCAAAATCCAAAACCAAAATCTTCTAAACTATTTGTTATTTATCATGGTTCATTTTCATTGATGACAGGATTAGTCATATGTAAACTAATCTCTTTTCACAATAATAAAATACAGTGATGGGTTACATGTCATTTCGAGTAAATTCTCCATAGTACAGTGTTGAAGACCTAGATGAATGACAGTGTAGCTATATGCTGGCTCCTTTTCACAGCAAGTTAAAATGCCATGTGCATCACAGCAACCACAATCCCATTGCAGAAACATTGGAGGTCAGCTGCATAAAATAACATTTTTCTGCAGAGAAATTGGAGGAACAAAACTATTCCTTCAACTAGGATATGCTTTTTTATGTCTGATTCATAGGTATTGGAATAAGATGAAAGCTGTACTAATCATTGCACTAAATTTGCTTTGCATCCACAATAACTTAGCTCCTTCTGGTTTTACTACTACTAAGAACTCTACAGATACTCACAACACATTGTGCTCAAAATCATGTTGGGGGCATGCTGGTTTGTTTTCTGTCTACAAACGGGATGGGGACTGCTAGATAATGCAGACTTAGGACTTTTTATTCTCTCATCTTTGTCTCATACAATCTAAAGCCAGAGATGCAGGAGATGACAAAGTCCATGCACACTAGCAGAACAAAGTTTAGCCTCATTACAGAACCTTTTCAATGAATTTACTTAGCTAATAGCATAATGCAAAAGCATAACAGACATTTTACTTCAGCAAATCATAGAAGAGCACACGTGGGATTATTTTTAACAAAAGGCTTCTTATACAGCTTAAGAAACAATACACAATAATCTGTTATTAAACTTAAAACTTTCTCCTATCTCTGCAAAGCATACATCTAGACTTCTTCACATCCTGACTTTATTTACCATCTAAAATCAGTCATTGTTCTTTTGGCCTCGTTGCAGATGTAACTGTATCCACCAAAACTAGGAAGCTTCCTAATTCACACGACAGGGTTTTTGGATTCCCAGCTTTTCTCTACCTTCTGGGGTCTTTTTGCTTTCTAGATTTCCCACATTTCCCCCTCTCCTTTCCGCCACAAGAAAACTGTCTTTGACTTGTCGCTTATTTACTACATTGCATTACATAGCTTTACTACTGCATGTATTTCTTAACTTAATACAACAACGTTGCAAAAAGGAAGGGAGCAAAAAGGAAAACTTGCATACATAAAACCTAGAATTTATTTTTGTATAATCGATCTATTCAAGCAATTATTACTAGTCCACATTTAATTATTGCAAAAAATAAAGACGTGGAATGGAAAAGTCTCAGTAATGGCAATCCACTTAAGTTACATATAGACTTGGTGGGCCCTGGTGTTATGCTCATGCTGCTACTGCCTCTCGGGGTCCTAAGGGCACAGATTTCAGTGGGGTGTGTGTGTGCCTTGTGGCAGAGGAGGAGTACAGTGTACTGCAAGTCCTTTGAAGGCCAGAATGTGGTGTTGGCTTTTTTGTTATTTTGCTCCATTTGTGGTCATTTTTTAATATTTACTAACTTATTCTTTGTTGTCTTTAATACCCCTAACACTGTTTTTTGTCTAGTCATGTGAAATAGTCTTGACTTTTCTTTGGTTTTTTTCTCACTTATTACTTTTCCACTTGATTCTTACACATCTTTGTATATTTTCTTTATACGTAAGAACTTTCAAAGCATTACAACTATTTTAAAAGTGGTTTACATTTGTGTTAAAAAATCTAAGAAACTAGATATTTTTACCTGGTTCTTTACCAGATCATTAAATAACTCTGACTAACAGTGCAGTCATCAGATTCTGTCTTGTTCGCCTCTTGATGAGATTTGATTTGTCCAGCAGCACTTCTGCCAGGGTCTTGCACCAGAACTCTGTTAGGGAGAGTGCATAGCAGTGAGAAAAGCCTCTGGTACTGGCATTCAGTTAGGTATTTAATCCTAGTTGGTATACTTTTGTGAATGAGGTTGCCAATGTGAAGATGAATCATATCCCTGAAAAAATATTTTGTTTTTCAGGGCCCACAGAGGATCCTCAACTGAAATGTAGTTTCTTGTGCATTTCAAGTGATTAGGAGTTTTCAATGAAAACAGGATTGCTGAGAATGTGCAAATAGTCTATGCAAATTTGAAGCCATCTTCTGGAATTCTTCAAAGACAGTGACTGTCCACAAACTTCATAGGATTATAGGATAATTCAAAATGGAAGTCATGTTAGGAGGGCTGTAGCATAAGCAGGGCACCTATGAGGTCAGACTAGGTCATTTAGGGTTTAATCCACTTGGGTCATGGAAACCTCCAGTGCTGATTTTCTGGGCAGCTTCTTTCCACTACCCAGTTCCCCCTTGTATCCAGTCTCCAGTTCACAAAGTTTTTCCTTCTTTCCAGTCATGTTCTCTCTTGCTTCATTTTCCATGATCACACATCCTCTCAGCATGCACTACTGTGCAGAATCTGCTCTGTGTCCTTGATAACCTCCTCCTAACTATTTAAATGTTCTTAAGAAATTTATTTTAAAAGCTTTTACACCCATATTGATATGAGGATAAAATATTAATTTTGTTTCAATGTAGAAATTAACTGTATAAGGATGTATATAATGATTCTTCCTTTTTGGCTTTTTTTTTTTCCACCAAACTGCAAATAAATCTTTGATCTAGGTAGGTTTTCTATTTGCCTGCATGGGGGCAAAAAAAAAATTCTACCCTCACAGGATCATTCTTACTTTTTTGTCAAGCTAATTTAACATCTGTGGTTCAGCTTTTTTATCTAATGGACACATACTAAACAGACTGGCTTCTCAATAATACCATCCTTTAAGAAAATGAAGTCTTTTATGTAGTGTATATATCAATAATATAATAACTGTTCCCTTTTAATTTCACCCATAAGGTCCTGACTATCTACCACAAAGTGTCGCCGGCCATACATATCATTTTTTGTCTTTGGCACCATGCCTGCAATCTTGCAATTCAACATGTCAAGAAGAATTTTGCCCTGAATTGTGGAACAAATTAGAGGTAGACAGGCATTTAAAAATAGATTTGATTTGCTGTATTTTGCAAGCTTTCTGAGGCAAAGTGATAAACCATAGCAGCTTGAAGTAATGTGATGAGAGCACTCTTATCACTCTGCATATGCTTAACAATGTTTCACTGTCATGCTGCCTTTAAAAAATGTTTACAAAACAGCAAAAGCTATCAGTTTGATGCAGATTTGTAATACCAGAAATGCTGAATCATGGATCCAAATAATCTCTGTGTATAAAAGCATTACATGTTGAATGAATTAATTGTATACTACCTGGAAATGCCTCAGGTTGCTATTTTTCCCACTGTTGCCTATATAAAAAGTTTAAATGATATGTATTGGACTGGGCTTTGTTGAACATTATGGGTTTTTTCGTTTTGGTTTGGTTTTTGTCAGAGCTAAACCATTTTTTTTTTTAAATAATTCTTTATTTAAACAGTGTTTACTGAACTTTCCACTTTCTATCTTGTAGTGTAAGATTTAAGTTTTGATAGAGAGTTTTGATAGCAAAGCCCATAAGAAGGAAAATAGGAGGTAATTTGATGAGTGAAAGGAAAACAACGTTTAAACCAGTCTTTATTCTCCAAGACCAAACAAGCTTAATATCAGACTTGTTTTAGGAATGCTAAATATGTATGAGGCAGAGATGAAAAGCCACAATAAAATTACATAGAAAGAAATCTTGAGATGAATTAATTCAACATACAAAATGTCATAGACACAAAGATTCATATTTCAGCATAACCAATGCTAATAATTTATATTAAAAAAAAATCCCACCCAAAGTGTGTTCAAGTCTGCATTTTTGGATGGAGATTAGAAATGAATAACACAACATAATTGAGTCTTTTCAAAAGGGGAACTCTATAAATTGAATACTTTATATTTTTCAGACCTGAAAAATATGCAATATAATATAATTGAAATCATATAAGTCTTTTACATTTTTCAGCATAGGAGTAAATTTATTAATTTTGGGCTGGTAGCAACAGACAGCTTTGTTTGAGATATATATGATGAAACAAAACCTTCAGCTAAAAATTCAATTAAATACAATAAGCTCTTATCTGATCAAAACAGGATTGGCAGCCTTTATTTTTAAGGTGGAAGAAATATATGATAAGTGCCGCTTAGAATAAATTCCCATACAACCTCCCAGAGCAGGATTGTGGGCTTTTTGATAATCTCAGGCAGGGATTATTAAAAATCCCAGTAGGCTGAAAAATTTAGGCCTCCTTAAAGGTCTTGTGAGAGAAGAAAGAAAAAGTAAAGTAGTTCATCCCAAGGAGAGAGCAAGAAAGAAAGAAAGGAAGGTTGCTACAAAAACCTGTTAGAGGATATGCTTTAAAAAGATCTTTCAAAATCTAAAAAAAATTAAAATTAAAAAAAAATTAAAAATCAGATATATGCCTCTGGTTCAGAACAGTGCATCCTAATGTTTTCAATTTCTAGTTATTAATGAAAAATTAAATATTGAAACAGTATCAATTATGTATAAATTTCCTAAGTTTCAAAGCATTTGCATTTTGTGAGCTTTTCTTCACTATTCATCAGTTAAACTCAAATATGCTTTGTCTTTATGAGAAAATTTTTAGTAGTTAACCTGCCTTTGTTATTTCTTAGACTGTTGATTTTTTTTTTCCTGTTACTGCACGTTGAAAGCTGGAGTAAACCACAGTACATTGACTGGAATCTGGGTATGCAGAAATGAACAGTGGTGGCAAAGGAAACTTTATTTCTCCCACATTTGTCTTCCCTAATAAAACAGGAAAGTTCTAAGTGAATCCTTATTTAGGGAATACCATTGTACAGTTGATATTCTTTCCAACTTTGGGCTCTAGAGATAATAAGCTCAAGTGAGCTTGTAATGATGGCTAGATCTTTTGGTCTATTGGTTGCCTCATCCCATGAGTTCATTTTCTCAATCACAAATGTCCTTAGAGCTGCTTTATTGCAAAAATCAGGGAGTGTCCTCTTGCTTTCTCTTAGCATCCAAACTATCAGAATTTCTAGTTTAGAGCATGTTGTAACCTCTGATATATACAGAAATTCTCACTTCATTTGGCTTGTTGAATATTTCTTTGCCATATGCTGACGCTTTAGCAGAAGTTGAAGAAAGTTGGAATGTTCTTCGAGGAGATTGGAGGTGCTGGAATCAACGCCCTCAGAGTGATGTTTGAGCAATGCACTGGTTGTTGATCAGTTTCTAAAATAATTTAGCCACTTGCTCTGTAACATCTTGTGTAAGCCTTTACCTTCACAGAAGAGTTCAGAGATACCAAATCAATTTATTCCTTCACTGATCACATCATTAAATCTGTACATTTTCAATCCTTCTTAATATATTTAAAGTATGCAAAATACAAATGTGAGCAGAAAATGAATACTAGTAACTGTGAGGGATTACTATGTCTAGAAAACTGAAAGCACAGGCTGTGCTGGTGAAGTCCATTTGAAAGAAGACTTTGTCTTGCACAGATAACACTATGAACAGATCCTCAAATGTTTCTAATTAGGTCCTTTTCTAAACTTGATAAAAATACTGAATTCTTTAATCACTGTTGGGTGTTTGTTTTTTTTTTCATTGAGGGTTGCATAAATATAATCTCAGATTTCTATGAATGCATTTCAGTGTAAAATTTTGCTATTTCCTACAAATAATCTGTGGCTAGAACTGCAAGTGCCCCTTGTTTGGTCTCAAGGTTATGTGTTGGCTGGTTGCTAGGGGAAAAAAAATAAGGAAAACAACAAAAGCACAATGGTATTGCTCTCAGAAAGCTGTCATTCATTCTCCTTGAACAAGCAATGCCAATACACTTTCAATCAGTGGTTTGGGATTTTTTTTTCCTTTTCAAGATCATTGAGAAGGGTTGTCTATGAGTCTGTAAGCTGGTTGGAAGAACTATTCACATATTCATCACATTCTTTTCTGGTGCTAATAGGCCCTGGAGAAGCAGTAAGCAAATCTAGGAATGTTTGATGTCAGTGCTCTTGAAATGAACCAGAACTTTGATCTAAACCCTGAGCCTTTAACAAGGATTAATATTAAAATGACATGCTGAGGGAAACTTGTATGATTTCTCTAGCCATCATATAATATGGCCGGTATTTATATATATGTACTAATGACACTACAAGCAGTTACTATATCAGTGAGGTCAAATTATAGCTATGGGCTTTCCTAAGACTTGGCCTTCCCCTGGGTACAGAATGCTTCCTGATGCTGAGGACTGGCTTCTTTCTGGCTTCTCTTACCTGCAGTTCCTGACACTGCCTGACTGGCTGGGACCTTTCAGCAGTCAAGATGTTCTTTAGACCAAATCATCAAGCAATATTTCCTAATATAGTCTGGCTGCTTTTCATTCTGTTCACAAAGGAGATGTGAATGTCATCCATTCTGTAGTGATGTTTTTGAAGTCCTTCTTCTAGAGCTAGCTGTTTGGTCTGTCCAAGATACACAACCATTAGCTAATCTTGTTTTGATTTAGTAGTTCCCATGACTTCACCAAGTTGGTAGGGATAAAACTTTGGTTTTGCAGTCTGAGGATGATATCCCCTTCCTCTTCCTCACACTTTTTTTCATCAGCCATGAAAAGCTTCGACTTACTAAGCCCTGAAGGATTAGCCCCTGAAGAACGTAGCCAGCCTGGCCCTTCAGTCAGTAACAGGAGAAAGCTGGGATGTTTCCAGCGTCCCTACCCTGGAGGAGAACTCCAGTTCTCCTGGAATTGCAGCACACAATGAAGGGTTTTTTCCACTTTAGATTCTGAAAAATAGATCTCTGAATGTAGAAATAATTTAGCTTTCTAAATCATTAGGTGTCTTAATTAAAAGTAGAAAAGTTTTCCAACATTTCTTTTCAAATATGCCTTGATCCTTTTGCTTGGAAACCAGTTATAAGAATCAGTGTTTCCTTTCTTAAAATTGTATAATTTAATTTTTCTTCTCATAACTGATCCTAGTGACAAAGAGGTTAATTAATTTTAATTCTGAGGAGCTTTCTTAGGTATAGATACCTGTCCACATGGGAAGGGGTTGATGCCACCACATTATCTCATGTGGATCCCAGAAGAACTTATCAGAGCATGAACTCTGAGTTGCTATTGACCTGTGAGGTAAACACAAAGGTAGTAAAAATATTCACACAAAAATTGCACTGCTTAACCAGTCATCCTCTGCCTTCTTTTCTACTCTTTATTACATATGAGTTTAAATGAGGGTTTTCACCATCCTACTTTTCCTGCTGTTGCATGTCAACTTTGTGGTTTTGCTACTCAAAAGAGGGTCAAACATTTCTTTTTCACAAGTGAGCAAATCAACCTACTTAGTTGATATTTTTTTCTACGACAGCAGAAGGCTGTGGAATTTATGCACAGGACTTAGCAACAACCCTGTTTCCTCAAGTTATTTTTACTACTAGCTGTAGTTATTATTGCCTGGGTTTTTTACAGTGTATATAAAATAACTTACTTTTTGTCAAGTCATTGTCACTTCTAAAGCACCCAGTGTAGTAAGCGCTGTATTTCTTGAGGATTTACAGAGTTTCAGCCTTTCTACCTTTGGTACAAGTCAACAAGGACTTCTTGCCTGGGATGTGGTTTTAAAAGAGTGGATTATTCTTTTGAAAAGCTTTGATCACTGCAGTCATATTGTTGAACCTTTTATCTTGCTGGTACATTGATTTTAGCCAAAGATTGCCTTTCATGAAACTCTGAACTTTAAAAGCAGCTCAGTTTCAAGGAAAAATATTCTGTGAAACATCTGAAAGCTCAGGTTTGATCTTTTTATGTGCATATTACTTCTGACTTATTTTCTGTGGGACAGTTGTATAATGCTTGTGCTTCTAAAATGTGAATTATTCACTACCAGTATGGAAAAATGGTGAGAATTTAAAAATGTATGTAAATAATCACAAAATTCTGACTTTGAGTTGTGAAAGCTTTTTTTGTTCATTAGTTAATTGGGCAAACCATCTATGTCTTCATGTTATTATAGATATTGAAACACATAGTTCAAGGGGTGAATATGTGTCATATGTAATCTTCAATTGTTTTCCTAATGTCTATTATTCTTCGGTATTCTCTAGAAGTTTCTCAACTGGACAACATAAAACACCTGATATAATTTTTAAAATGTGTTGAAAGAAATGCAAGGAAATATATGTTTGCCTGGAAAGCAGGACAAAGAAATATTGGGAGTGTGTATTAAAAGCATTATTACTATACTGCATAATTTCTAGTATAAGTGGGATATTAACTAAATAGACATAAGATAAGAAAGCATATTTGAATTCTGTGACTCCACTCTACTCTTGTGTGTGTTTCTGAGTTTGAAGCACTAAATTTCATGCCACTGGTACTGTCTAACTATTAGTCTTATGTATATTCTAGCATAGCATAAAATGGCAGGAGAAAGCCTTCACATTAATTTTTCTCTCCAAACAAAATAAATCTGAACCAAGTCGCTCTGCAAAGGCACTGCAAGATTGCAGCTGCAAGATGAGGTCTGGGAACCTCATCTGAACAGCCAGCAAGGAAAGAAAATATCTGTGTTTAAGTAGGCAATGCTCTAAGTCAAGGTCAGTCTGTTCTCCCAGAGCACTGTATTGACATTTATGTTCTCTCAAAAAGCTGTATCTCAGAAGTCTTCATTTTAGGAAATATTCCCAAATGGTAGCTGAATGTGGTAGGTATATAGGGCTTATCTAGAGCACTGGAGCTTTACAGCCTGCACCAAAGCATGTACAAATTAATGTCTTGATTTAATATTTATGCATAAAATCATATTGAGATTTTCTTTTCTAAGTGTCTTGAACCTTTAACATTTACTCATGTCTAGAATTAATGGAAAAGGATACAGTATTGCTTTACGTTTCAATTGTCTAATTGTTACGGTGCCCTTAATGTTTGAACAGAGGGAAAAATAAAACTTTATGCCATATCTAAGTCTTGTTGTTAAGCTGTATCAGTTTCTTCATAAGAATTAATATGTAGGAATTGAAATAAATTTTCCCTATATTAATTGGATAAGAATTTACAAAAAAAATTCAAATACAATTGAGACGTTGATTTCTTCCATTGTCTTTCAACTGTCTGTGGGACTAAAATTTGGATAGCAATTGAAAGGAGGTAGATCATCTCTCTTGTAATTGTCAAAAAAAAAAAAAAAAAAGCAGCCAAAGATTTTTTTTAAAAAAACTACAGCCGATAGTGTCCTTTTTCATGTGGAACAGTAAAAATCAGTTTTAATTCATTTATGAAGCCAACAGCCTAATTGGAGTGTTCCCACTCAAATAGCTCTTTAAAAAGTGGCTCTCACAATTACAAGATACTCCTCACATACAGAAATATTGGTTGTTTTGTATGTTCATTTTGCTACAATTTGGTTTTCCAGTCTCACAGTCTGTGCAGTTAAAGTTTCAAAAGCCAGTCTATTGCTAAGCAGTACGTGCTTCTCTAACTCCTTTTTTATCTTTGAGTACATTTGTTTGCTTTCTACATTTAATGTCAGGCTCAATAAGCCTGTTTTTGTCAGGAGGTACTCCAGTGTTCACTAGTGTTTTTCTGGGACTTTTTTGTTTGTTTATATTCACTCATTTTACATTCATATCTGCAAGTTTGTTTTCTGTTCATCGTATTTGTAACAAATTCATTCATTTCTGCAAATACGAGGAGTAGGTTAGTTTGTCAGATTATTTTTTTAGGCATCAGCTGTTTAACAAAATAAAGCCTTTTAACCCTCTCTGTGAAAGCTCATGAACATATGAAATCTCTGGCAAACTCACATTAAATGATTTTCACGTCATAGGATTTTGCCTGTTAACTGTGCCAGCATTTAATTTCGTCTTAGTTACAGAATACTCTGAGTTGGTGTCCTCAAGTCCAGCTGTAAAGTGAATGGGCCATATGGGGATCAAGCCCTCCGCCTTGGTGCTACGAGCACCATTTTCTAACCAACCGAGCTAAATGTTGTTTAGTCCTACAGACAACCACGTTTAACTGAGGTGCCCTAAATCTAGGAATCAAGCATACATTTCAAGCCAGTCTTGTAAGCACACTCAGCTATGTAAACAGTAGAGATATGAAAGATTTTCTACAGAAATTAATCTCACTTCCGTAGGACCGTGTCTTCAGATGGGTAGGACAGCATTCCTGGAGATGCTGTCATAGGTGCATATCTTGTGATAGAAGCAGCAGCTATTCTGTATTTGGGTTGTGTGCCCTAATACACATTTATTTCGCAGAGCCAAATTCCTAATTTCCAGAACTATAAAATAGGTGACTCCTACAGAACATATGAGTTATTTTTCCCTGCTTAGCCTAGGAAAATAGTGTATTCAGTAACCATCGGCCTAAAGTGTCACACAATTAATCTTTCCCTACAATAATTCATAGTCAGTATGCAGGTAAACAAGAATGTTAAAAAAGAGTTTAAAAGTGTTACAAAAATGTCAAAAGTTAAAAAAAAATCTTTTCTGCAGATACTGTTGAACTGTACTCAGATTCAAAATGCTGATTCCAGACATGGATAAAGATGTGAAGCAGCCAGTTATAATGAAGTGGAGGCAATGTTTTGCTGCTTTTTTGATGCCTATAGTTGTTAGCAGTGAAAAACAATGTTTCATTCTAGTCAGAGTTTCTCACTCTAATTCTCTTAGCAGTAATTCCAAATATGTTAGATTTTGTTGTTTGGCAACTCCTGAATACTCAGGATTTCCATTGTTACTGGACACAAATTTATGGGGCAGGGAGAAGCTAGAAAGGCTATATAGCATTTTTATTATTGCTCAGCACAGTGCACATGAGTAAGAAAATGCATGAGTGCTGTGCATTCTCAGTACCCTCGGCCTCAGCCTGATTCACCGACTGTGGCCTTTTCACCTTCATAAAATATTTGTAAGTCTTTTTATTGTGTACTCAAGATTTCTAGGTCTGTTATTTCCAGGAAAACATATTTTAAGTGAGAACCCAGAAAGCACTGTCAGAACGTAAGCTTCCCATACCCTAAACCCACCCATTAGATTCTGCTGCTGCTTAAAGTTTGAAGCAGTTGGAAACTGGACACCTATGGACAAGCGAGTGGGGCTAATATCCCCAGCTGCTAAGAAGCCAGCTCCCTCATTTCTGAAGCAATGGAAAGCTCAAGACTTCCCATTGCTTCAGAAGCAATGCTGAACTGATCTCCTGGTGATCACGGTGGATAGGGCAACCGCCTTATAAATCTGATCTGGGAATGCACCTGGCTTCCGTGGTGTTTCCCAAACAGCTGGATGGGATGGAGGAGTCCAGAGCCATGGGGTAGGGAAGCTCATACCCGCATCTGTCCAGTTTACGCTCATCTACTTAACACTAATTGCAAACATGTCTTTTTTCTTTCTACCTTAAGAACAGGGAGGGTTCTTCAAAGGACTCCTTTTCTAGGAGATATGTGGGAATTTTAAGTGTGAATTCTTAAAAAGTTTTTTGTAATTTTATTGACAGCACACTCCTAGAACATTTTTGAAAATACAGCTGTATTCACTTCATGCATAACCAGAGAATCAGTTTTTGAAAAAAGGATGTTTTGGAGGGAAAATGGGGGCTGAAAGAGTTTTCTCCTTTATTTTCTAAAATTGTTAAGGATTTTATGTTTAAAAAATAATTCTACAACAGTCAGTAGCACACCATACTGTTTCTATTTAGGCTTTCTTGAAGGTGTTAAAACTCTTTGATGTGAAGGTTATCTTGTAATTGAATGTGTGTGCACAGTACATACTGAAAGAAATTCTAACTCTGCCTACAGAGGAATTGCATTTTTAAGCATTTCTTGCATGAGTGAGCTAGGACTGTGATGTTATTCAGAGTCACACTATTTAAACTCAGATACCAAATCAATGAAATCTCCATCCCAATTCTAAGCAAGTCTTGAGTCCAGACAAGTAACAAGACTAAAGTCCAGTAAGAAAATACCCTAAGTGGAAAAGTTCTACTGCTGTTGAAATGTTAACAGTAAGGAAGAGTTACAGATCATGAAATTGTTTGTCTTGACAAGCAACTGCTGCCAGTAAAAACAAGACAAAAGCAGTACTTTGACTGACTGAAGCTGACCTCTGTCAGTTACTTTGTCAGAGAAAAAATGGCAAGATGTCACTGTGATCATGAATAGGCTCATAAATACTCAAATCTCCACCTCGTATTTTGAAATACTCAGATTTCAAACACATATGAATTAGTTTGGTAAAATTGAGTTGTGCTGATTTCTTGGCAAACGAATTGATTACTATATTATGCAAAACCTCTAGAGCAAATGTATGTGAATGTTTCCGGAGTTCCAGAAGGTTAAACGTTGTACTGTGATGACAGCAGCTGGGGAGACAAGCCTGAATTTCTGCACAGTATACAGTCCCAACTCCGTTCACAAATTTATGCCACTGTAGGGTGCAAGGCATCAGGTCTGCATACAGCAACATTGTTGTCTGGCTGTGGGAACACTTCCCCAGTCATCTGGTGCTTCAGCAGAGTTCATCAAATCTGTTATTTCTATGTATGAGGAGAGGAGGAAAAGCAAAGCTGAAAGCAATGGGAAGCCTGTCACTGAGTTTGTCTGCATCACACCATCCCTGTGAACTCAGTGTGCCAATTGTGCCAGGGAAGTGGGCAAGGAGGCAGAGTCTTTTTACCTCTCCACAGAGGGTGCTACTGCCTGCAGGTGAAGTTGAACTGCTGAGGAGGGGATTAACCCTCACAGTGTGAGGATATTTGGATCAGAATGGCAGCTGGTTAGGCTGTTGGATCAGGCATGTGGGGAGCGAATGAGTCTCTTTGCTAACTACAAAAGAAAAAGTTATTTGGAAGGTTACAAGAATTTTACAGTGTCAAAAGCCTAAAAATGCAACTATTATTCACCAGTAAAGAAACTATTCAGAGTAAAGGTTGTCTTATTTTGAGAGAATTTTGTAACACACCAGTGAGGAGATTAATGTGTAGTTTTTGGCAGGATATGAAGGGCTTTGAGTTTTAACAATTTGCAAAAAAAATCGGATGTGCTAAAATTGTTATGAAATACAAGTCAATATTGATGGTCTTTAACAGCACAGTATGACTTTTAGACAATTTAAAAAAAAATATCATTGCAATACAAGTGGGTCTTGATGGAATTTTTATTCTGAAAACTGCCTACTTTGCATATGCAGGGATATATTTACAAAAAAAACTCCCAATAGACCAAGCAGCTACCTCCTTACACTATGGGAAAAAGAAGAAAGGTATAAAAATATGATGATAATAAAGAAGAGAGGTTTAAGAAGTGCATTTGTTAGGAGCTTTACTGAATTTTTAACCATATGGCATAAGACTTCCCAAATAAATTTTAGTTCTCTGTCAAGACTCCTAGAAAATTAGTATGGTGAATGAAATAAATAGAGGTATAATCTGATTCCACAGTCAATTTTGCAGTGCTAAAAGTACAAACAAAAAACAAAGGAACAAAAGGTCCCCAAGCTTGTTGTTTCTTTTACTACAAGTACCAAACAGGATAGCAAAAAATTGCTTAATGAAAGGGCTGAAATACATTGTGACATTTCTGAAAATCAGATCCAAAAAGTGTGTACATTTGCTAGCTGTAAGTGAACCATATACCTGCTAAATACTTACTAGATACAAATACATACATACATTACTGTAAATGCTATGGTGCATTCTTTTCTGAAACTGGGTTAGAACCTTACATTTGGAATTAATGCACAGAAAACAAGGAGTCTTTCAAAGGTATCACCTTTGAAAAGTAAGGATTAAGTCTTACAGAGATACTTTGCTATATCTTCCTCAGTTTCTGTGTTAATTCAGGAAGACTACTGTGGAGATTATAAGAAATGAAGAATCATGCTCAGGTTATGCATATTCTGGTTTCTGCCTTGATGAATGCAGTGTTGATTGCTTCCTACAGATGCAGCAATTCATGTGTTGCCACTTTCCAATGTACAAAGGCACAAAAAAAGGAGCCAAGAAAAGTCTGGAAAAACCTGTAACTCATTGGTAAGGGCCAACTTTTCATTGAAATTACTTTTCATAAAAAACTGTTCATATCTGTCTGCCTAGCTGTTATAAGCAGTTAATCTCTTAAGAACAAAGGTTGTTAGAATTTTAATTTGATAAAATTAATAATATTTATTGTATTACATAATATTATATGGTAAAGAACAGCATAGAATATCATATGTCTGAGATGTTACCCACCTTTTCACATAAAAATATCGCCTGTGTATTTTTGCATGAGGGACAATGTCAGTGGAAGAGGTGTGTTCCCTGGCAAGTCATCATTAGGCAAAGGATATCTTAATTGAAGAATAGTAAATGGAAAAAAATGTGTGTGGGAAAGACTAGGAGCAAATGCACAAGGGGTGAAGAGGGAGCACAGTTATCTCTGAGGATGAGAGGAACAGATGTATGGGTATATAGTTACTTGAAATCATAAAAAAATTGCACACATGTTCATAAGGAGAAACTAAATATTCACTTTCAGTCTGTATTTTTGTTGCAGAATTTTCTTCTGTTAATTGAATTTTTCCCAGTCATAATAGCTAAGAAAATGAAGAGGGTAAAAAACCCAGTATCGATATTCATTTAGATGTAAGCGTTTTGTTTCCATGAAAAATGCAGTAGATGTATCAATAAACATGCTGAAGGTTGTAAGGATTATAAAGAAAATTTTATAAGTAACTTGATTTTGAATGAAGCTTAAGATCTAGAGATCAATGTAGCCCCTTGTATCCTCAAAAATAATCAAAATAAGCATGCTGGCACTTCTAATATTTGACCTGTAAGGCTGATTCTTAGAAATAATAAGTGGAGTTTTTCCAGCTTCCGTTGAATTTACCTGTCACTCATCACAGAATCAAATTTGATAGAAGAATACAGATGGAAAGAGAGAAAGGACAGACAGAAAAATCATGAAAATCCCAGAATGGATCTGAAAACTGAATAATCACGTGCCTTTTTAAAAATAAATATTATTCTCTTACTTGATGTACCAGGTCAAGTTCTTTTGTTCCTTCACATATCTGTTGATAGTCCATGATTCTAGCAGGAGGGAGAAGTAATGTATCAGATGAGAAGATGGGGAAGAAATTTTTGTCAGATACAGCTGGTTTCGTGAAATAGAACCTGTGTGTCTGAACAGAAGATTAATTTTATGACTGACATCTACCTGGGGCTGTCTTATCTGACATGACAGAAACTGTAGAAGGAGATGTGTAAAAAGATAGGACTGAAACATCAGGCCATGTAAATGTCATAGTGGTTATGCATTACACATTCCATCATGGGAAATTAAAAGGTTAATGACAATCCCTGTTTTCCAAAACAATACACTTTCCAATTTTTAAATGTTTTGTCAGCAAAGGGAGAGCAATATCTAGGGGAACATGGGAGAAAACAATAAACCCTTCTAACATCTGTTCTGGTTTTTACTCATGAAATAAGCCCAGGAAGATGAAAAGGATTTGAGGATGTTTGCTGGGTGTGCTCTACTATGGCTCAACCTCAAGGGCACAATAAACTTAGAACAAGTGCTTAGAAACAGATCAAAGATCCAATGAATTATTTTGCATTTTTAACCTCTGACCAAAACACCATATCCTGAATACTCTTGCTGTTAATTGGAGAGCTTAAAAGATAAGTAGCATACAGGGACAACCATTGCCATAGGAAAGCAAAACTGTGATTAATTATGGCATATTCCCTTGTCTATTCAGTATGTTTATGTAAAATTTTTTTTTAATTGTTTCAGCAATAATATTAGAACTTTCCCCTATTGAGTAATATTTAAATTCATGAATATGCAAATCTACAAGGTGAGAATGTGCATAAATATCTATTGAGCTTATTGCTACCTATGTAAAAAAATTAAGCACAAATCTCAGTGAAAGTTGTTCATTACATTTTTCACAGTTTAGTGGCAAGAGTTAAATTGATTTTGAAATCTACGTCCATTTTGAAGAGGTCAATACTTAAGCAACTCCATTTTCAATTTACACACTGGTCTATAACCCAATGATATTTCTTCAAAGTTCATTGAAAAGTCAGTGAGTCCTTTTCAGTCTGTCTTGAATAATAAGATAGCTCTGGATCAAGTTGGCTGCCTGTTAATTGCTGATGATAAAATGATTTGTATAAATTGACACAAAATATTTTGAATTATATGTATTCAATTTGATGACATTTTTTGTTTTTTTCTCATGTTTTGGTGACTAGTTACCCAAATATGTGAAATTCTTTCTAGTGGTATAACAAACTTAACAAAACAGGGAAGAAAGTGCTACTGAATTTTAATTCCATGAACTGAAATTGAAATTCATGTCAGTTCAGTATATTTCAACAACCAAATACTACTGAATAGTGGATAAATGCTTTTATTTGCATAATGGTTTCCTTAAACCTTTAATTTGTATAACAGTTTCCTTAAACAATAACAGTAATGTTACTTTATACATATGAAAATCCTAGGATATGAATTTGATTGAAGTAAATAGGCTTTTGTTATTTAAATTAATAGTCTTAAATCCTTTATCTTGTATATTGACAAGTCTGTGTCTCCAACCAGAATGCTCTACTTTCTATTGGTTCAACCCTATACTCAGTGAAGTGGAACTAGGAACTTGAAATTCACGCAAAATTTCAGGATGCATTTATAAGCATTTACCTGGTTGTAAGAAAGTGTTATGATCTACAAAAATCTGCATTTTACGCTTTACTGGATAAAAAGAGAAAGCTATAAAAGTAGAAGACAATTCCTTTTAAAGCTAATTGTGGCCTCTGTTGTTTTTATTAAAAGGAATGCCTCTTGATTGTCACACCTGGGTATATGACCCATAGCTTTAGATTCAGAAGAAATTCTGGTCATAAATAATTTTAGCATCAAAATATGACTTCTATGTATATATTTTTCTTTTCCTAACCTTTTGATCTTGCCTTTTTACTATATATGATGATGGACATTGATACCTGTTTGGTCTTTCAAGGCAAATATAACAATTTTAGAATTTGTAGTCACATTGTGTAATAAAAAGAGACTAATATTCAGAGACTGACTTTTATGAATTACCTGTAATTTCTCGGATGGCACCTTAGGGTTTGGTTTGTTGGTTTGTAATTTTTTTAAAATTAAAAAGTCCTGCTTAACATAAACAGTAGCAATTAGAAGAATTACATATGTCATTTCCCTTTTTTAGCATAAGGTAAAGACAAAAAAGATGATGCCATTTCATTAAAATGCAAATATGTCAACTAAAGTTTAGATAACTGAGTATTAATGACTTAATTAACAGGATGAAACCTTCCTAAAAGCAAAGGGAAGATTCATTAATACCAGTCTGAGCACAGGTAATAACTGATTCCAATGGAGAAATACTGTCTTCAGTAAGAAAGTTTTTTCATAAAATCATGAGCTTGAATACATAATGGTTTATCTTTAGTGAATATATTCATGGTAAAATAAAAGACTGAATAAAATTGAAAGAAAACTATCAGCTCTATCACAATTTCAGGTTAGGCAATTTAGATTTACTTCAACAGTTTTTCTAAATAAAGCTTTGATATGTTTCATGAAAGAAAAGTGCAATTTGCTGTTAAATTGGTCTATTTACATAAGTTTTGAGAGGAATAAACGTTCTCAGTAAAAAAGTAAGCACTTGTACTCTCTATAGCTCTGAACACTAATGATTATGTGCCAAATACATCTAGCAAATAATTTCTCTTCTGTAATTCCAATAGGGTTTCTGTTGCTGAACTCAGAGATGAATTTAGTTCTTTGTGCTTCAAGATCAATGACTAAAACTACAAGAGATGCTAGTCCTCAAATGCCAGTAATAAGCATATCAATTTAATATCCAGGTCCTCAAAACATTTGTCTATTTGTCTTTTAATTCTGGAGTCACCCATAGCAGACAGGCAAAGACTTTAAACTTTATTGGTAAAGCTAACCTGTGTGTTTCAAGACATCTCTATGACTGCTTAAGCATTCACAGTGCTTAATGGTCAGGTTGTACAACAGCAGTTACCAATAGTTGTTGTTCAAATGTGTAAACATTTTTATTCCACTTCAATTTTAGACACATGCAATGGCTTTTAACAAAGTTTGCATCATTTTCTTAATTTCATCACTTGAACCCATTGACCAAGTGATTTCAGGATGGCTATGAAGGAGGCTCTGCACAGATTGAATTAGTTGTATCCACTGCAGCTTTCCAAGTATCTGAACTAAAGCATAAAGCTGTAGTTAAAGGTTTTCACAGAGCTTGTTTGAAACCAGGAAGCTGCATGTCTAAAGCAACATTAGTGGACAGAAACAAACCGGTCATGTCTTTAGCATTTACGTACACCTTGTGACTCATTTAGACTTCAAAATCATGACAGTTGTCTCTATAATGTCATTAACACATCAGTTGTCTGCTAGAATCTCTGTGTAGTTTGGTACAACTGGCAAATTTCCTAGTGTTGAGACACTGACTTTTGGTATTTTGTGTTATGCCACTATTTTCTTTCACTTGTTATGATCCCCAGTTGAGTCTCTCCTTTGCATGTTTGATATATTAGAATAGCAGACTTCACATAACGTCCTAGAAAAAAATATAGTTGTGTTGATCTGGCATTGGACAGGAAGATAGATTACAAATGTCATGTTGAAGTTTGTTTCATGTCTACTCTAAAGGCATCTTACAGCATTCTCCTAAAAACTAGCTTCCCATGGCTTGGACAGATGCACTTGTAGCTGGGTTAAAAATTGACTGGATGGC
Source organism: Promerops cafer (assembly GCA_013398275.1). NCBI lineage: Eukaryota > Metazoa > Chordata > Aves > Passeriformes > Nectariniidae > Promerops > Promerops cafer. The sequence goes on from VZSE01015530.1 coordinate 479,988, forward strand.
CAGGCCCAGAAAGTGGTGGTGGATGGATTTACATCCAGATGGGAACCAGTCACTAGTGGTGTGCCCCAGGGCAGAGTGTTAGGGCCAGTCCTGTTAAATCTCTTCACTATCTGGACAAGAGGATTGAGGGCACGCTCAATGAGTTTCAGATGACAGCAGCTTGGGTGGGAATGTAGATCTGCTGCAGGATAGCAAGGCTCTGCAGAGGGACCTGGACAGGCTTGATTGATACCAGGATGATTGTATGGGGTTCAAAATGACCAAGTGCTGAGTCCTGCACTTGGGTCACAACAAGCCCAGGCAGTGCTACAGGCTGGGGCAGAGTGGTTGGAAAGCTGCCTGGTGGAAAAGGGCCTGGAGGTGCTGGTAGGCAGCTGGCTGAATGTGAGCCAGGGTGTGCCCAGGTTGACAAGAAGGTCAATGGCATCCTGGCCTGTGTCAGCAACAATGTGGCCAGCAGGACCAGGGCAGTGATTGTGCCCCTGTGCCCAGCACTGGTGAGGCCACACCTCAAAACCTGTGTCCAATTTGGGCCCATCACTGCAAGAAACACATTGAGGAGCTAGAGTAAGTCCAGAGAAGGGCAATGGAGCTGGGGAAGGGTCTGGAGCAAAAGTCCTTTGAGGAGCACCTGGGGGAGCTGGGGATGTTTAGTCTGAGAAAGGAAAGATCAGGGGGAACCTTATCACTCTCTGCAACTGCTTGAAAGGAGATTTTGGATAGGTGGGGGTTGGTCTTTTCTCCCACTTAACAGGTAACAGAATGAGAGGAAATACTCCATTGTGCCGTGGGAGGTTTTCATTGGAGACAGGGTTTCGTGGTGAGGATAGCAGTGCTAGACTAGGGGTAGGAGTCAATGATTTTAAAGGTCTTTTGCAACCTTAGTGATTCTGTGGTTCTCTGTCTATATTCTATGTACTTAGAACTGCCGTGCTGGATTAGACATCAGGAAAGATGTAGATGAAGTAGGTGTATTTCATGTAGTACCATGGGACTTGCATCAACAAGAGAGGGTATGGGAGTTCAAATTATTTATTGCTTGAAAAACCTATTTCCTCTTACAATACAGAATAGTACGTTAAAAATTATCTATAATGCATTCCAGACATTTAATTTATCTTGTTGAATAGTAAAGAGCTGTTTAAAATCGGGCAGTCGTATTATGCCATTTGCTTTTTGGGGTCCATTAATAAAATAAAATGGAAATAAACAGAATTCTAGGGAATTCTTCTCACTTGCAGGACCACTGGATTAGCAAAGTCACAGGTAAAGCTGTGGAGGAAGAGTTTTCATTGTAAATACAGAGATATGTTTGGCCTATGGTGGTTTGAGGTTAGGCAGCCACTGAGTGGCAATTCAAAGGACATTGAGCAGTGAGGTGTGAGAGAAGACTGATGGGGAGCCTTCTGAAGTACCTCTTCAGTTACTTCAGCAATATTAATATCCTGAAAGCTGCTCTATTTAGATGAATCAAAAATACTGCAGTATAGGAAAAAAAACACATTTTGTGCATTAGATCTCTATTTCTCTTTTATAATTTTGAAGGATGATCATTGCTAAAGTAATAGGAAAAATGTACTTTATTTACAATGCCAGTGAAGAAGTCTGTTCCTAGTCAGTCCTGTGACAATAAAATTAAGCCATACCAGTGTTCAAACACAGAATATTTTATTTGGCTCCTGATTATTATATTCAAACATACAGAGACTCAGAAAACACTTTAAAAGAAAATCTTCCAATGGTACAAATGTTCATAAACAAATTATTCTGTTGTATTAACTGCTGCACACCTATATTAGTCTAAAATAAGAATATGTTTTCAGGTATTGTATGGCTACTCCTTATGAAGTTACCACGCAGCAGGATTGTTGGCTCATGGCTATTGCAATATTCCAGTAGCATCTGTTGATAAATATTGGTTCTTCTAGTGATGATGTCTTAATAGTAGCCACTGAAGTTATGTAAACTTCTTAGTCTTCTTTAATCAGCACTGAATAGAAAGTTCTTAAATTAACAGTAAAGCTTTATTACATTTATGTTAGGTCATCCAAAATTGCCATAGTCATGGAGTTTCTAAAGACTGCTTGTTTCTAACATAACTGTATTTTAGAAGAGTAATATTCCAATTCATCTCTCAATATGCTGAGATTATTATTTAATACATTTCAGTCAAACTGTGGAAAAAGCAAAACTCACTGACACTTCTGAGACTTCTATTCACCAATGTCTCTATTATAACAGTTTCTCAAATGTAATTGCTCTGAAATTCATTTTCTAATCCTACAGTTTCAATTGTTGGCTAAAGATTGAATTAGGAACAAGAGCCTAGATATTCAGAGGATTCTCTGAGGGCTTGGACTTAGGTATTGCTGTTGTGTTAGCAACTACACAGTAGATGTGCCTTTGACCTTAGTTTAATTGAAAAAGATGGTCTGTAGTAAGAATTTGTATGAAATGTAAATAAATGTCAACTGGTGTATTAACAGGCTAATTCATTCATTAGAATAACAATAAAAAAAACAAAAGTAGTATTCATTAATAAAAACCAAGCATATGTTGAGGCTGGGAAAGCAGTGTAGCTGTGTGGCTCCTCCAGTAAGTATTTTGGCAAGCAAAGTTACATCTCTGGCAGAGGAAATGCAAATGAATAGGGGGAAAAGCAAACTGGAACACTGTTACTGGGCTGTCGGTATCAAAGTTTCTCAGTGATCAGACTGGGGACCAATTTAATTTGATTCTTTTTAAACTGGCACAGAAGTGAAGTTCTGCTGAAAATTCCAGTGAACAAAACTGGAGGACACAGTAGATAAAGGCCTCAAAATAGCCATATAGTCAGAAGTGAATCATCTTGAGAATGATGATTTGCTCTTTTTTAAGAAAACCTCCTTAAGGATTTTCTTTATAATAATATTTCACTCTTCCTTTCTACTGAGTTGAAGTTATATGTGAAAGTGGTTTTAACTTTTGAATGAGTAAACCAATTTTCTATAATACTGTGTGGTGAGGTTGAGGAAAGATGGGTGGGGAAAAAATTAGAGGAAACTGGGAAGGTATATTCACATGTTAACAGAAGTTACAATAGTCCAGAAATTATGGGGTTTCTACTTCCTGGATGGAATGCTGCTGGCATGCTCAAAACCTATTCTTTGATGATTCCCCATACACACAATCTGCAACCATCATCACCTGCTAAGGGGGATGGAATGGAGGGTGAAGCAGAGTGGGGTCACCACAGCCAGGCTCAGTTGAAATCATTGCAGGGAGGGGAACTCGGTGGTACTTTGCAGCTGAGAATCCATGTAACACCTGTCAGTCAGGGGAGAGAGGAGAAGATGGAGAGTTGCTGAGCCAGCAACTGGGCCAAAATTCTCTCCTCATAGGAACTTGTTTTTTTATAACCTATTGTAGTATTGATGCACACCTGCATCCCAGAGGCATCTGCCTCCAAGGTGCAACCAACCATGGGTGCTGGCAGTCACCAGCAGCAGGCAACATACTCAAATAAAGTGGGGGATCCACTGAGAGGTCCTAAAGTGGGAAGACCTGCTGAGGGTCTCCTTTATGCTGTTGGTGTGTCCCTGAATAAGTCAGTCAAAGTGCTCTCTGATCCAGCAGGACTGCTCAGTGAAGGTTCCCCGTGACAAGATGCTGACAGGCTGGTCAGGCACAAGGGTCTCAGCTTTCCTGGGCTGCTGACAGACAAATTAGACAATAAGGGTTGAGGAAATCTCCCTTTCCATGTGCCAGAGGACTTTGTAGATGCTATACTGTTCAAGAACACACATAACTAGAGGATGATACCATCTTATGCTTTTAAGAAACTTATGAATATAAGAGGTATGGATCCAATGTGATTAAGTTATTACTGATAAATAAATCCAGAAAAAAAAATCTGCAATTAAAATGAAAGAAGGAATAAACAGGGGAATTCTGTAGCATGAGAATAGCCCATAATTCATGGAAGAGCTAGTGCATTGGATTTTAGTGTGTTTAGAGCTATGAAAAGAACAAACCAATTAGGGGACTAAACATAATTTTCTTGTGTGTAATTTGTGCACACTTTGTTTTCTAGCAGACTAAATTGAAATCAAGACAGCTAATCTCAATTGCCATAAATTCTGCTACTGTATTCTGCTATGCAAAATTAATGAACAAAATAACTAAATAAGGAGGCACTCTAAATGAACTAAGCAGCACAATTATACCAAGACCTTTAAAGTGCGATAATGCAAATCCATCCTGGAAATATTTGCAATGTGTTCAAAATATGTGTGAAAATGAAAGCATATGGCTATTTCTCACCAAGTACTCCTGCTCACAATACCATAAACAGTCATGAAAATATGTAGCAGCAAACATGATATGTTGTAACATATTTTTTTCAAAAATGCATAGAAATGAAGCAGAACTAAATTTTCAATAAGGCAGAACTGAGAAATCAAGATACATGGATTAAATATCTGAGGAGGTAAATATTCACAACAATTGGTACATTCATATAGTCCAATATATCTCTTGAAAAATTATATTAAGACTCATTCCTAGACATCTACATGCATGACACTCTTGGCTTTTTCTAAACATACTGTTCACTCACTGCAGAAAAAAACTCTACAAATTTTAAGAAGCAAAAAAGTTATACAGAATGAATAGTAAGGTTAAGATTTTCTTTTTCCTAATCTGAGCTGCATACATGCTCAATGAAATGTAATAGCAGATATTTGGGGTTTAATTGTTTCCACCAAAGCACAAACCAAAATCACTCAGCTTTGCTTGGTTGGTGTGTGTTGGGGTAGTGGTTTGTGGTTTATTTTGCTTTTTGGCTATTTTTTTCCTACTATGGGAAAGTAATAATTTTTTTTTTTTTTTTTCAGATTATGCGAACAAAAATAAAGCAGAATCCAGAAATGAAAATAGTAATTTCATTGAACAGAGATGTGAGGGAGTAAAATGAATGAATTATTTGTGTGTAAAAACGTATTGTTTCAGTCTGAGAAAAACTGTGAGAAAAGAGGCTAAATGCCTAGGGAGAGTATTCTAGGGGCTCATGGTCGATGGCAAGTTGAATCAGCAGTGACCTGGCAGCCAGGAGGGACAGCCCTGTCCTGGGGCTGGGAATGCTGTTGGGTATCAGGCACAGCATCACCAGCCGGGCAAGGGAGGGGATTGTCCTGCTCTGCTCTGCACTGGTGCAGCCTCACCTTGAGTGCAGTCTGCAGTTTTGGGCATCACAATATACAATGATTTAAAGCAATTGGAGAGCATCAAAAGACAAAAGAGGACAAAAAAGGGTCATGGACAAAAGAAGGTCATGAAGATAAGTGAGGGATCTAGTGGGGAAGCTGTATGAGGAGCGCCTGAGTTCATTTGGTTTGTTCAGCCTGGAGAAGGGAAGACTGAGGAGAGAACTTGTAGCAGTCTACAACTTCCTTACAAAGGCAAGAGGAGGGGCAAGCACTGATCTCTTCTTTTTAGTGACCAGTGACAGGACCCAAGGGAACAACATGAAGCATGTAACTGGTTAAACCTAAATGAGCATCGGGGAAAATTCCTAATCACCTTTACTTTCCCTTCTCTAAGTGTCTCATTAAAAAGAATTGCAGGTAAGGTTTTGTTGAATTCCAAGCTTCATCATTTGACTTTATCAAGCCTTATATGAATATTACTCGAAAGATAATATTACTCAAAAAAAGATGAGAAACATATAATTTATCTGCTTAAGCTTATTAATATTCTCACAGATTGGCTGGACAAATATTGAATCACTAACCAGGAAGTAGCACAGGTTTTGGTGAAATAGCATTATTCCTTATTGTCCATGGAAATAACTAAGACATGTAGATATCCAAAATCTAGCAGTCACAAAGAAGGAAAAGTGGCAAATAAAGGCCCCTTTTTTTCAACTGTTAGATGGTTTCTGTCACACATAATGAGTGCTATATAAAAATCCCTTTAACAACAACGTCACTGAGCCCTGTCTTACAGATCCTTCCATGACTGATAATGCTTCACAAGTGCATAAAGATCCAGAGACGAAAGCAAATTTGAAGCAGTCTAATCACATAAAGAGTTTCGCAATCCGTTCAGATTCATTTCCCAGAGTGTTGCTTCTTATGCTGTCTCTGTAAGCCTGTTTAAAACACTAATATACTTAATACATATTTGCAATACCTAAGAAGTAATCTTGTCCATTCAAACTCAACACATACTAATTTCCTCAAGACTCTTGAACACTTTATAGTGCTAATTATGTCTATTACTGTCATTTACTTTGAAATTATATGAGGGCTCCCTTCTGAAACAGAAATCCCCAATTTTGCTTAGTAATGAAGAAAGTTCTATTTCAGTAAGCCTTTCTGATCTAATGGCTCTGATTTTATTTAGAAATAATAGATTTACTTGTACAAAGAATGGTGACACATATGTTCAACGCAGATAACTGCTTATCAAATTTGTTCTAATTAGACATTTTTGTATTATAGGATTAATGCAGACACTTTGGGGACACTGCACAGAAGCATATGTAATTCACAAGTGAGATGATTTTTTAAAAGCAATTTTGCATTTTTTTCATGCTGTTTCTCTAATGTATATGGGTTAAATATAGTACTGAAAATAGTCAATGTCACTAGAATAAAGCTGAGAAACCTTTGATTCTAATGAAGTTTGAACCTGATACATTGTATGTCTGTGTATTTCTCTGTGCATCTATGAATTTGTTCATCTTTTCATGAATATGGATCCCAATTCAATCACCTTTTTGTTACAAAGCACTAATTTACATAATTGTGCACCATAGTTTCCATTGTGAAGCACCTTTGAAAAAAAGTGAATTACTACAAAAACAAGCCTCTTCTTCCATTAGTCTGAGAACTAGACAAAATGGCTTTTTACTTGAGGTTTTGTTTGCTTGATGAAGACACAGCACATTTTATTTACAGTTGTGTCCTCACACCGAAGACATGGCTAAGGATGAAAGTTCTAGTCCTGATCAGGTTGAAACATTTAAATCCTGAGGAGAATCTGCACTTAAACCATTATAAGTATATTTTAGTTTTGTTTTGAGTTTATTTTTGTCAGACAAAGCTAATTCCTTTTGGTGAGATAAACATGAGATAAGCAGTGTTGTGTTATATGATGCCATGAGGTTGATGTATTTAAGGTCTTTCTTTGCTCTACACTGAACTGTAAAAATACCTGAAGATGATGTAAGGCCAAATAATCATCTACATCAAAGTCACTGTAGAGAAGAAAAGGTGGAGGGAAGACTTGATCTTTCAAGAATGCTAAAAATTACAAGAACAAGGAAGGGTCATTGGTTTTTCATGTACATTTTGGATAAAACTGGAAAGCTTTATGAAGAATTAAGGAATTTTATCAGAAAAAAAAATAATTAACAGCTTGCTTTTAAGGAGATGAAGAGAACAAGATTTGAGTGGAAGGAATCCAATTCTAAAAGTCACATCACAGTAAAAGAGAGATTTAGGAAAGAAGGACAGATGAGTTCAGAATATATTATATGCCTTCTATTTGTTCTGTTTTAGGTCAGGGGCTAGAGTTACAGATACAAAGCTATGACCTTATTTTATATGTACATACAACAGTTTGAAAGGAAATCCAAAGAAGAAGATGAGAAGCAGGAAGAGTAATATTGAGAAATTTTTTGTGAGAAGCGCAAAGCATCATGGTGTTATATATAATGTGTCACCATGTATCATACTAATAAGAGAGAAAAATATGAGAAATCTGATCAGCTAGTTTTTCTGAGTACATCAGAAATACATTTTCTAGAAGAAGAAAAATTATAGTGGAAGACAAATTTTAAGAGAAATCAGAGAAAGCAATTAGTGATTTACGAAAGTCCCCTAAGCTCCATAACTCTTGGAGATATGGCTGGATATTTGATGTACTCAGGTATTAATTTATTACTGTGTAATAACAGGAAATCTTCCTGGCCTATGTTGCACGTTAACATTCACAGCCTGAGCCATTTGCTCAGAGACTGTTACGTACACACACATCTCAAATCAGTGTGATCCCCAGCTGAGGCCAGTTGTGGTTCAACCCCAGCCAGCCCCCAAGTACCACACAGCTGCTCGCTCACTTTGCTCGTAATGAAAGCAGTTGCTGTTTTGGCTCCAGGATGGAATGCCAAATCCAGCATGACTGCCAAATTGTGAGGCATTTTAGTGTACTTAGCTTATACCACGGGAAGTCTTGGGGAAGTCAAGGTGACTCTTCGTGAGACAAGTGCTGCTAGTGACAAATAAGGTCATCACAGTAAACTGATTATCTACATGCCACTTGAAAAATAATTCACTTATTGTTAGAAAATAACAAGATCACACCAGCCTCAACAAATCTGACATTCGTGCTGAAGAAAATGACAGTAATTGGATATCAACTTTTGCTGCAAATAAGGCATTACTTTAATATTAATTCCATTTTATACAGATATTAAAAATTGAAACAGTTGATTTTACTAGCAGCAGCTAAATCAGAAATGGAAAAATACATCATCATAACAGGAATATTATTCAGTTCAATAAAAATCTAAAGTAATAGGACATGGAGAAAAAATACAAAAGTTCCTAAATAAAGTGATAAATGAATCATATACAAGAAAAGAAACGTGTAAGAAAATAACTTGTTGACAGAGAAGTATTAACTATCTTAATTAAAAAATACTGGAGTTTTTATGTCAAACACCTTAGATTTTACCTAGCAATTGGAAACCTGGCAGGATTTATAAAGTGCATTTTTCTATTAATAGCAGTCTGTAGAAGTATCAGGAAAAAATGCAGAGAATGCACATTTCAGATCCCCATAATGACATCCATCACATCCCTGTAGGGGTACTAGAAAGAGATGTTTAAGTTGTGTACCAATTTCATTTTGCTGATAACACTTTTCATCAGGAAAGATGAAACAAATGTGACTTTCAAAATTTAATCATGAAGGACAAGGACATTGGATAACAGTAACCACTTTAAATGTTGCAAGAACTTGCACTGTAAATGTGCATGTTATCAACTTGAAGGCAGACCAACATACTTCAAGGCAAACTACCCAGATTATTTTAGTTCTTGAAGGAGGAAGGACACACAGTACTTTAAATGTATTATACAGGTTACGAAAAAAGTTGTATTCTCAGCATCACATAAATATGAAACAGTTTGAGGTAAAAACACCCCTGTAACCAGAGGCCATTAGGTCGCTTTAGCTGGATAAATAATTCCCAATAGCAAAGCAAATATGCAACATTTCATCAAAGCTACGACATTGCATTTGTAGTATGCCTGAAAGAAACATTTACTGTACAGAATGATGATACATTGACAACTAATACTGAACAAAAGAAATTGCTTTAAAAATACTTTTTAAATTACAGACTATTGTTTTGCAATTGAAAGATAAAAGTGGATTTGCAAGAATGCTGTCTAACATGAGAGAATAAGTACAAAGATCTTACTAAGAAAATCAAACATTATTCACTGAGTCAGAAAACCCGATTGTAAAAATGACACTGATACACAGAATAACAATAATGTCTTAATACTGCTGAAATGCATATTACAATGCGCCAATACATAAGAAGGGTCAAAAAACACATTTGCCTTTCTAGTCTTGCAGCTAAATGGAAAAAGAAAATAGACTTACAGCTTTATTCTATTGGGGGAAAAAATCCTTGAATATAAAATTTTATTGAAGGATATTTCAATTATTTCAAATATTTCCTTATTAGGTGCACACTTTTTCCTATACAACTATGAAGTCAGGGATGGCTGTGAAAGGAGTCATAGACAAAGTGTGTGTACATATGAAATTCACATATAGCTATGTCACTATCAGTATGATTTTTGTGCATGTTTCCTTTACTTAGGCATGTTTTTCCAGACATTTATTTGTCTGCTTAGTCAAGAAAGAAGGAGACGGACTTTTTTACAAGAGCATGTAGTGACAGGAATTTGTGGAATGAATTCAACTAAAAGAGAGACATTATATATCAGGAGGAGCTGACTTGCTGTGAGAGCAGTGAGGCACTGGAACAGGTTGCCCAAAGTTGTGGATGCTCCATCCCAGAAGGTGCTCAAGGCCAAGCTGGACAGAGCCCTGAGAAACCTGGTCTAGGGAAAGGTGTTCCCGTTCATGGCAGGGGAGTTGGAACTAGATGATATTTAAGGTTCCTCCTAAACCAGGTCATCCTATGATTCTATGATCCTAGGATCCTCTCCCGTCATTGAGACTGTAAAGTGAACAATTAGCTCTAGACTGAAGAACAAATTTACATATTCATCTAATTCTCCATCTGATCTTTTACAGAAAGAGCTTTGATGCTTTGTTTATAGTTAATTCATATTTAACCATTATTATTTCTTTCCATTTCATGATTCCATTATACTGGTCAGAGTAAAACATAAATCTGGAAGAGGAATTTGACAGTGTTTTTTACCTTCCTCCTTCTATGTTTCTCAAAAGAAAACCTCTCTCTTTGACACTTTGGAACTAATACAAACTTGACTGGTTCAGAGAAAACTTTCTGATGTCTTTCCTCAAGCTTGAACATTTTTGTCTTCATTTCCACTACTACTGAAGATATCGAATACACTGAACAAAGCCACCATACTATTCAAAACTAAATGTTGAAATGACAGGATGAATGTGTAAAAAACCATTAAATTACTTAGATAGATATGTCCCATTGATTTTCAATATGAAAGTACTAATCCCAGTATATACCTTTAATTCCCTAAGAATATCAGACCACACTTATTCTTTCTATGAAGACAGAAAACTTTGTCTCTTGAATGCATAACTAGAAACCAGTATTTTACTTCAGAGGATAGAACTTTTATCTATAACATTGCAATATTTTTATTTCCCAGAGTAGGTTACATATAGAGTTATAAAATAATTTCCATTGAACAGTGGTTCTCTCCTCATTCTTCCATCCTTAACAGAGGTCAGAACAGACAGAACTATTTAGGAAAGAGAACAAGTACAAAAGTATTTTTTACATAGTGTGTGCTCTCAACTTCTAGCACTTTATGTAGACTATCATTGTGCAATTTGCAAAGAATATCTCATAGAAAGAGTAAAGAATATGAAGCCAGGCTCTTCTCAGTGGTACCCGATGATATGACAATGAAGCTCTGGGTACAAATTGGAAGAGTGGAAATTCTGACAGAAAATAAAGTGAGGGCAGTTGAAAACTGGAACTGATTGCAAAGAGATGTGGATTCTCTGTCCTTTGAGTTGTTCAAAACTTGGATCCTAAAACCTAACTGGACACATTCCTAAGCAATCTGTTCTAGCTAATCCTGTTTTAAGCAGGGAGTTTTTGCAGATGACCTCCAGGGGTGCCTTCCAATCTCAGCAAATCTCTGATTCAGTGATTCACTTACTCAGGGGTGAGAATATTTATGATATGCATGAAAAATGCCACACTTCAGAACTGCATATGTTTTTAAGTGCACTTGGAAAGCAAAGCCTATTCTACTTCTTGGATCTATGCCCAGGAGTAATAGAAGTCTAACCTACACCCCTAAATATGCTTCTCAGGCAGAAAGGTACTTCCTAGTGTATCAATGACATTAGCAAAGAGAATACAGTTTGAAAAATTAAAAAAAATGGCAGTTGGAAATTGATATATAATAGTGCCTCACCAAAATCATTATTTGTGCTCTCACTTGAGCTTAAATGCAAAAACCCCAATGCTCTGCTAAAAATATAACTGATTTCCTTCTCATTCACCTGTAGAAAAATAGTATCAAGGTAAAAAATGTCTAGTTCTGTGAAAACCTGGTAAAGGTAATCTGTTTAAAGTAAAAAACCAGCAATTTATAAGTACATACGATGGACTCGTAAGATAAAAGTTGCAAAGTATATGGAACTCTAAATAGCTGAAGAAAGGCTAATGATGCATAAACTCCTTATTAGACACTTCAGGTGGCCCATCTGAGTCAGAGTTTTCCAGCTCAAGTTGTACATTCCTGGTCATTACTGACTGTAATAGTTATGGAAAAATTTTATTAAGAACTATTAGATCATGTATGTCTTTCATGTATAAACTGCTGAAATTTTAAATTCTCCTTTTTACAAGGGAGGGATCTGTAGAACAGAAGGGCTTGTAACTGGGGAATGTACCTGAGGTTTCAACTCTTCTTCCTGCGCTGAAGATTTTCCATATAGTACTCAAATCCTCAAACTTTTTACTGAAGTTGCCTTCCTTTGAATTCCATTGACAGGAACCCTAAAACAGCTCTTGCCTTGAGGCCACTCCAAAAAAGTAATAGATGCATAAATAGGCTATTAGTTGTCCCTTAAAAAGAAAAAAAAATCAGTGTTTAAATATCAACATATTATGGAAATGCTTAAAAAGTAGAAATCAGAAGGCACATGAAAATGCCATTCAGGAACAACCATATCTGGGTTTGCTTATGATTTCCTGTAGAGATTGTCAGAACAATATCTGATTTTATAGAATATTCCCAAATTAGGATTCAATTTTTTTATACACAGAATAAGAGATGGACTTCTTGTCCTAGACTTCATAGACAGACAAGAGAGGTTTTGTTTCTCTTTTAAAGGACAATTAAGTGATTTGCTGTTGTATGACTTTTTTGATCATGTACAAATAGGATTCAGATTTTTTGACTTTCTGTTCTCTTCTTGATACATTATTTCCCGCTGAACTTTTTCTCAGGATGCCTAGAGGCATATATACAAGTAAGTAAATTAATAGCAAAAAATATTTTAGGTTTTTAAACACAACTTTATGACACTTTTCAAATCAAGAATCATGACAACATTAGTGCTTATAATTTAAATAGCATTTCAGAAAAATATTAGTATTAAGAAACTATTCTTAATTAATAAATACGTTTTTAACACAATAGTCACTATAATTAGCTGTCAGTAGAAAAACCCAAGAAATTTTTATAACAGTGTAGATAAAAATATGAAATTGTGTATTTATTCATGGACCAAATATTAAAATGAAAATAAATGTCATATATAAAATTAAAAAAAACCATTAGATTGAAACACCTTGGCAACTCCAAGGAGAATAATGATCAATTATATCTCTAGGATCTATGTTGTGCAATTATAAAATTCTCAGAATCATCTTTAAATTATATATTTGTTTGTATTACCTCATAGGAAAAAAATAGAAAATTAATTGCATTGAGCTAACAGAATTGAATTATTCTTTCTTTTAAAAGACTATTGAAAATAAGGACAGTCATCCCTCTTGGCAGTTTTAAAACACTGTGGCATCTGAGAAAATTTAGTGAACATCACTAGAGAAGTGGTAAGAAATAAAAAGTGCAGATTTTTAGTAATAAAATGACATGCTGGTTGCTATCAAACTCAAACATCAGTCAAAGAAATAGTCTTGCCAGAATTATCACAAGAATTGGACAAGGACTACTGAAAATAACAACACACTTGGATTAAAGGTGAAAAAATGCAGATCTCAAAGAATTTTGTCTATGCAATCAGTTTAAAACAATTCACTAATAGAAGTATTACATTAAAAATAACATTTATCCTCTTTATCCTTGAAACAAGAAAAATTATTTGAATAAGACAGTTATAGTATGTAGGCATGTAGAAAACATTGGAATTAGTAATTGAAGTTTGTTGTATTATCAATTTACCTAGTTTTTAAATATTAGCTAGTACATTTGATGGTATGGGATAAAGGAAAGAAAACAACAGAACACAGTAACTAGACACAGAACTTTGCTTTATCATGACATATAACAAGAGATTTGATTTAACGGGGTATTTTCTTAGGAAAGCAACAATTTTCAGGCTAGAATCAAAAAGTTTGATTGTAATCATGGTAAATTAGAAGTAATTTCAGCAGATTATGGCCATTTTCTCTTATCTACTTTTTATCTGGAAAAAGAATATATATATCCACATTCTTACTCAATCCAGAAACTATCACTTCATAATCAGTCAAAACTCAAGTTTATCTAAAAAATGGCAAATGACCAAACTTTCCTAAGGGAAGGCTTTTTTCAACATCTCTTTGGGAGGGTTTGAGAGCATTCTAATTAACAGTTCATGTCACTTGTTTACTACAAATGAGACTCTGAGTTTTGTGAATATTGGGAAGATTGAAGGATAATTCTTACTGCCCTCTTCAATAGGGCTGCAAATTAACCTAGACCCAGAGAACAGCAGAACAATTTTATGGTGGCTTGTGGGAATAACACATCTTATTATGCCTTTTAAATTTTTTAAGTACTTTTTAAATTATGAAAAGCTTTACACCTTCAATATTTAGAGCAAGTTTTTGAAATCTGGCCTGGAGATAAGGGTGAGATAAAAAAAATAAAATGCACAAGTTTTTTTTCTGAGATGCTCTTTAGATTTGGGTGACATGTAGTGTGAATTTAATGTCAGTTATATTTTTGGTAAAATTCTGATTGCATGTTAAGATAAAGCATCAGGAACAATATCTGTCAAGACATAGTCTACAAATCATTTGTCAATAATTCCAGCTAGTGGCACTGGCTAGTTTTTTCTCAAATTAATTTTACTTTTGCTATCAAAGTCAAATTTCTGAAAGCTGTAATGTTGCATTTAAGGATCTTGAAGACCAATGACCTTTTGTGCCAAAAGTCTTTTCAGGTGGTCTGTGTGAGAGCCATCGCTTTTACTCAGGAACAGGGATGGGAAAAGAATATTTAAAATATTTGCAAAATAAACATGTATCAACTAATTTTTTTATTATTTTATTTGTTTTTTTTTTTTTTATTTAGAAAAGAGGTGTCATTTCCAAGAAAAAAAACCACATGGGAATAAAACATCTGGTGGTATAGAAAGTTCCTCCTTTAACAGTCAAGGTCTGAAAAGTCATAGCTCTTCACATTAACAGTAGAGGAAATCCCCTACACATCAGAGAAATCTGTGTTGCACTAGTATAAAGAAGTTAGCTAACAATTTTTTTGTACTCACGTATCTGAAAAAAAATCTCATAGGTTATAATATTTTACCTTCAATACTTTATCTATCTAGGAAAAAAAAGTTTTGGCATTGAATTAAATAAATAATGAATTAACTAAATAGTGAGTGTGGGCAAAAATATTGCTTGCTGTTGTGATGCAAATAATGATATCCCATACAATTTCACGAGTTCATTTGCGGTTATAATTAATTTTATATATCCAGCTTCTTTTCTACTTTCTATCACCTTCATCACCAAATTAGAACTAATATATTCTTGATGGCAACCAGGCAACCAAGGACTGTGGTTGGGAGAGATTTCTTTATAATGCAGAGGCCACAAAAAACATCTCAGGTAGCATGTGATGTTCCCATGCACTATTTCTTTTTCTCCTTTCTTGTGACCTGCAGCAAGAGGAAGAGATGAAAGAGTAAGGAAAAAACCTTTAACCAAACACCTCCCTCCTGGAAGATGAGATACTGGAGGAAATGATGTCGTATGCAGTGTTAAAAAAGCTGTACAGACTTAGAATCAGCTTTTCTGTCCCTGCACATTTTCTTACACATCTCTACTCAGCTACATCCAGAGATGACAGAATCATAGAGGATCCTGAATCAGAAAGGGCCCATGAGGATCATGGAGCCCAACTTCTGGCCCTGGTGAGATGGGCATCATATGCTGACTACATCAGGAAGGAAAAATCCTTCTAGAGTTTGTATTTCACAAAGTGGTTTTTCAAATTAAAATTTAGTATTGGTTGCATAATGGAGAATTTTTATATTATGGCATTAACACCGACTACCATTTGAGAGTTGCAAAGATAGTAGCAGTGTAATTCCACTTGCAAGAATTATTTCTTCAGGGATTGCTGAAACTCTACTGAATTCAGGCTTTTCAGCAGAGAATGTGGCTTTTCACCAGAATGTCAAATGTCCTACATTTCAGTTAGTTTGTTTTCTGCAGGAAGAGCAACCTTTAGAGTTGCACAGTACTAACTGAGAAAGGATATATACCCTTGACAGAAACTTGTCATAAAATCCACTCGAATCCCCAAAAAAAAAACCAGCTTGTCTTCCATTTGACAACTGCAGTTTAATGCAAAGATGAAATCAGGTATTTCTGGTGATTGCCAGTATAGTGTACACAGCTGTGTACAGCACTATGGTGTTAGATATGTCCCTAATTGAGGTCAAGTGGTGCCTACTTTTCATGACAAATGTTTTGTAAGAACCTACAGAGTGTAAGTACTACATGTTGTTTCTAATTTTACTAGCATTATTCTTGATCCATCCCTTCCTAGCCCTGTTAGCCTGTCTTCATCAGCTACATTTTTGCACTGTATTCTGCCCTTTGTGCTCTGAATTTGCAGAAGTTTTGGCCAAGGCTGTGTCACCTCATTACGCCTTTTTGATTTTTTCAGTTTCAAACTGTTTGCAAGGCAACTGATTCTGATTGCTGAAACAACACCAGATTGTGCACCAAGTCTGACATTATTCTGTATGCATCAGACCTGCAGAATATGTGCAGATCCATTGGGAACAGGCATCACCTAAAGCAACCCCTTCTCACAGAGAGAAATGAGTGGCTTGTGTTTTCTCTGTGTTACTCTCGAAAAGTCCTTTGCATCAAAATCACCTCTTACACAAAATATAACTATGATAAAATCCTAAAGATCTGGATTCTCCTTTTTTTTTTTTTACATTAGAACAATCAAGCTGCAGCACATCTGTATTCTTGACAGACAGATGCTGTCATATCACCTGCAAAACTAGGAGAGTTCATTAAAGAGAACACATTTTTCACAAAGGTGTCTTTGGCCCCAGTGAAAATACAAAACAAAGACGGCAAAATAAAAGGACATAGGAAAATAAAATCTTGAGGAATAAGCTCAGACAAGTGAGAAACACAGAGCTGGAGGACAACAAAAAAGTTCATCCAGTAAAGATTCTAAACCAGTGAAATTAGTCAAGACAGTTCTTCAAGCACAAATTATATGGCAGAACTAATGTAAGGAAAAGCTGAAAAAACCCCAGCTCTAAAACCAGCTCTCAGGTATTTTGCATATGTAGCAATAATACAGAAATTACTAGAAAATTGTTCACAGTATCAATTTGTTTTGAGAATGTAAACCAAATTTTACTTCAAAAGCAATTTCATAATAATGACTTTTCACATGGAAGAGATAAAGCAAAATTAGAGATGAAATTCAACACTGAAAATATTTCCTTGGTTTTATTCCAGCTGACATCTTTGCTTCCTGGATATCTGCTTTTCTTTTCTTTTTTTTTTTTTTTTTTCCCACTGTAGCAGACCTTTACCCTATTTGGCTTATATTTTAAGACCAAAGTTACTGTGCCTTTCATTCCCTGATTGATATTTGCAAGCCAGCAGGTGCTAATGGTGCAGAAAAGTGCATATGAGCTTGAGAGAACATTGTTGAATCACAGCATGAAGCCAAAGATAATATGGATATATACACTCTAGTTTTACTGACACAGACTTTGAACTGTCATAGATTTGGATAACAGTTGGTCAAATATTTCATTTCAAGGAAATTATATTTTGTGTGTGTGTGCCAAAAGAAAATATGATGTTAATCCTGTGAGACTTGGGCCCCACGCTGCTTCAAATAAGATTAAAGGGATTGCCTACCAGGGTGAAGTTCTATTAAGTTTATAAATATTCATCGCTATATTGAAAAGTTTAAAGCAGACTGAATTTCAGTTAATTGCTCACAGAAAGTAATCTTCTTATTTAAAAGAATACTGTTAATTAGATTTCCAAGGAAAAAAGACTGGGAACTCAAGATTTTTTGTACAAAGAGAGGGCTTTAGGCAGCTGAGTTTTATGAAACACAGAAGTGATCAGATCTGTTATGAGGGTAAAATTAGTTACTAGTTTGGTATGAAGCTATTTAGATATTTTCCAGTTACAAGATAGTATCAATATTTTTTTAAAGGATTCATTGTAAATTAATTTACTCAACCAGTCAGAAGTTCCTGAGTGTTGGTTCAAAAGATACAGAGTCCCTGGCCGTATCAGACGAAAGTAAATTAGTTAAAAGACTTGAGCTGTGTCATGCAAAGATGCAGACTAGAGGGGTCAGTAGAAAAATTATCTGTATCAGAGGAGGTACAAAGAAAGCAAAGCAAAACAAAACAAAGCACACCACTGCCCTCCAAAAAATCACCTCCCCAGTATCAGTAGACAGCACAGCTCACACCAGTACTGTGATGAAGACAATGGCTACAAAATGTTGTCAGTACTGAAGGAATTACTTGATGAGTGTGAACAATGTTAACATAGCAGCATTTTCCTTATAATGTCTTTCAAAGTGCACTACTTTATCTGTACTTCCAGGAACAGCATTAACAAGGCATATTGTTGCAATTCAGCAAAACACAGGAAAATACCAGTGGTAATAAAAAATACTCATATAGTCTCTTTGCCAAGAATTGCATATACTCAGGGAGCTCAAGGTTAGAAGCTACAAGTTGTCTCCTAGTCAGTTGATCACAGGCTGCAATAATTGAACAGTTGTCCATACACAACAACAACAACAATGAAAAAGGCTGAATTTGGCTAGGGGTTATACATGGGGAAATAAATGGGAAATGAACTAAAATGTAAAATAAAAGGCCACTAACTTGTCTCAGTAACTCTCCAGAAGAGCACTTCTTTGCTGTAGGAGTGCTGCTGTGAAAAGGATTTTATCATGCTTTGGAAACATATTAAGATACAATGCATTAAAGTTTTATTTAGTACAACATTTTCTTTGCCAAAAAGGTGCTGTAAGAATGGCAACAGTGAAGTAAATAAATTCCTTCTTCTCATTAATTTCCACTTGTTGATGGTTTCAAAATAACATCTAGTTAAAATTTTCACACAGGCTATGCTGGTAGAGAGAATCCACTTTGATTATTTACACCAAAGGTTAGTTATCCCTTTAAAAATAATGTTTCTTTTCACATTTAGAATACATACAACCTTAGCCTTCAGTCCTTAGTTCTTTTTTCTCTTCTTTTTAACAATTCAAATAAGGGGGCCTTTTGTAGTCTATTATGAATATACTGAAAGAAAAGAATTTTTAAAGTCAGTGGAAAAAAATTCTCATTAAGTTCAGTGGATTTGAAACTGCTCCAGAAAATCCCAGAAAGTTTTCTTACTTTTTTTTTTTCCATTCCTTCATGAAGTTTGTTTTCCAGTGTGCTGAATAATGAATATTTTGTTCAACATTGAGGGAAAAGGCACAAAAGCCCTGATTTGTTCTGAGGGGTAATGCATAACTACTTCTAGGTTGTTGTTAAAGTAGGAGCAAGCCCAGGAGATGAATCTGTAATTACATGGATCTAGTTGTTTTAGTATTTCTCACAGCTCTCACAGAGTTCTAGATCTTAAGTAGGACATATGATTGCCTCAATATGGAGTTGTGGTTTAACCTCAGCCAACTACCAAGCCCCACACAGCTGTTCACTCACTCCTTCACTAGCAGAATCAGCAAGAGAATCAAAAGGGTAAAAGCAAGAAAACTCGTTATTTGAGTTGACAAAGACAGTTTAATAGAAAAAGTAAAAGTCACACAACCAAAGCAAAACAAGGAATGAATTCATTCACCACTTCCCATGGGCAGGCAGGTGTTCAGCCCTCTCCAGGACATCAGATCCCCATCCCATGCCATGGTCACTTGGGAGGACAAATGCCTTCATTTAAAATGTCCCCCCCTTCCTTCTTCTTCCCCCTACTCTGTATTCTGAGCATGATCTCACACGGTCTGGAATATTCCTTTGGTCAGTTTGGGTCTCCTGTCCTGGCTGTGTCTCCTCCCAGCCTCCCATGCACCCCCAGCATCCTCACCAGCATGATAATACAAAAAGCAGAAAAACCTTGGCTCTGTGTAAGCCCTGCTCAGCAGTAACATCATCTTTGTGTTATCAACCCTGTGTTCAACACAAATCCAAAACACAGCCTCATACCAGCCACTGTGAAGAAAATTAACTCTACCCCAGACAAAACCAGCACACAAGGTGTCACATTCCGCTGTGGGAGACTGCAGGGAGTTCTTTTAAAGCAGATGTTCTAGGAAAAAAATGATGACAAACGAGGCAAATATTATATCTGAGAACCATTTATTGGTAATGAAAAGTGTGTTGCACTACTAAAGAAGAATAGAAAAGACAGAAAAGGAGGAAGGAGAAGGAAAAAGAATGGGGGGACAGAGAGAAGGATGGAGAAGGGAGAGAGACAGAAAAAGCAGGTGTTACCAGCAGAACTTCAGAGTGTGTCATTGGCATCCAAGCCAATCCAAGCAGGGCAGGAGTGCATGCTGCTCTCGGAGAGGCGCGGCTCCCCACACAGCCCCCATGGTGACAGGGGACACGCGGTGAGCGGCGCTTGGGCAGGACGGGCAGGGCCCTGCACAGGCTCGTGGGATGGCCACGGCAGGCTGGATCGGCGAGCAGGGCTGGAGGCAGGCGGCAACACAGGGAGGCAAGACAGGCAACGGCTGGAGCAGGCGAGGGAGATGAATTGGTAGGGCAGGACACAAGCCAGGCACACGGCTCAGGGGTGGTCAGGGAAGCAAAGGCAGCAGGTGTCCGGCCAAGTGCCCAGCAGTGCCCAGAAAGAGAGAGAGCAAGCGAGCGAGGGCAAGCCCCGCAGCTTGAGATGCAGTTACTTTTATACCCCTGGCTCCTCCCAAGCTCTGCTGGCTGGCAGGAGACCATCAGCCAGCCAAACGTTTGACAACAGTCCATTGGTGGAGACCTTTTGCCACCCGACTGCAGAACCGTTCTAGAGGACAAAGTGTCCTTGGCAGTCTGCTCCTCCTCATAGATACTGACTGCCTATTCCATGTGAGACATGAAATGGCTGTCAGGTGAAGTCTCCCCAGAGACAGAGCTTTTCCCCATTTTCTCCAAGCTGCCTCATGGGCATGGCTTGTGGGCAGCCCGCCCCCCGCATACACCCTGTAATCTTCAAACAATGTTGAGAAAAAAAATCAAAATGAAATTTGTTCTTCACATAAGTAAAGACAACCTGTTTCATTAAAGTTTGTTATTCTTGGAGATCTATTATGTTGGGAACAAGTTTTGCACAGTTCTGAAAGCATTGTTTACTAAATTAAGTTCCCTGAGAGTCTAACTTTAGAAGAAGCAAAGAAGTCAATTCTCCATGAAAAAAAAAAAAAAAGAGAAAACATCAATCCCAGTAATTGATATTTCCCTAGCAATTATATAAGTATCTAAATTGCAATGAGACATGTCCCTGTTTTTTGAACTTTGGTTTAGAAGAATAGTAATAAAACACTAATTTTAAAGTTTCTCAGCCCAAAAACCCCCCATAAATCAGAAAACTGAAAGAAAAAGAAAACCCTCTATACTTTGTTGAGATAGCTGTTTTGTAAAATCAAAATCTGTATATCCATATTTCTAATTTTTCCTTTTAAAACAGAGAAAAAGCCTTCTCCTTTCCAGTATCATAAACTATACAGAAAAAACACCCTTAAGACGCTGCCATCTTAGTCCTTTTTCAGTCTTGCCTATATCTAGAAAATAAACGTGGTGATTCTGCTGTCATAAAATAATTATAAACTATGACTCACAAAGACAGCTTTATACTTTGATCTATGGTCCATAGGATGTTTTGTAAAAATGTAATTGTTGATCTTAACTTGTAGAAAAATGCCTGTCTAACAAATGCCTATCTAACAATTTCTAGCTCTGTATAGGTAACAGGAAATCATGGTACAAATCCAACATTAATGTATCTCAAGGAAATCTCTGTGGAAGTCTATTCATGGTTCTGTAGAGGAAAGAAAAATATTTCTGTGTGTATTTATATTAGCTTTGTTTTTTTCCTCTGGGGAATAAGTGCAATTATTCACAAATATTGCTCCTGAAATATAACTGTTTCCTTTTTTTTTTAGATTTTTATTTCATTCCATCTTGAAATTATGTAAATCTTGCAGCTTCCAAACACACTATAAGTGTGCTAGTTTTGTGCTGGTAGATAATCTCACAGGCTTCAAAGCCTCTTCAAGAAGATATCTATGAAATGCTTGTGATATTTGCAAACATTAATAACAATTTAAAACAATTTTAAAAATAATAAATTTTAAAATTACAGTTTTATTTTAGATTTTTTTTCTTTTCCACAGCTGGTTTTTTTTCATAAACATTGGAGTTGTTTCAAATGAGGCCCTTTCTGCATTTATTTTTTCTTGTATATACTGTTTCCTAGCAAATAGACATTGATCAGGAAAACTTCAGACACCTACACTTTATAGAAGTATATCAAACAGTTTTGATTTCTTATTTCTCAATCTATTTTGCATGCTAGTTTGGTATCACGCTGCTAATTTTCTTGAAGTCAATAATGAGTAATAAAGATTCCTTTTTCACATAAATAATCAGTTTTTCCAGCTTAATGTGGAATTTCAAACATATTGCAACTGAAGCTTGATTGATGCACATGTAATCACAAGTCTTTTTGCCATAACCTTCTTACATCTGAAAATCAACTTTTACAAAACTCAGCTATTTATATGGTAATATAATCCTATGGCACACAAACCCCAACCCCTTTTATTTAATCTACATAATTATGTATCATTTAAAGGAAAAGCATGCAACTGACTTGAAGTTTGAGAGAAGAGCTTATGACTCTGAAATTTTTTTTTTTTCCCACTGATATATAACTGGGTTCATAGTAGTTGTCATTCATGACAAAGCTTTGAAAACATATAAATATTTGCTAATAAAATAATACAATTATTTTTAAATGGAATCAAAAGAGATGGACTGGGATGTTCTTTACAACTAGCACTGCTGGTATAAATGTCTGTGAAGGAATGATCACACTAACCCCTGGGTACAGATGTGTTAAAAACCATTAACTGCAGAAATACATTAAATCTTTAACAAACAATAAAAATTTCACATTTACAATTTTAGGTTGTGGGAAATTTAAAATTAATTATTTAGGAAAATTAAGCATATTTGTTTAAGTATATATAGCAGTCCTTACCCTATGTAAGAGAAACTCTTCGTGACCTTTCAGCACATTTTACACAAACTAACCACATCCTTTAAACAGCTTTTTCTGATGAAATACTGCAGAATTATCTCAAACATATTTGTATTAGAGTATTTCTCCTGCCTTACTTAGTTTAGGTTGTGTGCTATTTCTGCCTTATATATAAAGTGGAAAAAACTAGCAAACTGACCTTGAAGTTGTATGTTTTCCAATCACTAATCTTAGAGTTGGAAGCAAAAAGTCAGTGTTTTGCTGGCTCTTTTGAATTAACACAATACTTTTCATTCAAAGTGGATTACTATTCACTTGGCAGAAAGAAAAAAACACATACCTGGATAATGACAAAACAACAGACTATTTTTTGAGCCAAATTTGTGACATTAATTTCTTTCAAGTGTTAACAATGAGAAATAAACTGCACACCACAATGAAGCTAAATGTACTGCCAATTTTTTTTTATTAAAGGTTATAAAAACTGAATATAATTTTCTCTGTAAGGAGAAATTAGGTGGAATTAATACAGGCTTTGAAGAGAAGTGGTGTCTGAAGTAAGACTTAACTGCAGCACATTCTGCATCTTTCAGGTAAAGACATTACGTAAGAGGAAAAAAACACTATCTGTTTTCAGCCAGAAACAATTTCTGACTGTAGATGTCACAAAAACTGGAAAACAAACTGAACATATCCCTAAGGAGTATCACGTGTCTGAAACAAATAACAATATAGGACACACGCACTTTGCTGAAGTACTAAGTATTGAGAACTTCTTTTGGAGTCACTGAGAGATGTAGCTCTCAGAATTCCTGAAAATAAGATTGACTAAAGAGTTAATTAAAATTATGCTAGATTATCATACACAAATCACAGTTTTATTTTATCCTGAAGCCTTTGTGTATTACTTGGCAGTGGTCAATAACACACTTTGTTCTTGAATCATTGTTTAAAATTTTAATTATACAGTGACAAGGGATCATATCAATAATCTATAAAAGTCAATAGAAAAAAAAGTCTGGTCTAGGAGGTAAACACTGAAACTGTGTTTATTACACATAGTGAGGAACTGACCTAAAAGTCTCAATTTAAAAGTCAAGGAAAATTCTGCCTCATATATTAAAAAAATATAAAAAAAGGTATTCTATTTTTCCAATTAATTCTTTTTTTTTTTAATTTCCTTTATTTTTTAAGCTGTGCATAACTGTGTTGAACATGATCATCTAAATATGGAACATCTGTCATTAAAAATATTTAAAATGAAAAAAAGTATGAAACAAAATCTTTTGACATCTGATGTATT
Source organism: Promerops cafer (assembly GCA_013398275.1). Taxonomy (NCBI): domain Eukaryota; kingdom Metazoa; phylum Chordata; class Aves; order Passeriformes; family Nectariniidae; genus Promerops; species Promerops cafer. Next base: position 504,281 of record VZSE01015530.1, read on the forward strand.
AAAAAATAACTTCAACTTAACTCTTACTTTTCCATATTTATAATAAAAAAAGTCAGGGATGGATATTTAAGTTTAATAACCTAAAACTACTTTCAGCAAGGTTTTGAACTTGACATGAAAATTCTTAGAAAAGTGGGAAATGACACAATTTGGTTATATTTTGGATAAAAGAATAAAAATTACATAGAACACCTTTTTCCCACCTGCAGCAGAGATAAGGAAATGAAAATCTGTAGCTGCAGGTCCAGATAGTTCAAAATACCGAGCAGGAAACAGGAAACAAATAGTGAAACTGAAATTGGGAGAGTTTATAAAGCATCCAGTATGGGCCAACCACCATCCTTTTGACGGGTTCTGCTTTAAGGTATCTTGAGACCTTTGTTTCTGCATGTTTCTGCTTGTGTAATAAATGCAAAATCCCAGAGTCAGAAGTAATATTACATCAGTTTATCAAATTATATGACACAATTTTAACAGTGCCCAAAGAATATACAGTGAGTACAATTTTAATGGTGTTTTTCATGAATTAGGAAGAAAAATTTTCCTTCTTTAAAATGTCAAATGCTATTAAAATTTTACCTGGATTATAAAAGTGCTGCATTTTATTCAGGTGCTACAATGTTTAACATATTCCTCCATTATCTCATATTTAGTATGGTAAAACAATGGAGGGAGAAAAGAGCATCTATTGAGCAGTATTTGTAATTGAACATGGTTTCTTATAAATAATGGCCAACAGAAAAAAGGAAACCTTATTATAAATGTTTAAGAAAATACAAGGGAAATGCATTATGTGTAAAAGAATGTAAAGATGTAGAGAACAATAGGTTCAGATTTGTCTGGAGATCTACAGATGAATATAAGTTTTTTATTTTGGAAATTCATCATTTCAAGACACAAGTCCTAAGTTTTTTAAACATGTGAAAATAAATATTCTGGTTTTTGAAAACTTTTTTTTTTCTCAGTATGACTTGAGAATAAAATCTTAGGAACCTTACATAATAAGAGGAAAGAAAAACCCCACAACTTAAGATATCAAAGTAAAACTATTTTGGTGGACCAAACCCATGGTCATTCATTCATTTATTCATTCATTCATTCATTCATGTCATTACATTTTGATGATTTCACATTTTCACACCATATTTTTAGGCCATGGTTATGGATTTTTCAAGATTTCTTTAAAAATATTTTAGTTTTATTTCACAGGAATGTAAGGACCACCACATGTCCTTGTGTCTTGAAAGAGAAGATTATTCTTTTAGTTGTGATGGTGTTATAGAAAGTGGATTGATGTTTAAAAAAATGAAACAAAACGTGGTGAGTATATTTCTTTAACCTGAGGCCAAATCATACACTCAGTGTTGATGTCATATCAGAGTGTCATGTTTTGAAGGACTTATGATTCAAAAGTGAAACTGTGTTTTTACATTGTTATTTTAAATTGTGACATTCATGAATTAGTAATTTTTACTTTAGGGTGAGGAGAATACGAGACAGTAACTCTGGATTTTCTAGTGGAAAAGAATGAAAAATATCTCTATGATTTTGAGTCATAAAAGAAAAGGAGCCATTTCTGAACTTTTTTCCCAGTAACATTATTCTGTGGTATAAAGCTCTACTTTACAGCCAGGACAGGTTTCTAAAATATAATTTTGCTTTCTTCATTTAGAAGAAATAAAACTTACCAAAAATCAATCTAAGTCTATTGCATCAGACACAAATGCTCAAATCATCATGATTTCTAGCTTAGTGACAAAAACATTTTATTCCAGCTGCCAGAATGGATTTTCAATCCCTACCGATCCTCTTCAGTACTGCCACTGAGGCAAAGAAAGATGATTTCATTCAGCTGAAATCCTTGGGCTCCCTTTAAAGTATTAGTTGCAGTATTTACCAGTAAAGAGATAGAGAAGGAGAAATTAAAAATAATATTCTATTCATGCAGGTAAAGAAAATAGGAGAAAAAAATAAAAAAAAAGAGGAAAAAGGCAAGCTTAAATTGACTCTATTAAGGAAAAAATAGATTTCTTATGAAAGAATCAGTCAAAAAAAGCTTTTGCATAGGCTTTTCTGAACAACACCTCCCTCATTCTTCAAGATCATGTTTGCTAAATCTGATAGTGAAAAATTGAATTATTCTATAATGAAAAGGCCAGGTCTTTTTATCAAATGAACATAAAAACTGGTAGCAACTTCTGTCTCTCTATCAGTCTTGCTACAATTTGCAGAAACACAGTCGTTTTTGTCAATAGATTACAGCATTCACACTTGCTTAATACATCCTAGCAAGAGTGCTATGAAACCCATCGTGCTCAGGATGAATAGCTGCAGAGAATGCAGGCCAAGAAAAACCTGTTCCATGCTCTAAATATATCAAAATCACAAGAAATTCTTAGGTAAGTTAACATATTCTAATAGTGTAATGTTGGGATACTATTGATTGATATATAGAGAGATAATAGCATTTGGAGTCAAGGTACTTTCTTTAGGCTTTTTGTACTGAAGTAAATTCTCTGAAGCTTTTCCAATTTTATCTCCACTAATATCATGTATGCCATTAAGCTAAAAAAAACCTAAAAAAAAAAAAGGGTAAACAAAGATGATGGATGGTTCTGCTTTAATTGCTAAAATTCCTGGAATGGACTAATTTTCAATGTCAGGTCTTTAAAATGGGGCTCAGGGAGCCTGTAATAGATTTTACCTACTTTCCAAGTATTTTAATAATTTAGTTAATATTTAATGGCATTTTATGAGCAAATGTATACATATGTGTCAGTATAACATTTTAAATGATAAACCAGGACTTTATGGTAATTGTTGATAATTTTGAAAAATACTCAAGGAGGTCACAGTGTTTCAAGTTAACTCTATGTGTGATTGCAGTGTTATGAACTCTGCCATGTAACATAAATATTCAAGCAATCACTCCAAGATATGTAATGTTACAGTTATTAAGTGAACACACACTTACAAGGTTATAGCTATCAGTCTAATTATTTAATATTTCTGATAGCAACTGACAGCTATAAACATTAATTCTCAATTATCCTTGTTTACATGATGTGAGGATCTGGACTCAAGTAAGCAAAATGTTTTATATGTTGTTTTCAGGCACTATGATTTGTCTAATGGACTTGTGGTATTTAAAAGTCTTTAGAGTATTCTTCTGCTGAGTGCAACACTAGCATTAAAAGGTCAGAAAGCAAGTGAATTTTTAAAATTGCATGACTTCCCTCAAGTTGGTATTGTGTAGATGTACAAAATAAGTGATGGTGGGCAAGAAAGAAAAGGAATCTATTAAGCAATGTTTTCATTTCAAAATTTTTAAGCAGATTTTTCCTACCCTATCTTTCCTTTGTTCTCTGTTAGCTACTTTGATTTCATATAGTTTAAATAGCTTCTAAATATTGGTTTGTTAAAAGTTATATTAAATAATCTTTTACCATAACTACCATATATAAAATTAATGCTATGTTACATTACTGTAAATATTTCCCCATTGATATATCATATTATATTACACTATGGCAATTTCAAATATTTATTATATTTTACTGACTACTTTTACTTTCAATAGACATATTATTGGGATTGCATAACATCTGTTGGTATAGAATAATACAACTAGAATTCCACCACAGTGAAGGTACTTTTCACTAAACACATCACCACCTACTGTTAGAATTCTAGTAGCACTTAGAATAAAACTCCTTAAAAAAGGACAATCACACAAAACTACCACCCTACTTTATTTTATTTTACCACATATTGTAACACCACATGCTGCTTTCAGACAAAGTATGAGCTTCTCCCATTAACCATGTGCACTGTTGAATGAACAGTATTTTAAATTGATGTGACACTGCTAAACTAGCAGGCATTTCTGTGGTCAAAGGCTGTTCTCCAGCCCTTGGGGAGAATCCAGCATCTTTATGAGAATACTTAACTAACGAGCCAAGAACCTGGTGTTCTAGACAAAAAATACTTCTTCAGGTAGATTATATGCTAATTAGCCAGAAGGGAAAAAAATACAGACGTATCTCTGTGGCTGTTGCACAATAAGCATGTTATAGGAATGTGCCCAGACACAAAGGATGGAAAATCATTCTGTGGAAATAGTATTAGGACCTGCCATTGTACTTCTTTTCAGTTTTAGCTGCAGTGAGAAAGTTTTGTGGAGATGTTGTTTGTGACTCCTTTTTGCAATTTTGTTGATGTGTAAATTTTGTTAAAGCAAACCGTGACACAGCAATGATATTTTCCGTATTTGGTTTTAGAAAACCTGAAATCTTAGCTAAATTTCTCTGAAAACTTCCTTAGTCCTTTAACTTGTTCTTTTGATGCCGTGAAATGTAGTATTTAGTTAAGATGGAAATTGTGTGATACTTAGTCTACCTCACTAGAAAATAAATATGCAAAATTTAAGGGCATTTTAATTCTTTCTAAAACCAAAAGAAAACACAGAACATATGCAACATTTGCCCAACTTCAAGAATGACTATAAGAATAGAAATGAGGACTTAGTTTTGCTTTGTGTCAGATGAGGCTTTTGTTTAGATAGGACCGAAGTCCATATATACAACTACACTTTACACCAAATTAAAAAATATATAATATGTATAATAAGAACTGAATAAGCTTCAAGTAATAGACAATGCAATAGACAAGAAGAATTTCAGTTTGTTTATCAGTAGGTGTTACTTTAGATTGTGTAGTCTGATTTAACAACATTGACTTACAGAGAAGCATCAGGTATGGAAGAGGAAAATGTAAAAATGCATATGAAAAATGACTTATTCAACTCTAAAATAAAAAAAAAACAATTCAAGAATTTAAAAAATTTAAAACAATATTTATACAAAGAACACTTTTTGAGTGTTCATCAAAAATCAACTATAGAAAGAAAATATTAAAACTTCTGAGTATACAGGTTGAGAAATACTAAAAGAAATAATCTACCACTTGGGAACCACGTAAATATCAAATCTTCAATTAAAAAGTCCAAACAAACTCTTGGTCTATGACAGCTCCGCAACATCAACAATTAAATTTTAAAAAACCCCATTAAATTAAAACACATATGCATAAATTCCATTGCCCTGAACTAGGTACAAGAATAAAATTTCACATGAAGAAGGAAGGAAAACAAGGAACTAAATGAAAACAAACCAGATTGTGCTGTTGATTCTATGACACATTTGATGTTAATATTGTGCACCAGAGCATGTTCTAGAATAATAGACATATTTATTTTACCTTAGTCACTGGGGAGATTATCCAGCTTTATGGAGTCTAGTTTAAATAAAATCTACAAGTATTGATAATATGGAAGAGTTTTGTGACTTTTTTTTTTTTTTTTTTTTTTTTTTTTTTTTTTTTTTTTTTTTTTTTTGGACATGGCTAACAGCTTTTCAATATGTAAAATCCATTTTTTATTCCAGTTTGAGAATACTAAGATAACCTGTTATGCATAAGTATGGATGACTTTCTTTTTTATAATCTAAAATATTCTATGAAGGTATTAACCAAATATGACCTAGCTGGAAATAGGAGTAAATTTTCTTCTTATTATGCAAATTGTCCATTTCATAGATTTTATAGTTTTTAAAAATGCACATTGTTCATTGTTGGAGATAAGATGCTAAAGCATTTCACTGTAATCACTACCTTTCTTTTGTGACTTGACATGACAAAAAAAAAGTTGGCTTTAAAAATGTAATCTCTCTTAGCATTCTTTCTTTTAATTAAAAAAAAACTCCAACAAAATCTATCATTTGATGGATTGGTTGTTTAGGGACATTTATTTTTCCCAGTATCAGGTTTCCTTCTGGTTTGTAGGAAATAAGGAAATAAGAGATCTGGCTAAGTAACTTGATGGTTGTAATGAAAACATAACATCTACAAGTGATTAAATGAAATCTTATTTCATGTAAGTAACACAGGATTAGAAAGCCAATTTCTCTTTTATAAAAGGTTATGTTATAGGTTATTCTATTTCTTCAAAAGTCATTCTGAATTCCGCTTGATTTACTCTTTATCCTCCGTGCTGCACATGATATTAACCTTAAGATTTCCATTACTTTCCATATTCTAGTGTAGCAAGTTCTTCATAAACAAAGGTCAAATTTCCCTCATTTATGGTGGTATCATTCTGGGAAAATAATGTTGAAATCAGTGAAATTACTTTGTAAACCAAGCTTTTAGAGAGAATATGAGAATAATTAGAATTAATTTGCTTGTAGGCAATGTTTCATAATACTTCATATGTTTGTATCTGCTTTATTGTCAAAATCAACTTTGCTGGCATTTCATCTCAGGCATCTAATTATTTCTTTTTAGACCATGGTCTTCATTACAGAATGTGATATGAGCATATACCTTCCCCAAATATGAAAATTTAAAAATTATCCTAGCCTTTTCTGTGTCCAAATCTTGAAGAAGCTGCAGTTTTCTGTAACTGATCCAATTGGATTGTACTAATTGGATCGATAAGGCTTGAAGGGTTCACATATTAAACTTGTGCATTTGTGTTAAATCTTCTGCTGTTATTTCTCTTCAGTTAAGGGCAACTACTGCTCTTAAAGCTCACAACAACACTGTCTTATTTTGTGGAAAAAAACATTTGTAAAAGGGATACTTAACTCAGGTACAGAAATTGCAACTGCAGCAACTGCAAGCATCTGAATTTTGTGTATACGTTTTGATCTAATAGTATCATGTAATTCAGAGCTACATATACAATTAAATGTCACATATGCAGAGAACCTGTAATATGTTGATCTCAGAGGAAAACCATTATGTGATAAAAAGGTCCATGTACCAGAGTAACATGGACCATTCCTTCCCTCTGTTTTGTCTTCACTCTTTTGCTCTTTCTTCTTATATATAAGCATTAACTTGGTCTTAAAAAGATACTTTGAGAAACTGAATTTATTTTCATTTAATTTAACCAAAGAAAGCTAGTTTTGTTGTTTTGAAATCAATATGTAATACCTTTAGGGAGATATTTGCATTCCAGGTTGAAAATAAAGTGGCGGATTTTTGGCATTATCACTCCTTTTCTTCTCACGGTGCTGAAGATTGACTCCAGAGAACCTGTTAATTCTTATTGTTTAGCTCTTTCACCATGCTCAAAGATCTCCAAAGATGACACTTATTGCTTCAAATGTGCACAACACTTTTGCACAGATGAAAGAAATTTGAGAGCAATGAGAACAAATTTACTGTGGCAGTGAAGATTCCCTGAAATTACTCTGAAACTATGTTTTCATTTTTTAATAGACAGTATCTTTCTTATGAGAAAGGCCAATATACAGTAATCCTGTTGGTAATCATATTGACAGTTTCTTAATTTATTTTTGAAGAAAATAAAATTATAGGGAAAAGGTGGAACAAAATGCTACACACAATATACACAGAACATGTGAGGATGAAAACATAATTTAAGTTACTATAAATAACCTATTACAAAATTTATATATTGAGAAGTTTTCATTGTGTTAGATATTTTGTCAGGAACCTTGCATATTTAAAGACAATAATCCTGTTTGCTCATTTGTTTATTTATTTATAAGCTATTTCAATGTGAAATGGACAAAGAATTTTAATGCACAGTGGATATAACACCAGGCTTTTACACAGCATTATTTGCATATTTTATTTCCATTCTTTTTATGAACGACATGCTATTGCATTTGTATGGAAGTGTAAGTTCATACATATTTAAACCAAATTCTCTTGGCAGGATAATGTAGAAGTGTCATTAATCTTATAAATTTCAGCGAGCAAATGACTTGTTTCTCACCTAACAATAGGCATTAACATGGCATCAGCCCGAAATGTGTTTTACCTTGAATACTGCTGTAAAGTTATCATCTCAATCTTCTGAACTGGTACAGAATCCTGAAGATTAATGGAGAGAAATACTAGAAAAAAATTAAGAGGGCAGTAGAAGTAGCATTCTGAGTGAACACTGCTCCTGTTCTGCTCGAATAATGTGTTTGAACTCATGAATTCACTTAAATACTGACTTTCCTAGACAGGCATTTTATGAGTGGCCAGAAGACAAATGACCAAGGTATTGTTTGAGCAACATCTTTTGAAAGCCCCTATTGTTATCATGTGACGTTGTCTGAGTGGCTTAGCAGCAGTGAACAGACTTAATCTGGACTGATTCCTGTGCATCTCATCTTTGTGGGTATCTCTCTTGGTGAAACTGGAAGGGGATTTAGAAAACAGAGTCACTCAGTCCTGCAGAAGTACTCAGAGGAAGTCTTCCATGTAAGGCAGAAATTCTTCATGAACTGTTTGTGTGAATAGGCTGCTAATGAGAAACTGCTAGAAAATAGTATTTTGTGTACAATCTTCTTTGCTAGGTAGACAAGAGTTCTATTTCTCCTACCTCAAGGAAGTAGTACCATCATCTGTGACTGAATCATAAGAAAGTATAAAACTAAATTTGTATGCAGGTATATATAAGCTTTAACAATCAAGAGCAGATTTTTAGAAGAATCTCAAAGTAAGTAGAACCACTTGTGTAGCTAAGGCTTCTAAATGCCAGGATCAGGCAGGGCTTATTCTCAGCATTCTGTTACGGTGTGGGTTTTCCTGCTTCTCGTGTATGTGTTGTGCATCAGTTTTGCAATATAACTAAAATTTGCCTGTAGCTTCCAGAAAGCCTTAGACAACTTCAGGTTTGTGACTGCAACATCATGCCTAGATGCTAATTCCACCATCTACTAAATAATGCTTTGAAAACTCTCAAAACCTTTACTGGATATAGCTACTTGTATGTGAGGCCAGAGACCAGTGCTGGCTATTTTGGAGTTGTATGTGTTCATTTTCCTTATGACATTAATAATTTCTTTATTTTTTCCCTAATGGCAACTTAAATCCAGACAAACTTCTTGAAGATAAGTTGTGTGCCACTATGTCCCTCTAATTTTTTTTTCATGACCTTTTTTCATTCTCCACTTACTCTTTAAAAGTCTTTGGTTAATCTGAAACTTTAGAACTGATTTGGATAGTTACCATTCCTTTTAACAGGATGTTCAGTGTAAGCACACAGAGACACACTTCTGTCCACTTATGACTTCTTTGTAAGTTTATAAGGATGTTTATAAATGTTTTAGAAACATTCTATTCCAATGCTGTTGAAGATACTGTAGTTCTATATGATACTATGGGCATAGGTTACATGAACTAAGAATCTCTTTTCTCTCATCTCTGACTCATAAAATGGAAAGAAATGGAAACTGTAGAGCTTCTGAAGGATTAGGGGAAAAAAAAAAAAGAAAATACTAAATCTGCTTCATGAAGTTCCACACTACTTTGTGGAAATCACTGTTGACATTGCTGCAGATCTTCCTCTGCCCCTGGACTGCTCTATCACTCACTTGCTCAATTTGTCCTTTTCAGTGTTTTACCAGCTCTAGCGGTATACCAGGTCTTGGTCAAAAAGCAGAGTTCTTATGCTCTTGCAATTTATATATCCTATTTATATAGTAAACTGATCCTATTTACATAAATGTACTGGTTTTGACTGTTAATTTTCTTCAAGGTAGCTAGTATGGAGCTGTGTGTTGACTTGGTGCTGGAAACAGTGTTGATAACACAGGAGTGTTTTGGATATTACCGAGCAGCGCGGACACAGAGCCAAGGCCTTTTCTGCTTCTCACCTCACCCCACCAGCGAGTTGGCTGGGGTGCTCAAGGAGCTGGGAGCAGACAGAGCTGAAACAGCTGACTTAACTGACCAAGGGATATTGCATATGGTATGGCAGTGTGCTCAGCAATATAGCCGAAGGAAGAAGAAGGAGGGCAGTGATGTTCAGAAGGAAGATGTTTATTTTCCCAAGCCGCCATTGTGGGCGATGCAGCCCTGCTTTCCTGGGAATGGCAGATCCATGGCAAGTGGTGAATGAGTTCCTCGTTTTGCTTGGCTCACATGCACAACTTTTTTTTACCTGTTAAACTGCCTTTATTTTAATCCAAGTGTTCTCTCACTTTTACTCTCTAATCTTCTTGCCCATCCTGATGGGGTGGGGAGGAGAGGGGAGGGTGTGAGTGTCTGCATGGTGTTTGGGTTCTCAGCTGGGGTTAAACCAGAAAAATAATCACTAAAATACCTTGATGATGAAAATGTTCTGACCTGAAACTAATTTTTGAGAAGCATCTATGATGGATGTGGACAAACACAAGCAGCTTTTCTCAACTTGCTGTTTACCAGAGAGACTAAACTGAATGGGGAGGTGGTGGATTCACCATCTTTGGATGTGTTTTAGAAAAGACTGGACGTGGCACTCGGTGCCATAGTTTACTTGAGGTGTTAGGGCTGGGTTGGACTTGATGATCTTGGAGGTCTCTTCCAACCTGGTGATTCTGTGATTCTGACTTCTGTTTAGGCAATTTTGTAGGTATGGTATGGGTTTCACATTTTCTGGAAGTACATCTAAAATGACTGACAACTATTTAGTCAACTAGAAAAAATAAAAGCAAAACAAAAAATAAGGAATGCTTAGATTTAGTTAGGGTATTGTCTCCATCTGGATTGCTCATGCAAGGTAAAGCTGCTTTTAAATTCATCTATGACTGGTTTCCTTAAGTATTTTTGACTTGTATTTTAAAGTGGTTTTTTAATAGATACAGTTGAACTTATATTTAGATAATTTAAAATGTGGGTGTGAAATGGGTTTTGTTCAGGTTTTTTTTCTGCTAAGTGTGTGTAAATTACATGTCCGGCTAAACTAACTGTTCCGTGTGTATATCTATGTTTTTTGAAGAAGCTGGCAGTTCTAGATACTCAAAAGTTTAGTTGTATTGAAGGGCATTTCTATCTCAAAGCCACATCTTGGAACTTTTTAAATCACTTCTAGTGATTTAACTATGAGCTGATGCTTAACATTCCAATGAATCTTATAAATCTAGTTGGTTATGGTCAGCCAGCGTTAATTTGGAACTAGTGTACTGTTACAAAAGGTATTAGAAAATGCTAAAACTGTAAGCTCAGGAGAGTTACTTGATCTCATAAAAGACTACTTTACTTTTGCATAAAAATTGAATTGTGTTTTGTTTTAAAAAAAGTAGAGACAACTTACTCACCCTGAGGATATGTTTTATTATAATGTGAAATATATGGAATACTATTTGGCTTCAGGACAAAAAAACAATTTTCCTCTGAATCTTTCTAGAAACTACTGCATCAGCTTACCTAGTTATCTAACATCTGTGAGGACTATCTTTCAATAAGTGTTCTTCAGTGTTATTAATTTGTACAACACCTGTACAAACAAAACATTTAATAAAAAGCTGATTTTGTATTTCTTCTAAAGTTAAATAAAACTAAATTGTAGTTGTAATGAACAGATCTTACCTCACCGTATTTAAAGTTATAACATCTTCTGGTGAGTTAGCCTTGGGCAAAACCACAGGGGAGAAAAAAGGAAGAACAGGAAACAAGCTTATGGGTCAAAGAAAGGGAAATTGCTTATCAATTACCATTATTAGCAAGACAGCCTTTACAAGGGGAAAGTTAACTGATTGCCAGTCAAAATAAAAATGTAATTATTAATTCAGGTAGATGGAAATAAAAGAGGAAAAAATTAAAGCAACACCATTAGTACCCATTTTCCAGGCTTAACTTCACTCCCAGCTCCTCTGCCTGCATGCCCCATCCTCATCCTGTCCCTTCAGCATCACTGGGAGAGGGAGCTGCAGCCAGTCCTTGTTAGCTCATCTCCAGGACTACTTTTTCCTCACACTTTTCCCTTGCTCCAACATGGATGCTTCAGAGGCTTCAGGGAACACCTTCTCTGGTGCCATGGACCTCCTCCTCCTCCTCCTCATAACATTGGTTTTCCCTCTATTTCTGCTCTTTCTTAAATGCACTTTCCTGGAGGCAGCACCGCCTTGGTTGAGGGCTCAGCCATGCCCTGTTGTCCCCTGGGATCTGGATGGAGCTGGCCATGGGCAGCACAGGGCAGCCCTGGCTTCTCCTCACAGAGGCTGCCTCGCAGCCCCCACTGCAAGGACTGGGGCACCTGCACTCTAATTTAAAAATAAAATTGGTAACAGTAGAAACTGTACAGAAATACAGATGTCTTCACTATCATGATTTCCAGCTTTAAGCTTCTTTTTTTCTAAATATTTGCTGTCTGCTGTGAAAAGTCCTTCAGACACTTGAAAGGATCCCCAAAAAATCTTTTCTGATCTCCCAAGTTTCTATCAAAGTCCATGTGGACCTTAACCAATTAGAGCTCATTTTCTAATGGTGTTAATGGTAATTCATTTCTTCTTTTAATTAAATACAGATGTAGATCTAAAATTTAAGAAAATAGGAAAAGCTGTATTCCCATGCCAAGCTCATAATTTCCTTTTTCTGCCACACTGCAGGGTCATTGACAGGACCCCAGAGTCTACCAGAGATGCACATTAATTACCCGTTCTCTAATTACTAGGGTATCGGGATAACTGTTCAACCATTCATTAAACTTTATTCTTTCAAAGCTCCAGAGACATGTGCAAGAAGCTCACAACTTGGCAATTTTAATTGAACCCTATTAACTCATAAAATTGTACAAAAAACTCTAGTTATCAATAAAGATTCCTTTTCCATTTTGTCCATTCCTTTTCCATTTTGCCCACAACATACAAGTGATCATTTTTGGTGCAATCTATCTGGACATCTAACAATGCAGCTGTTCACAGAATATTAATTATTTGGACTATATCAACAGGATTAGGGAAGAGACCTGGCTCTTAAATTACCAGTTGAATTCCCCATTGAAGACATGCATGGAGGCAGTTAGCTAAATAAGCAAATCTAAATAGGATGATTATCTAAAAAGTTAGAATATTAACAAGAGGAGGCCTGTGCTAATTAATAGTGATGCTAACAACAAGTTAAAGATATGTTAAAGTGTTCTGTGGTATGTATAATTCCAGGATATAAAGTGAAATTTTACTATCTTAAAACATTTTTTTCCCAATGTCATTCATTATTTGACTGAAGGAAGGGTTATGACATGAATGAATCAGTCACAAAAAAGCAATGTCTTGCATTTTAATGTCAGTATTTTTCTTGTGTCTGCCACACCTTTGATTTTTAAGGTTTATTTGTTTTAAAAGTGTCACAGTAAACATCTCCTGTTTTTAAGACACCTGTGAGATGTAATGATGATTCTCATTTGCTCTGACTTTGATTTCACATTGCAGCTTCAAAGTGTATCTTTACCTTATTGGTATAGGAACCATTACTATACATTAATACAGTTAGCATTACTTGATAAATATGAGTTCATTTTTTGTGGTTTGCAATCTACATGTTGTTTTCCAGCAGTCAGAATCCACTGGTGGATTCTTGGTATTCCTTAGCAAATTCCCCATCTTACTTTAAGTAATCACCTCTTTTCAAAGACCTTCTCAATGTATTCAGGATTAATTATCTACCTAAGCAATGTTTCAGTACAAAAATATTAAGATATGGTGTTATTATTACAGATACATCCAATAGTCCACAAAAATTTTCAGTTACTCCTATTTGCTATCTTACCTATACCAGAGTAGTCAGTGATTATTTTCTTGTACTTAGCAGATCTATTAGTATACTTTTAAAATTCTGCACAAAGAAAATTTAGAATAAGTCCTCTTGATTCACACAATAAAGCTAAATAGTGAGCATGCATGTCTTTAAAGTTTTAGAAAAATTTACTCTTGAATACTTGTGTATAAAATAGATACTACATCTTTGTCAGACTAGTGTAAGTGGTTGGCTAGAACTTACTTTTGTCATAAGTGTAATGCTAAGCCATAGTAATAAAACACTCTTTATAACAGGTATTAAGGCCAGCTTTTCATAAATGAACAATTTTTGCAGTCTATGAAAATTAGCTCTATATAGAAATCCTTATCAAATATGTGAATTGCCATTTTAAAAAGATATAGAAAAGATGAAGGGAGGTTCTTCTCCTTGCAGTGTATCTCTGGATACTGGACTGCCATGTTGTATCAAATGAGATTCAGCTGAACGTGCTAATCAATAAACAGATTAACTCCATACAGATGATTCTGCTTAAATAAGCATGTGATGCTTACTGCAATTAATCAGAAAAAAAGAGAAGACAACATATGTTGATTGATCCTAAATTCATCCAGAAGACCCTCAGCTATCTTTTGCACTTTGAGCAATTTCCCGGCACATTTCTTTTACTGTTTCAATCTTCTCTCTGGTCTGCAACATTGACTGTTTCTTGATTCAGTTTTTTTTTTTCTTTTTCCCTGATCAGTTAAATCAGGATTACACTTGATTACAGATTACACTTAAGTGTAATCATGCTGCCTTTATTAAACATTTCCCTGATTTGGTTATTTGAGTACTAAGATAACTACAAGTCTTTCCCATCAGAATGAATTTCTGTCGCCCCTCATGGTAAACAAAAGTAAAAAAATCGGGACATTAATTACACATAGTTAATGTCTTAAGTGGGATGTTGGATCACTGAGAGGACAAAACCATGAGAAAAAAACCTTAGTAACAGTCAAAATGCTGAGATAACAAAAAATAGCAAATAAAATTACATGTATTGCCAGGCAAGTCACAAAGATGGTGACTAAGTCTATTAGAGCAAGCTGCTCACAACACCAAGGTTTTGGGTTTGATCCCCATATTGGTCATTCACTTAAGAGCTGGAACTGATGATCCTTTTGGGTCCCTTCCAACTCAGAATATTCTGTGATTTACTCGCCAAACTCTAGGCAGTATTGGAGAGTCCCCATGGAAGATTACCGGGTAGGCAGCAGAGGTGTAGAACGGATTTTGGGTTCCGTGCTGTGTTTTGGGGCAGGCTCCATCCACCAAGGCCTTGGCAGTGCCAGCTGCTTGCTCACCCCGTGTCCCTGCAGCACCTCCGGAGCACGGCTGGTCCTGTCCCTGTGCCCCCCAACAAGGGTGGCCCTGAGGCACTGCACTCATGGAAGAATGCATCCCTTTCAGGGAAAATATGGAATCTACCTTCTCTGAGAGACAATGTAAGATGAATGTTAAGTTTGTCCACCTATAATTTGAAGTAAAAAATTAAGATAAGTTTTATAACCTACTGTCCAGAACCTCATTTCTGTGTGTAGTCTACCTGTGTGATAGGCAGTGTCTTAATTCTGTTTTAATAGGAGTGCCACTGAGCACAGCAAATTTAAAAGGCGTTTGATCCTAAAATTAGGAGGCAATAGAAAGATGGCCAGAAGGAAGCAAAGAACTTATTGATATATATAAATTATATTAATCTTATATTTCCAAATAATGATGCAGAGGACTATGTCATACCATGATATTTGTTTTCATGAGAAAATCATTTTAATGGGATACTTAGATGAGCTGTTCTTTATTATTCTTATTCAATTATATCTACATATATCACTAGATATTAACATCCTGTACAAGGACTTAATTTACATTTAATTAGTTTCTCTGTAAAAATGTTTTCTGCTTTTGAAATTATGCATTTGTACATTACAGAACAATCAAATTATCACTGCCAAAGATCAATTTGGAACTCTGAGAAGGGTGATGAAGTATGTTTTCCATCATTAAAATTACCTGCAAATTCTTCAGGACTGTCAAAATGTCCATGGCTGTTATTTAATTTGTTTATGACTAGCAGGAGTAAATGGGATTGTGTAATAAAACGGAATTTTCAAGAAGTTTTATCTTTCCATAAGTGGAGTGCTCACTGGAAGTCAAAGAAATCACTAGAATAAATGGGTCTGTATTTTATAGGTCTTTACTTCCTTAAAATATATAGTCTTAAGATAGGCATAATAATGTTACATGGATTCTAATTAAACCTGATGGATTCAAACATCAGTGAAATTTACAATTAGTGCACTGGCATGTGAAACAGAATATTACGAGAAAGGAAAGCCTAAGCTTAATTTTGTTTCCTGATTCTTCATTCTCATGAGAACAGTCTTGAAGATGGCAATCTGAAAATGACACAGTAAAATAAGCAAGTGGTTCCCTCACATGAGGGAACACAAATACGTAAGCAGAGCTCAGTGAAATTCTACAGTGACTATTTTCACACACCTAATTCTGTCCAAAGTACTAAGTAGTTTTTAACTATTAAAAATATTCCCATCTTATCCTCTTCTGTCTGTGGGACAATAGAAGTTCTCTGTTCTACACAACTTTGTGATTTTTTTAGAGAGCTAGAATGCAAAAAAGGTGATATGGGAAATCTGTTGCCAATACAGCTCTATAAGGTTAAGTACATCTTCCTACTCAAGGGAACAGTTAATGTTGCTTTTAATAGGCATATCCTGAGTTTCTGCAATGTAAGTGCAAAACATGAACAGTTAATAACTAGCAAGGTGATACTAATTGTAAAATGAAGTAAATGCAAATCTCACATTTCCTTGGAAAAGAAAAACGTTGGAAGAGGAAAACACTTGCCGCTGCCTTTTTTCCTAGACAATGGTTGTTGCTTATAGTTGTGCAAATTTGGGTTTTGGAGTATTAGGATATACAGGACAAACCACTATATTAAGCCTGAGATATTACTATGACAGCAACTTATAAAATTTAAAGTTACTCATGCTTTTGAGGCCTAGAAATGTGTTATGTCTGTTTTCCTATTTGATTAAAAAAAAAAAAATAAAAAATAAAATAATAAAAAAGAAAAAAATAAAATCACTAAGGTTTAGTCCTGTTTTGGGCTTGTATAGTGGGAGAGTGTGAATGTTGTGAATCGACCGTGAGCAGCAGTTAAGCACTCAGCCACTTGCTCACTCCCCACTTTACTCCCACTAGACACACAGAGAACAGGAAGAACAAAATGTGAAATCTGTGGGTTCAGGTAAAGACAGCTTAATAAGTGGAAGAGAGAGGAAAAACACAAGTAATGCAAAGACTGTAACATGCCACCTCCCGCAAGCAGACCAATGCTCATCTAATCTCCAGACAGCAGCGACCTGGAAAGCCAAAAAGTCCTCACCTTCTTCCTCTCCCCCCAGGTTTTAATGTTGAGTGTGATGTTACATGGCATGGAATATCCTTTTAACTAGTTGCAGTCAGCTGTGCCAGCTATGTTGCCTCCCAGTCTCTTGTCCACTCAGTATTCTTGCTGCAAGTCAGGGAGGCTGGGGAAAAGAGAAAGCGTGATGCTGGTGCAACCACTGTTCAGCCATAGTGTTATCACCCGTGGTTTAACCACGAGTCCAAAACACAACACCTTTTGGACAGCTATGAAGAGGTACCCAGGCAAATCCCTTATAATGATTTAGGTGTTTTAAATCAGCTGCTGCTGTTAACAAATGTGAAGTCTGAAAAATAAACCTTAATAAACGCAAGCTACTCTTCTGAAGATTTTTCTTGGGCTGGTCCAATTGCTTTACCAAACAATAATAAAGTAATACAGACTGGGGATCTTTACAATGCATGTTCCAACTTCCAGAGGAAAATTTCCATTCCAACAGAAAGACTTACTGTCATTTTACAAACAAACAAACAAACAAAGAAACAATCAAAAAAACAACCAAACAAACAAACAAAACAAAAAAAAATCCAAACCCAAAACCAAAACAAAAAACAAAACCAAAAATATTATCCAGTCTGTCCTGGAATTAACACCATTAACACCTAGGTATTAGTGAAAATACCTAGCCTTCCTTCCACTGGTCTTTGGCTATCCCACTAGAGAATGATATATAACTGTTATATATCAGAAGAGATAAGACAAAGAGAAGTATCAAGCGTGTAAGATTTCAGTGTATTTTTGGAAAGAAGGTACATTTCAGGATCTTTTCCACAGTCAGTTATGTACTAAAAAGAATTTCTTATTAGCAGAGATAAAATGAGTGGTTTAATTTTCAAGTCGGTGTTTTAATTATGTTTGCATTAAATCAGGCTAGAAGGTGTTTAAACAGCCTCTGTCGAAAGTTCTTTTAAGAAATAGTTTTGAGCCAGGTGGCTGTCGACCACAGTAAGATAAAAATGACAAATATAAGAGCAAGGTTTATTTTGAAATAAATTTCACAGTTTGCTGAAGAGAGTTTACACGTGTGTGGACTTCATGATAGTTGAATTAGCTGCTAGAAGTTTTTAGGCTGGGGAAGGAAATGTACAAAACTTTGTTTTTCTTCATTTCTATACTTCTGCTAAACTGAGACCTCAGTGGGGACTGAATGTCTTTATCTCACTGAAAAACAAAAGCTTAACTCTGAGAGACAGCTCCTGGCTCTATTGAGATCAGAGGTTTGGGAGTCAGGAGCTCAGTATCTGCCCACAAACCTTAGACTACTGATAGGGAAACATGCCTTAGATTCTTTTATCTTCTTGAAGAAATTATTTATTTTCAGGATATCTGTACCAATAACCAACCACTTCCAAATACAGTGATGCTGGAATTCTTCTCTTGTATTTAGGATTTCTTGCAGTGAAACTGGACTGAATGGAGGGTATGAGGAAGAAAACTGATTTTACTAGATTTACCTTTCAATTGATAGACACTGGTGGTCATACATGTAGGTCATGTATGTCTTGGGACAGGTAGCATGGCACCACTTTTTATTTTCTTTGCCTTTTTGGTGGTTGGTCAGATATTTTGAGTAGGATTAATTTTCTGTAAAATTTTACTCCTCAAAATAATGACATCAAAATGGAATAAAAATACTTATTTTGTTAAAAATTTTATAGATTTTAATGCAGGAAGATACCATTAGATTTAATAGCATGAATTTCTGGGGAAAAACAAAACAAGACAAAACAAAACAAAAAACCCCAATAACAACAAAACAGAACAGGATTTTATCCATAATTTCAGGTTGCAAGTTTCTAACTTCTGTTTGAGCTTTATATATCTTTCAGAAATATATTCGGTCTTAATTTGAAGGTTTTTGAGTGATGGAAAATAGAGCACATCACTTACTAGAAGGTTTCTTATGGAAAATTATCTTTACTATAAAAAAATCATGGCATATTTATGCTGAAAATTTATCCATTTTCAGCTGCAGTCACTGGATATTGTTATGCCTTTGTTTAGTAGATTAAAACCCCTTGCCTTAGAAAAGTTAAGTAAATAGAGCTTTTTGAATCTCAAACTGCAGTCTTTGAATCAGTCTTATGAGGTTTGTCTGAACCTTTTCCAATTTTTTTGAAAACTTTTCGGAGAGTTAGGCAGTCTAATAATCTTTCCAGTGTTGAAATCAGAAGAAATATTATCTTCATATTTCTCATATACATGCATACTGCAAAATATGTCTTCTGATGGGATTTGTTTGGATTTCTGATAATTTTCATGTGGCTAATGTTGTTTAGACTGTGAGTTTGGGTGTTAAGATGCAGAGTGCTTCAACAAGTGTTTTAATTTGAGTTACAATAAACCTAGGCATTAATAAGAAAGTCAAAGTTAACTTGGGCAACCTAAGCACATTCTGGTTAATTAAATATCTGAAAAATTATTAGCTCTAGTTTTCTTCTCATCTAGGTCAGGGTCATCATAGTTTCTAAGAGCACAGAGCTGTGGATTTTACCTCAGTCATGTATATTTTTCCTTCTAGTGCAGATGGATCTTCTAGAATTTATTTCAATCAGTAATGGCACAGTAATTACATACATTTCCTTATATACATTAGCTGCCCTAGTCTGCAGGGTGAAGGGGTGGGCAGAAGGTGGGAAATAGTCTTCCAATACTTCATTTGGTCACTCAAATAAAGGTAGAACAACCTATTTGCAGAGGGAAAATAACATTTTCCCTGCCCTGAATGTTAACAACATAGGAAAATCTCTCTCCTTTGTAATATAACACTGAGTAAAACAGATGGTTGTTTCTGTCTGCTTCCTGTTTCTCATTTGAATCCTCAACAGCCAGCAGAATAAGCAGCTTGCAGGGCCAGTGGCTGAAACTTCTAGGTCAGCCAAATGACGTGTGTTCTCATTCTTAGATCTCCAGTACCATTTTCTGGTTTGGTTTTTCTTTGGTTGTTTGTTTGGTTGGTTTTGGTGGCTTTTTGTTTTATTTGGTTTTTTATTATTATTATTTGCTTGTAATCAAGTCATTTTCTTCACCTACTTTCAATGATTTATATTTCTTTAATACGATGCGTCCATACCAGCCAAATAACTTATAAACACAGTACAGCCAAGTGCAAAGAGAGGTGAATTGAAGCTGCAGTGCATACTTTTGGGAACTGGGAAATAGCATAGAAGAGACAGGTGCAGGCAGATGGCCAGCCAGTTTGCTGTCCAGGAGAGTGCTGCACAATTCCAGCTGGGAGTTTCTGCTTCGAGCAGATAGGACCCAGCACATGGAGTATGAGGTATCTCTGAATGTTCATTTTCATTTAAAAGAATATCCTTCAGCTGGGGGTTTCATGGGTTTGAATAGTCTTTTTACAATTTCTTTGCTGGGTGGAGAAGGGTTAGCAATTACAAAATTGAATGGGACTTCTTGAATGTGATATTTTGTCAGTGGAATTTTAGCAAAGCTATTGCTGCTTTTACTTTTGAGAAAGAAAATGAGAAAAAGATATTTTCTACATACAATCTGATGTTTATTAACCCATTTCTCCTGATTATGTTTTTCCCTCTTCAATTTAATGTAGAAATGTATGGGCAGAGGGGGTTGCAGTTCCAAACAATGTGTATGGCTTTTAACAAAAACTGCAGCCAAATCACAAGTTTTTCAAAGAGAGATACGGAATTTACCAAATCTGCGGTTTAAGGTGTTTTTATAGATAGGAAATCTTTAATTAAACGTTTGTATTTTAGAACACTTCCTTTTCTCTTGTCCTTATGAATATTTTTTCTACTAGTTCACAGGTTTTCTTGCCAAATCATAAGAAAATCTATAACATTGTCCCTCAAACAGGTCTTCTCCCCCATCTCTGTTGCTTTTAATGTAAACAAAGATTGGTCAACTAAATATGGCTAAGACAGGATGACTTCATTGGAGTATGGCCACAGATTGCCATATATTTGGCAAAAGATATAACTATATGTGAACAAGCAAGTGAAAACTATATTTGCATTTCTCAAAAAATCTCTCACTCTAACAAATCACTGGCAAAAATGCTACAAACTCATTGCCTCTCTGGAGGCAATCCATGAGCAAAACCATGGGTAGCACACGCCAGATGCAATCCAGGGTGTCAGACTGCAGTCAATCCTGCTGCTCTTTGGAGACTGGACATTTCCAGCAGCGGTAAGCAGGGTGGCGGGTGTTACGCCTGGGAGGCTGAATGCCGCGCTGCGGCAGAGCGTGTGCGTGCGGCAGAGCACAGCGACTCATCTACAGTGCATTTAGCAAGCCAGCCTTTCAGCTGCTCTGAAGACTGGAAGCAGTCCCCAGATGATATTCTTTCTCTTGCTGGAGGGCCTAACATAAAGCAGATTGTTATAGAGAACTCAGCCTGCTTCATTCAGTGAAGTACACTAATGAATTAGTGATTGAAGAGCTATATAGCATACTTCTTTCTTTGTTTTGAAGTGTGATGTGATGCAGCTATGAGCCATTTTACTGGTAGAAATGTGAAACTGGTTGAATGATAAACAAAAAATAATGTACTAAGTGACCATACAGAAAGTTGCTAATTTTTTCAATAAGTTAAAAAAATAGGAATCATTCTATTTTTGTTCAGAATCTAAAAGATGGCAGGTGGCTTTCAGGTAATTTCCTGCCTGTTCTTTCTCCAGGAACATCTGTTAAAATTATAGCCACATTCAGTGCACTACTTAACCTGAAAGCAATTAGAATTTCTGGCTTCAATGTGTAGCTTGCTAAACTCTGTTTTGTCAGTCAGGCTCATGCTGCAGCTCTCTATGGTTTTAAGTTCTGGAAGCAGTACTTCTTTGTGCTAGGCAGTGCATTTATTATGCTGGACTTCTGTTCACTCAACACTTCCACAGTTTTAGAGACCAAAGCATAAGAGAAAAAAATCAGCTCACTGCTGAAATTGGAATGTTATGTGAGAAATCAGGATTCCTTGGGTGGCTCATCCTCCGTTGTTTCAGAAAGAATTTGAATGGAGGAAAGCATTAACCTTTTAACTACACATTCAAGGTGGCAATGTGGATATTGCAAAAAGAGAGAAAGAAAAACTTTGTGGAAACTAAAGTGTGATGCTTCCCAGCAGCCCAAGAGACAGTCACAGATTGATCTGTACACAAGTAAACGACAGTGGAGATTCTGGGCACTTTGAGTACGTGTTGGTGGTGCTGTGTAAGATGCTGGAGCAGCATTATATGAACATAAAAGAAGATTGTCTATGATCCAGGGAGTATTTAAGGGTTTCACATTCCCTCCTCACACAATAGAACATGATTTCCTTATAACAGCTGGAGATCAATAGGAAGAAGGAATCGAAGGTACACTTGGACTCATCACTTCCCTATGGGGAACATTTGGGCTCAGAGGTGTGTGCAAGCACATATTATGAGGACCACAACTCTTCCTTTTCTGATGTCAGTGATGATATATCAGAAGTCAGCTAACAGCTTGAATTAATTTCTGTGTGTGTGACTATCAGTTTGTGACCCACATGATTAAAAAGCAGATGGCAAATGTCCAATGAGTCCTGGAGTTGATATGGGTTTCTCTGCTTTATTCTTTCATGATACAGTATTGTCTTTTGGGTAGAATGCATATTGGGACTGGATAATGGCAAAGCAGCTGCTTTTTTGTCCTTTCAATTTGAGAGAGAGGAAACCTCCCAGAGCTTCCACGATCATCAAGAGGTAATGCTCATTTTGTTTGAAAAAAAGTCAGAACAAATATATACATCTGAATTTCAGAAAGGTAGTTGACCCTTCAGTATGTGAAAGACCTTCTGGACCTTGTTAGAACAGGCCTGGCAGCATTCACTGTTAAAGGTTGCCCAGTTTTGTCATGAACTATGGGTTTACTTGGTATGAGAGTACTAGTGGGAAAAACTCTGAAAGATTGAGCCTAAGATAGTGGGCACTGGCTTACTGTTAAATGTCTTCACATTTAGAAGTTCAGAGTATTGTTGTTATTTGTTGTTTCATAAAGAAGGAAGTCTATTCACAGAAATTTTTAGAGCATTTTTGGGGTTATTAGGAGGTAAGCTGGTTCAGCTTTCAGTAGAAGATTTATCAGAACCAAAAGGGTAGATATCCCTTTGTCTCAGTCAATTAAAATTAATGACATATATAAAAACTAATGAATGAAGTAACCTAAACACTAGGCAGGTCCAAGCACTTCTTAAGTGTTAATGTCTCAGGACAAAGGATCTCTAATCTTTTTTTTTTTTAATGTTCCACATATTTCTATTAATGCAATTAATGATTTTTAGTTGTGAAAAATTAAACCATCTGTATTTTTTGGCATAGTTGTTCCAAAGAGATTATTTTTGTTGCTGTATCAAGAGGTGTCAATGGGTTGATGAAGACTGAAGTTTTGTGAGTGCTTCCTGAGTGAAAGAATTTTAATAATTGTTAAGACATACTACATTGTTTTCTTGTATTAGTGACTCAGTCTGAAGGTGACAAAATTGATCTGAAACCATGCAGCTGCATGGTAGGAAAATCTTTTAAAGTCTCAGGGAAAACACATATTAGCTCTCAGAAGAAATGCACATGTGAAATAGTGGGATAATACTGGCATGGTACTGTGCAAATTCATGCTGAAGAACCAGACGTTGTAGACCACCCATTTAAGTACAGTAGCTGAAGATCCATTATTTTTACTACTAGTTCTGAAAGGAAATTAAGGTGTAAAAATGTTAATAGGCTTATTTTTGAAATCAGTGACAAAATTTTTCTCTTAATTTGATATTCTATACATGTCAAACACCTGCATAAAATTTTGTGGTATACTTTTCTGAGAATAAGCCCTTCCCTCTCTTTTGATAGAACATAAAAGGAGGCCCTATTTTTCTTGTTATAAATATTTTCAGCATGATACATTAATCTGAACACAACAAAGATGTTGTGTTCAGATTTTAAAGTACACTTATAGATTTGTTGTGTTAGAATCTGCATAAATAAATAAATAAATAAATATCAAGAATCCTCTATCTCTGAATGACAAATTTCAAATTACTGCAGAAAATCACATTTTTTTCTGATAATATGTAAGTTTATAAATTATTTCCTATATAAATAAACCAGTTATCATGTCTAATAAAATATTAAAAGTACATTGACAATACTTCTTTTGCATACTTTGACAAGAAATGACATTGTGACTTCAGCAATTCAGCTGAAGAAATGAGCAAGTCTTTGGTGTTTTTGCTCTAATTCTCATTCAAGGAAGACCATGAATGATTTTCTTTTATCTTTTTTTCCTTCCTTACTCTCCCCCTCCCAATAATTTGATTAATCATTTCAGTTACATGTTTCTACTTGGCAACCTCTGGATTCAAAGGTTCTATCTCAGCAATATGTCAAAAGGAGTGACACTGCAAAGGCTGGACTAAGCTTTAACATGACACTAAATGAGGAACTTTATCTCTTGAGACATCTGAGTGGATTAGATTAAATGGACTTTAAGAGGAACTTTAGAGGTATGAGCATAACCCACACAATCCATAAATATTGATTACATCTGCAAATGTGCACTGTCTAGCACTACTGCGTGGTTTCAATTTTATATTAATTCTCTTTAAGAACTGCCCCATACCTTCATAAACATGCACAAATTAAATGAAACAGCAAAGAAGTAAAACAGAAGGGCTTTCACAAACTGTGGGAAAATTGTAAAGTTAGCTTCAAGTTATCTATTCTGCAAAGTCCACCAGGGATTTTGAAAATTAGTCATACCAAAAATTGTAAGACTTTTTATGCGGATAAATATTCTTGTACAGAGAGGGTAGAAGTTTCATTTGAACGTATGGTCTTACAAATTTCCTTTAGTTTGCACAGATCATCTATACTTGGCATAATGTATGGTTGGAGAAGTGTTGAACACGAAGGAAGACTTCAGTTTTCTCTTCTGGTCTTTTTGTGCTTTGTACACAGTGTGGAGCTGAGACACTGGCTTGGGGATCCTCCTGAAAATCCCTGTGATTGATCTGCATTTGACTTTGCTCTCTGAAATAGTGTGTTATTTTATTTTTTCTTGTCAGACATTTATTTTTTTCTTTATAAGTCAGAATTTTTGGTGCAAGGGTGAGACAGCCTCTTCTGTGACACGCTAGAAGTAAATATGAATGTTGTGTAGGTGTGAGTTGTGTAAACAGTGCAAATTGTGAAGAGGTGTGAATTTAGGTGTGTAGGGGTTTGTCTACAGCTCCCTTTTGTTTATAAGCTTGTAACTTCTATAGTTTGGCATTAAGATAAAATTTTGCTATTTTTCTTGTGTATGACAGTATCTAGATGTTCCACATGAGGAATGAATTCCACATGAATTCACCTCACCTAACTTCAGTAACATAAATACCAGGCCTAAGTTTAAGATTCTGGTCTGGTCTCTCCTTATAACTAATGAATGACAGAATGGAAGAATTTTTCCATTTATTTTAAATACATTTTTGTATGTGTGTGGGTACGTACAGGCTGCTATAGATACTTAGCTGTCTTCTTACTGCAGAGTAAGACTAGATGACTGGCTTAGACTACAGACTTTCTTTTAAAATGAATTAAGAGGAATCCATTTTAGGTGCAAAACAAAATTCACTAGTTAACAGAGTTAGTTCCTTAATGTTAAGGTCATGTTCCTTCCACTTTCATAGAGATCAAAAGATAGAACATTCAGATATTAAAATTTATAGACCCTGTGGATAGGTTAAATTTTTGTGTAGGAAACTGGAGACACTGAAAGAGACCTAGAAAATCGACACCGTGGGCTACATAACTTTTTGAATCATGCCTCAGCAAAGGCATGCCAAGAGTGTATATGTTAAACGTTGCTGTTGTTATTCTACATAATTCACTGACTAGATATTTACAATACAAAAATACCAGTATTTTCTCTTTTCTAGAACAATGTATTACAATACACTGTAGAAGGTAAAATACCACACAGTATCACTGTATGATGTATGAGTTCTGAAATCAAAAGTTATTAATGACTTTTGCTTTATGATTGCTAATGAATTTTTGATCTTTCACATGTCTTGGACGTTTTACTAATCTTATACAAAATCATTATCCATGACAAATATTATTTTGGCACGGGGTATTTTGTGAAGCTATAAGCATGTAACTGCATTGTTGTCAAAGTACAATATTTCCAGGGTCTAGGTTGTATGAAAATAATTTGTAAAGTTGAAGTTGCAGGTAAAATTGTCAGATGGTTTTTAGAAGAATGGATTTATTACTATCCCAGAGAAGCTATTTTTGTAGAATCTTATATGTATTATTTCCAGCTGATAGATCTGCTATCTATGCTGTGATTTTAACAGCAGAAGCTGTCACTGAATTTTGTTAAATTAAAATATTTGAAAGGCAAAGGAAAAAGAAACAGTCTTTCAGCAAATTATTTCTTTATGACTAAGAATGTTTTAGAGACAGATGAGTATTCTCACTGAAAGAGAACATTTTTTTTTATGATCTTCATTTCATTGGATATTTATATAGATGAGAATTTGGTAACAAATAGAATTATAAACTTCTTCCTGAGACACACGGTAAGTTGAACTTTCTTCAGGAACAAGAAATGTACATGTTTCCTTTCAAATAAAATAATAAATCTGTCTTTATTTTGGAGTTGTAAACTGCACTGTACACCTTGCTTGGGGTAGGTAATGATCTCAGTGGGATTGCTTAATGAGAAGGGTATTTTTTAATATGTGTAAGAGTCATGTATTCCAATATTCAACATTTTTGTCCATTTTCTGATTGAGGAAAGTAATTCCTGTGAGATTTCGAAATATTTTGAATGTCTGCTTGACTTATTAGTGTATTTTGTGATATTTTGGAGGATCCTATTCTCTTGCCATTTTTACCCAATATCTTCTATTTGCATAGCCACCTCTTCCTTTCTTTAATGAAAAAGCACGATGCAATTTTTTTTCCTAAGTAATTTAAAAGGTCAACAATCAATATTTTATTGTTTATATAATAAATATTATAAACTGGCATGAGTCAGTAACTCATGCCAGCTCAGGTGTGTGCCAGGAAGAGCAGTAGCTTCTGCCATGCAGCAGGAGCAGTATCTGCTTAGCTCTGTTGGTTTCATTCTGTAAGAACCTTTGAGGCATCTTTCTTATCACCATAAAGGTTTTGAAATTTGTATTTATATAGCCTAGTCTTTCTCTTGGGGCAGTCTAAAGCAACTTTCAATGACATCCAATTATAGACAGATCATATAAAGGAAGTATTCATCTAAATATAACCTGGTCTTGCTCTTGGGTAGTCCACGGCAATCCTCAACCACATCCAATTATAGATGTATCATATGAAGAAAGAACTCATTTAAATATAGCTGTCAGGTCCATAGATGAGTAGAAAATGGTAGATCGTCTAATCTTACTCCTGAGATAGCATAGGCCATAGGATTTCATCATTGACCCTGTAGTCTACAGAAAAAATGCCTTCTAGGAAGCAATCCAGACTTGATTTATAGGAATCAAAAATCTGTTGCTCCCTTCAGGCATGTTGGAAAACAGTTTAATTTTCTCTGTGATTTGCCTGTACGATATTTTAATTTGTTCACATTTATCAACTTTCTATGAAACATATGCCTTCTGGGATAATATTTCTGGTGGATTTTGTATAAGTAAGGCAATAAAATTGAAACAAAATTATTGTATGCTATGATGGTTTCTTAAAATAGGCTGCAATATGCCCTGCATGGTAAAGAGTGGAATGTTTTCTTTGTATCCTAGCTTCCTAGATATGCAAAGCATACACAATTTAATAGTCTAACTAACTCATAAGGTGCTGTCATATATTCATATATGTCATATATGGTGGAGGGATGTTAGCAGTGGTGTTTTCAGTTTTTGGGTTTTTTTTACAACATGCTAGGAACAACCTCTTTTTCAAGTTCTCTAGTATTTATATTTGGTTTGTAGAAAATCTCTGATCCTTTGCTTAGGTTTGTGGAAAATAAATTATCATTGTTTGCTAGAAGTGCCAAAGACTGAGAGAAGCCATGTGTTAGAGAGCAGAACAGCATAGGACATTATAGGAATTTGGGCTCCTGTACATATTTCATCATTCAGATTTGTTGCATTAACTTTATTTTTCTGTTTAAGACTGTAACTGCAGACTTAGGCTACAGAGTGATTATATGTATTTGTTAAGATGGCAGTGAACATGAGAAATGCTAATTTTTTTACAGGCTGTGCTTTGCTCAATTTAATGTTTGGCAAAGATGAAGGGGTTTTTTGGTTCATTTTTGTTTCTGTGATAGAAATAGAAAAGCAAATATTTTGGACACTGTAGGCTTAGTATCAGTAGAATATCAAGAAAGAATCTACTACCTGTGGAAAGCTTAGGGAAGTTGGCTTTGTTTACTCTCCGTACAAAATTTCAGGATGTAGATTAGAAATATTAAGGTGTTTTCAATTTGTTTCTTAATACAGTGATAACCTGATATGGGAAAAGAGAAGAGAGGTCGCATGAGTTTCAAACTATTATGAAACTGAATTGGGAGCAATTTTAAACTCCCTTGGTAATCTTTCATACAGCTGTAAGTATATCTTAAAGAATGCTTTCTGTAATAAATCTCTATAATATAGGTCTTATGCCTGTCTTAATATTATAAGATCTGTGAGCAAAATATATGTGAGCTTGTAAAGGGATTCGCATAAGAGACTGTCTTCAAAAATAAAGTCTGTAGTATGCAAATGTAATGCTTATAGCTGCAGTATTTGGTGCAAAGATGAAGGGAAATCAAGACTGAACAAACCAAAAAACTGTCCTGATGCTCATAGCATTGGTTGGCATAGGACTCAAGGGATGTTTAATGCAATACATCAGAAGCTATTAAAAAAAAACAAATAATTTTTATTCTTATTAAATCTTTCATTCACTAGTCATGCAGTTGTTTTATCCTCAGGCTTACTTTCTCCAACTTTAGAACTTCTAATTTGAGGATTAGGTAGGCAAATTTTTTGTAACATCTTGAAAATATAAAAAGCAAAATACAAACACAAATGTCAAATATATCTAGAAAAAATTAGGCATGTTAGAACCACCAGTCAATTTTATTACATTGCTTTATATATAGGGCTCGTAAATAATGTAACTACTGCTGCTTCAAAATGTTTTTATTCCTGTGTTCCTGAAGTGCCTCAAACCCCATTCTTTCAGCTCAAGAATATATCTTCATAAATGATGAAATTGCTGCTATGCATTTATGCTACTTTAAAAAAAAAGTTAAAATTTGTACATAAGTGAAATGAAGCTATTATTGTTAAATAGCCATCAATCCTTGCCCCATCATAGTTTCTTTTCCTAGGCACTCAGAACCATTCAGACACTGCCATGATGCAGTGTGCCACCCTAGAAACAGCTGCCTAGTTAGAACAGTGTCTTAAGAGTACAGAAATATAAGTGCTTCATAGCATATTTTGCTTTTTCCCTTCATACTTTTAGTTGAGTAACTTTTCCTCCACTTCAGTATTAAGCTAGATGACAAACCAAACTGAACTATGTAACCAGTCACCATTGCATCTGAAACCTGTATTACCTGGAAAAGAGCGGTTATTAGTGGTTGGTTTTAAATGTTATAGTTAAGACAGCATGTTTCAAACGGAGTCCAGAATATTCTTAGAACTGTATGCTTTGATTTAAAAGTAAAAGCTTGAGATTTAGTGAAAGATATTAGGATGCACCAAAATGAGCAACTGTGTTCTTAAACTGACTGATTTATGGTGTCAGTGAGCCTGGATAATAAAGTAGGTTTTAGTACTTTTAAATTTAAATTGGAATAGTAAGTAATGATACAAAATACTTGTCACAAACAAAAATAAAAATCAACAATCAACAAAAGCTTATCATGTCATCAGCCAGCCAGTAAGAGGTTGTGAGTTTGGGCAGGCTATCAGGCTGATATTTGGGTGGGGAAGCCAGAGGGTGCAGTACCTGTGACACAAGCGCGCTACAGCATCCATCTATTTGCTGGTGAGCCCCAAGCTAGACCAGCCAGTGAGGATAAAAGGGCCTGGGAACTCTTCAGGAGTGTTGGACAGAGAGCAGAGTCATGCTGGTAGTTGAGGGATGCCCTAGAGTGCACGAGTGTGAGCTGAGTGCTGAGCGTGTGCTGTCCGTCCTGAGCTTCAGACCCCGCTGGCTGGAGGGCGGAGGGGCCTCGGTGCCCGTGCGTGTCCGTCCCGCGGGGGGATGCTCACGGCAGCCCCTTGTCTGTGGCAGCCTGTGCTGGTGTCCCCCGTGTGCCTGTGCTTGCAGCACACGCTCAGCACCACCACTGGTGGGCTTGCAACGGAGAAAGGAGCGGCTGCATCCCTTGACCAGGGAGGGAGGTCTCTGGCTTTCTGGGCTGGACTCCAGGGCCCAGTGGGAAAAGTGTCATATAAATAACAACCCAAGGCTGCTGGACATTTCTTAAATCCTTTAACAAAATGTAATCAGAATACTTATAACCAGCTTCAAGTTTTCCTCGAACTTTTTTTCCTTTGCGAAAAGCAATTACATTGATGAAAAAGCACATTAATCCCCAAAGATGTTAATCTTTATATTTTTATACTAGCATACAGCCATAAATATAAAGAAAATCTCTAAAGACCTGTTAAAAAGAAAGTATATCTGATAAAAACAAAAATAGTAACTACAGAACACACAGAAGAATCCCAGAAAACTTAATATTGTTGTGAATAAAAATCAAGGTCAAGGTTATCTTGCAGCAAACAGAATTAATATTAATTAAAGATAAAATTTAATTTTATCTACCAGGGCTTTAGCTTTCCTAACACAATCCCTGGCTGCTTAGACAATTTGTCTGTATTCCATAAAGGCAAGGGTTGGAATTAGACAATCTCTGAAATCCCTTCCAACTCAAAGCATTCTGTTATTCTGTGACCCCTCTCAGGCTACCTATCTTTGCTTCCATATGCTCTAGGCTTCCTCTCTGTGATTCATTTTGTATAGGAGCTCCTTGTTCAACAGCTGAAACAATCTTGTGATGCTTTTCTCTTATAAAGATACCATAATCTACAAAATAACTTCCAGTTCCTATTCTATGTACACAGTAAAAACATTGGGGTGCTTTATCCAAATGTAAAATTGCACAACTGGTGTACTAGCTATGCAATGATCAGAGCTTACTTCATGTTCCATTGAAGACTGGAAGACTGCAGGTATTCTATTTTTCTTTCTTCACACTGAACAGAGAAATTATATAATGGGAATCTACCTTAGTAAATAATTAGTGATAACTTTCAAACATTCTTTTATTTATGCTGCATAGATTAAATGCTTATTTTGCTAGTCACTCTACTTGGCTCTGTGCAAAATAAAAAGCAAAATTCTTTGGTAAGAGAAGGCAATTCACATTACTTTAGCTATTAGTCATGATTTTAAGAAGCTACTATGAAAGATACAAGAAAATTTATCTTACAGAAATCCATATTTATTTGAACCAGCTTTCATCTTTGACATACCATGCTCTAGCTTTCATAATTGCCAGTTACATACTTTTCATATTATAAAAATCACAGAATTGCCTTTCTTTGGTGCACTTACTACCTTATGTGATTATGTAGTCAGGCGTTTTCTGTGGATATCACTGTTCCTCTAAACCTTGAATAAGTGAATCTCAGAATGGCTGATGTTGCAAAGGATCTCTGGATCCTCTGCTCAAGCTGGGCCACCCAGAGCTGATTGTCCAGGATCATGTCCATCCTGTGTCACTTGCTCTGGGTGACCCTGCCTTGGCAGGGGGTTTGGACTACAGGATCTCCAGAGCTCCCTTCCAACCCTAACTATTCTGTGGTTCTGTGATTCTGTGATTCTGTGATTTGTGAATCTTAAATTTGGTAATTAATAGCTTGCTAGCCATTTCCTTCATAATGGCCACTATGTTATAAAATTTTAGCAGGTACACCTCTGATCAAAACCTGCTTAGAGACTGTAATTATTGTCATGGAGAGAGAAGATTTGGCAAAAATTAACATTTAAGTTCTTTTTTCTAAACCATTCTAAGCTGATTTAGATACCCTGGTGTGGAGAAGTCAAGTAGCCCCTATAGTCCAATATTCCATTTATGAACTGACTGATGTGAAAAGCTTGATGATTGCATGTAAGAATATTGCAAGTAAGTATTTAGCAATGCAAATATCTAGGGTAAAGCAGCCCTATTAAGGCCCTCTTCTGAGCTATAGGAACTAAAAGTTGTTGTGTGTCCTCTTATTCTTCTCTTTTATAAGATTAAAAAAGAAAAGGTCCTAGTCTCCATCTGAGACTTTTTTTCATCTCCTTAATCATCACGGTTATCTTACTTTGCCCTATATCTGGTATTTTTTTCCATGGAGACTGAAAATTTTCTATCAGCTACTGCAATGAAGCAGCGTTTTAGTTGCATCTACATACCTCAGCAAAAAGGCAACAGCAATAATTATGGTAGCTATCTACCATACAAGGTCAATTTTTACTGATGCTTCTGTTTAGAATAATCAACTCTGCCTCTATATAAGAAAATGAGGGCTAGTGAGCATCCAGAAATGAAGCACAACTATCATGTAAATGGTTTAGGACCTCATCCTGCATAA
Organism: Promerops cafer; assembly: GCA_013398275.1. Lineage (NCBI taxonomy): Eukaryota > Metazoa > Chordata > Aves > Passeriformes > Nectariniidae > Promerops > Promerops cafer. The sequence goes on from VZSE01015530.1 coordinate 536,908, forward strand.
GTGTCATAAAAAATTATTGTTCATTGAAGTTAATAGGTACTAAGGTCATTCAATGACACTTTAAAGCATGAGGGCCTTATTCCAAATTAATCATTATTTTTGTTTTAACTTTAATATTAGAGCACTTCAGAAGAAGCCCTAGTAACCATAACAACTACAATTTGCCACATTTACACAATTTTATTTCTGTAAGCATTTTAATAGCCTTGGCTTTTCAGTGGTTGAGCACATTTGGTTTAATGCTCTCTTCACATTCACCTGTGTAGTGAGAATAAGAACTAGTTTTCACCTGATACCCTAGATGTACAACACTCAAATTCTTTGCTGGAATTTCAGTAGTGACAATTATTGCTAAATTGTTCAGAAGGATGATGAAACACTTAGAAGGAGAATTTGAGAAAGTCAAGCACAAAGACCAAAATCTGGTAACATTTACTATCAGTAGTAATATAGGTTGATTTCATTAAAATCAAAGTTTTCATTAATATACAAGAGTAACTTCAAACTGTAACTATATGGAATACTGTTTTAGTAATGAAAATATGTTTGAAACATTTTTTTTTTTAGAGTTAAAAGTAGCTAATTTTAAAAACTCAAAGTGCATACAGAGAAAAAAAAAACCAAACATGCAAATTAGAATTAAGGACCAATTAAGGAAATTAAGAATTAAGGACAATTAAGGAAAAAGGACAAAATATTTGCAAGTGCTACAGAAGCTGTTTACAGACAGCTTATATATATGTTATAAAATAGCTTTGAATAAATTATAGATAGAAATCTAATCAATGTTTAAAGTAGTTTGTCATGTAAATGTATATGTTTACAGTATAGTTTATTTAGTATACATAAACATAATCTAGATTTAGTAAATATTTTATAGCATAGATAGCATAGTTATTTTGCATGTACTCTGAAATAGCTAAATATGATAAAAGTAAAAATAAATAAAAGAGTGAACAAATATTAGTATTATAGAGCATTGTGGAAAAATTATTAGCTATAAGAATGTAACTTAAAAAACCAAGTGAAGTTTGAATACTGCTATTTATTATACATAAGGCTATAATAAAGAAGAAGGGATAAAAGTTAATTCAGCTTTTGAAAATACACCAAAACCAGAAAATATTGCAGAGATTTTGAGAAGACAGATATTTAGTTTGAAAAAGCCACTTAAAATATAGAAGGAGTATATATTATTGTAAGTATATATCCTTAAGAGGTGTGAATTTTCTGTAGTGCTCAACAAATAGGATTCAGTTCTTAGCTTATCCTTCAGCTCTATGACTATAAAAAACAAATGGTACCTATGTTGCACTTATTTTTGTCAAAACTAAGACAATTTTTAAAATTTGTGATTTTTCACATTATAGCTTATAATAGCTAGAACTATAGGGGTGGAGAGAGAATGGAAAGTAAATAATGGATAGAAAATAGAAAGAATACCTCAGAAAAAAATTAAAATCTTCCTAAACTGATTACTTACATTTGTGAGAATCAACTTCATTGTTCATAAATCAATTCTGAAAAAAAGAACAATGGAAAATATTTTTCTCATTTTAAGATATGCTTTTCTCTTTAGCTTTGACCAAAGAACTTTAGTACAACAGATAATTTGTAAACCAGAATTACAGCTTTTTAAGTACTCAAACGAAAAGTGACCTTAGAGTCATGATATGCTTGACTTCCCTGAAAAGGAAGACATAGAATACAGTGCCAATTGTCTTCTGGTTTAATGTGTTTAATGGCTGATAGAATAAAGAGAATTTAAATAGATAGCAGCATTTTATTTTTTTTTACCAATTAATTGGCTGGAATAATTACCACACAGCTTTCATATGTGGTATCTTCTTTATATGTTCTTTAATCACATGGTCATATTCAGCTGGCTATGATTTCCTAAAAAGCAGCTCATAATATTAAAGTTCAGTTAATTAGAGAGAGAAGGTAATCAATCTTTCTAAGCTCAGCCTAAGGATATTCTTTGATTTTAAAGGATTGACTTCTTATCTGAATTTGACAATTGGATTATTGAAATTTATATGGACTTTTGTCAAACTGTTTAAATGTGTAGCTTATAATTTAACTTGTAGTTTCACCACCTTGTTAAAACCAATTTTCTAAGATGATAAAATAAACCAATTGCACATTCTAACACTAATGAGCCCTGGCTTAGTGACAGGGAAGATATAAGAATCTGAGGTGAATATTTAACTTCCTTCTGTGCTCAGCTGAGTCCTAGTTCCTGAAGCTTCTCGGCTCAGATGTTTTGCGTCTTCTTTGGTGTTCCTACCTTCTACCTCATTAGTGAAAACTTGACCTCTTATAATCTCTCACCATGGTTGTTCCCACCATCTCTTATTGATTTATCGCTCTGCAGATCTAAAAGCTCAAAGGAAATAAGAATAATTTTGTCACAGGAGAACGTCTAGGTAGTGTAGAGGCTAGAACAGAAGAACTCAGTGATATATAATTTGAAGTTAGTTAACTATAAAACACAGATATAGTAGTGGATTGTGACTTCTTTTTCTAAGACTCCTATGGCACTTTCAGAGCAGTCTCATGCAGGTCATGCCCCCAGCCCCTCTGGTCCAGTGCTGACCAGGACTCAGAAAACAGGGCATTTACTCCAGCTGCTCAGTATGCCTACGTCCTGGCTGGTAGCCTGGACTGCTACACAGAGTTCTTGCACCCCTGGCTCAGCTTTATGCAGGATCTTGGATATGGCCAAAGGGCAGGTTTTTAAATTATATATTACTTTCTAAAGCTGACTGCTGGCAGAAGCTAGCAATGACTTGGCTGCTTGTGTGATGCCAGGCTAGTCTCACTGGCATTCTTTGTATTGGAGGTCAGTGAATGATTTTTGTAATGGTTTCTCACATGTTCTGTTTTCCCATTCCAAATGTGACACACAAGTGAGTAGCTAGCAAAAGTTACATAGCAAAATTAATCTATTCTTTAATTGATTTTCTGGCTTGTACTGGATTAGTTTAATGAGTCAGAACTGGTCAAATATAGTAGAGGTCACACATACCTGGGGCTTTACTGTGTAATGTGCAACTGTGCTACCTGATAATGACAAATAATTAAAATCTGAAGGGTTTTCATGTTGTAGCATTCTATAAGGATTCTAGCTCATGCATCTGAGCTGCTTATACACCAGCAGCTCTGGGAAAACCATCTCTGGGGCAGAGATTTAGTGACATAAATGGAAGTAGTCTTATGGGTTTTGAATATCGTCTGCTATTTCAAGTTTGTGATGCAAATGTTGAGAGTCTCATTATCGAAGGGCAAAGACATGACTACACATGTGGGAGGCTAAAATGATGCTTATGTTCTCCACTGAGAGCACTGGACTCTTACCTATCATTCATTTCTGTGAACCTCATCACTGCTCACAGGCATGTGCATTCATATTCTACAGAGTGCAGAGTCCATAAAAATAGAAGAAAAAGATCTTGTAGTGAATAAATGTTACCTTTTTTGAAAACCAAAATTTTCTTGTTTGCTGAAGAATTTACTGAAAATATTCTTGCATATTTTCCATAAATTTGGTAGGGATTTTTCCTGCAGATGTATTTAACTCTGGTTAAGTGAACTGCCATAGTATTTAATCAGAAGACTTTGCTACAAATGAAAAAAATACCATTTTATCTAAAGAAAAGTAAGGTGATGAGGCTACTATACAATGACATGATTAAATAGAATTTTAGTTCAGTTGTTTGACTGTCATACTGGTTGAAGTTTCCTGCCTTTTCTTTTCATATATCTTAGGATTCTAGTGTTTGTCGCATCTGTCAGTCAGCCAATTAAATTCACATTGAGAGAAAACATTGTGAGGGAAGAAAGTGTCATTCTAATGAGCTCCTATTATTGTTTACATTCTTGTGCAATAAGTGAAATTTCAGCTATCAGAACCTGACAGCAGAAGGAAAGAATTCTTGTTAGGAAAAACCAAGGTGACATTCTTTCTGAGATCCTGGAATTTATATTGATAGACTCTGAATTTAGAATGTCCTTTATGTTCATCCATAATTGCCAAATTTATGTTATTTGTATTGACATTTTAAATTAATGTAGTCAAATCAGTATGTCTCCATGAAGGTGGATCTTTAAAAGTAAATGATGTGAACAGGGTATGAGAATTATTGTTTTAGTCTTGATCCAATATTTTATTGGGTTATGTGGCCATATTTTGTCAGGAGGGATGCCTTCTGTGAGAAGCTGCCAGAACTTTCCTCTATGTCTGTTAGAGTGAATCCCTGACATCTCCAAAGATGGATGTGCTGCTGGCCAAGGCTGGACCAATCAGAAATTGTGTTAATAACTGTGATAACGTATTTAGGAAGAAGAAGAAAAAGAGTATCGTGCAGATGTTATTGTGGTCAGGGAAGAGAGGAGTGAGAACATGTGAGGGGAACAACTCTGCAGACACCCAGGTCAGTGCAGAAGGAGGGGCAGGAGATGCTCCAGGCAGTGGAGCTGAGATTCCCCTGCAGCCCCAGGTGCAGACCATGGTGAGGCAGCTGTGCCCCTGCAGCCCATGGAGGAGCACGGATATGCTGAGATCCACCTGCAGCATGGAGGAGACACACACTGGAGCAGGTGGATGCCTAAGAGGAAGCTGTGACCCCATGAGAGGCCTGTGCTGGAGCAGGGTCCTGGCAGGGACCTGCAGACCCATAGAGAGAGGAGCCCATGCTGGAACAGTTTTGCTGGCAGGACTTGTGATCCCTTGGAACAGCCTGTCCTTGAAGGACTGCACCCACTAAAGAGTGACCAACATTTCAGCAGTTTGTGGACAACTGTTGCCCATGGGATGGACTCACACTGGAGAAGTCCATGGAGAACTGTCTCTTGTGGAAGGGACCCCACACTGGAGCAGGCAAAGGACTCCTTCCCTGAACTGACCATAACCCCTATTCCCTGTCTCCCTGTGCTGCTGAGAGGGAGGAGGTAGAGCTGGGAAGGAGGCAGGGGTAAGGGAATGTGTTTTTAAGGTCTTACTTTACTTGTCATTATCCTGCTCTGATTTTGTTAGTAATAAATTCAAATAATATCTCTAATTCTAGCCTGTTTTGCCTGTGACACTGTTTGGAGACTGACTTCTATTTGATTTAAAGATATTTATTTAAATATTTAAAGATATTTATTTAAAGTAAAAGTATTTCTTTCTAAACAAAAAAAATAAATTGTTGACTTTTTAAAATTCTTGCTGCAGTTACAAATTAGAAATTAATGCCTGTATCTGAAAAGCAGTGTGGCCAGCAAGACCAGGGAAGTGATTCTTGCCCTATACTTGGCACCGGTGAGGCCACAGCTCAAATTCTGTCCAGTTCTGGGCCCCTCAGTTCAGGAAGGAGATTGAGGGGATGGAGCAAGTCCAGAGAAGGGCAAAAGAACTGGTGAGGGGTCTGGAGCACAAGTCCTGTCAGAAGGAGCTGAGGAAGCTAGGGGTGTTTAGCCTGGAGGAAAGGGGCTTGGGGCTTCTCACTCTCTCCAACTGCCTGACAGGAGGTTGTGGCCAGATGGGTGTGGCACTCAGTGCCATGGTCTGGTTGACAAGGTGGTGTTCAGTCACAGGTTGGGCTCAATGATCTCAGAGGTCTTTTCCAACCTAATTGATTCTGTGATTCTGTCATATTCTATAAACAGCACTGTTGGCTGACAAGCTGGACATTAGACTAGCCTTAGACAGGAGAAACTACTAGTGCCTTTATTAAAAACATGTTTCCATGACAAGAACTTTGGCAATTCATGTCTCTTCTGAATACCAGTCTCCAACAGACCCCTGGGCAGAAATATTTTCTTGACCTATTTAAACTTTGAAGATTTCAATTTTTATTTTTGCTTTTGCACTGAAGCAAACCCAAACATATTCAAAGTATAAAGTAATAAGGTTTAGAAAAGGAGGAAGATAAAAAAAAAATCCAAAGTCATCTGATGGAAACATACCTTACCTGATGTTCCTGTTCCTTGAACTGTCACAAATAATGTGAAAATGCTCTAAGCAACAGCAGAAGGCCCTTCTTGGATAGGTGTCTCTATTGGAGAGACATTCATATGAACACTTTGATGTTTATGTGATAGCCTTGGAATCTCTTTTCCAAATTCACAGTGAAATGTCATGAACAGAAGACAGCTGGCTGTTGGAAAATGGTCTCCTGTAACAGAAGATGCACTGTTCAACTGAGCAGCCTTTTTCTACATTTTGGCGCTTGCTAACAGAAAACACTATAGCCTACATTTTTGTTTGCATACATATATATATATTTATATATGCATATTTCAAACCACTAGTACATCTTCTATTAGCAGGAAAAAAAAAGGTATTTTGCATACAAGCTTATTTCTGCAAGTAGTTTTTTCTTTCTTTTAAAAACAGCATTTTTTTTCCTTTTTAAAGCAGAATAAACTTTAAAACGAAGGAATCATATAGTATTCACAAATGCAAATGCTTCCTGTTTCATGTTACAAGAATATTTATTTTCATAACAATTCTTAGAGTTTCAAATTTCTGTGCATAACTTTGTCTCAAATAATAGTCAACTCATTGCACTTACGCAGACTCCAAGAAGACTACAGTTCTAGATAGTGAAAGGAATCATGGTAATGGTGATATACTCTAATTAATCCATATCTATTGAGCCTCAATCAGAAAAAAAAGTAAGAGTTTTTTGTAAAGTATGTAAAATCAGGGGATCTTTTTTTTTTTTTTTTTTTTTTTAAATCTGTAGCAGAGATCCACCTGTAGCTTCTGGGGAGGACACCATGGTGGAACAGGTGGATGCCCAAAGGAGGCTGTGACCCTGTGGAAAGCTCTCACTGGAACACACTCCTGGGAGGAACTGTGTCTCCATGGACAGACATGCCCATGCTGGAGCAGGTTTGCTGGCAGGACTTGTGACCCCATGGTGGACCCACACCACAGCAGCCTGTTCCTGAGGGACTGCACCCCCTGGAAGGGACCCACACTGGAAGGGTTAATGAACAGCTGCAGCCTGTGGGAAGGACTCATGTTAGAGAAGTTCACGGAGGATGGTCTCCTGTAGAAGGTACTCTGTGATGTAGCAGGGGAAGAGTGTGAGGAGTCCTCCCTCTGAGGAGGAAAGAGCAGAAGAAACAGCATGTGATGAACTGAATGCAACGACTTGCCCCCCTGCACCACTGATGGGAGAAGGTAGAGAAAATCAGGAGTGAAGGTAAACCCAGGAGAGAGGGAGGGGCAAAGGTGATTTTAAGAATTAGTTTTTATTTCTTATTATCCTAATCTGATATGATTGGTTATAAATTAAATTAATTTTTCCCAAGCCAAATCAGCGTTGCCTGTGATGGTAACTGATGAGCGTCTCTCCCTTATCCTTATCTCAACCCATGAGCCTTTTGTAAGATTTCTCTCCCCTGTCCAGCTGAGGAGGGCAGTGATAGAATGGCTTTGGTGGACACCTGGCATCCAGCCAGGCTCAATCCACCACAACAGAATATAAATGACAGTTTGTTTGCCATATGACCTTGATAAATGCAGCATGACAGCAGATTAGCCTCCCAGACCCATAAAGTATTGCTTAAAAGAACTTACAGTGTCAGTGAGGACAATCTCCATGTATAGTTTCCCTAAATGTCAACTTTATAATTTAATATGTAGTTTAACAGCAATTCTATGTTTAAATGAGCCAGTTCCCACTAAATGTTTCAATTAACTTATCCATAAGAAAATGTTGAAAGGGATGCATTTTTTAAATAAATGAAGATTTATATGCTTCCATGAATTTATATTTGCCCTCCCAACTGTTACAACAGCAATAAAATCTTCCAGTTTACTGAATGTTCATGAAATACACAATACTTGTATCAGATATTCTGTTCTTTGCTTTGTTGGGTGTAATAAGGAATTATATTTTCATCTATATAAAGGCACAGAGATAAAAATATTATGCATCTGAAAGCAGGCAAAAGCTTTTCAAATGGACCTGTGAAGAAGTATGTGTGAGCAATATAAAGATTCTGATCAATAGAAAACAGAAGAGAAGCAGGAAAAGAAAATTAAAATTAGGGATGAAGAAGCTAGCCTGTGAGCAGAGAACACAGTTAAGGTTGGCTTCACTGCACTTCAGAAGCAGATAATCAATAAGGCCATTGCTTAAATCTGAAGATGAAATTACTTGTGTAAATGTGTTTTATTGTTCTGGATATCTGTTGTTCTGGGATTTCAAGACTTTTCTGCTGTTCATTTCTGCATTGCTTTTTTTTCTCTTCTAGAACTCATCAGTCTTGTTTTGTTCCCTTTTTTGTTTTCTTTCTGGAAAGATGTCTTCTACAGTGTAAGTCTACTTGTCTTCACATTTATCTCTACGATTTTACAGAAATATAAAATACAATAACAAAACATGGGAAAAAAATAATGGTCTGTGTTATAGTTAAGATAACTTTAAGACAGGATACAAGCCAGGTGTTGACATGAGTTAAATTGGAGACATCCATAATTCATGTAGTCTCAAGAGTATGATTTGAACTTTCACACTTTGTTAGAGACTTACTGAACTTAGAGGGCAGCAGTATGGGCTGATGTTCTCTGTTCTTCTTAATGTTTCGTATTAGATGGATTGTGCCTTTTACAGGTGTGTAAACTGACAAAAGTCAGCAACAGGCCACAGTTCAGTCTATCTCACCCAAGAAGATGTGAAACCTTGAACTGAATTCTAACTCAGAAAAAGCCATCAAGTGCCAATCATACTGTCATCATGGTGCTGAAGAGAATGAGAGTGCTTCTGTAAGTTGTATTTTGACTGAAGAGAATCTGCTAAGAGGTCAAAAAAAGCTACTTTTGAGGTGCTGGGACAGTTGAATTATGTATTGTATTTTATTCTTTTTTTTTTCCTGGACTGAAAACATAAAATTTTGTGTTTGATAATGGCTTGTTCTNAGTGTGAGGAGTCCTCCCTCTGAGGAGGAAAGAGCAGAAGAAACAGCATGTGATGAACTGAATGCAACGACTTGCCCCCCTGCACCACTGATGGGAGAAGGTAGAGAAAATCAGGAGTGAAGGTAAACCCAGGAGAGAGGGAGGGGCAAAGGTGATTTTAAGAATTAGTTTTTATTTCTTATTATCCTAATCTGATATGATTGGTTATAAATTAAATTAATTTTTCCCAAGCCAAATCAGCGTTGCCTGTGATGGTAACTGATGAGCGTCTCTCCCTTATCCTTATCTCAACCCATGAGCCTTTTGTAAGATTTCTCTCCCCTGTCCAGCTGAGGAGGGCAGTGATAGAATGGCTTTGGTGGACACCTGGCATCCAGCCAGGCTCAATCCACCACAACAGAATATAAATGACAGTTTGTTTGCCATATGACCTTGATAAATGCAGCATGACAGCAGATTAGCCTCCCAGACCCATAAAGTATTGCTTAAAAGAACTTACAGTGTCAGTGAGGACAATCTCCATGTATAGTTTCCCTAAATGTCAACTTTATAATTTAATATGTAGTTTAACAGCAATTCTATGTTTAAATGAGCCAGTTCCCACTAAATGTTTCAATTAACTTATCCATAAGAAAATGTTGAAAGGGATGCATTTTTTAAATAAATGAAGATTTATATGCTTCCATGAATTTATATTTGCCCTCCCAACTGTTACAACAGCAATAAAATCTTCCAGTTTACTGAATGTTCATGAAATACACAATACTTGTATCAGATATTCTGTTCTTTGCTTTGTTGGGTGTAATAAGGAATTATATTTTCATCTATATAAAGGCACAGAGATAAAAATATTATGCATCTGAAAGCAGGCAAAAGCTTTTCAAATGGACCTGTGAAGAAGTATGTGTGAGCAATATAAAGATTCTGATCAATAGAAAACAGAAGAGAAGCAGGAAAAGAAAATTAAAATTAGGGATGAAGAAGCTAGCCTGTGAGCAGAGAACACAGTTAAGGTTGGCTTCACTGCACTTCAGAAGCAGATAATCAATAAGGCCATTGCTTAAATCTGAAGATGAAATTACTTGTGTAAATGTGTTTTATTGTTCTGGATATCTGTTGTTCTGGGATTTCAAGACTTTTCTGCTGTTCATTTCTGCATTGCTTTTTTTTCTCTTCTAGAACTCATCAGTCTTGTTTTGTTCCCTTTTTTGTTTTCTTTCTGGAAAGATGTCTTCTACAGTGTAAGTCTACTTGTCTTCACATTTATCTCTACGATTTTACAGAAATATAAAATACAATAACAAAACATGGGAAAAAAATAATGGTCTGTGTTATAGTTAAGATAACTTTAAGACAGGATACAAGCCAGGTGTTGACATGAGTTAAATTGGAGACATCCATAATTCATGTAGTCTCAAGAGTATGATTTGAACTTTCACACTTTGTTAGAGACTTACTGAACTTAGAGGGCAGCAGTATGGGCTGATGTTCTCTGTTCTTCTTAATGTTTCGTATTAGATGGATTGTGCCTTTTACAGGTGTGTAAACTGACAAAAGTCAGCAACAGGCCACAGTTCAGTCTATCTCACCCAAGAAGATGTGAAACCTTGAACTGAATTCTAACTCAGAAAAAGCCATCAAGTGCCAATCATACTGTCATCATGGTGCTGAAGAGAATGAGAGTGCTTCTGTAAGTTGTATTTTGACTGAAGAGAATCTGCTAAGAGGTCAAAAAAAGCTACTTTTGAGGTGCTGGGACAGTTGAATTATGTATTGTATTTTATTCTTTTTTTTTTCCTGGACTGAAAACATAAAATTTTGTGTTTGATAATGGCTTGTTCTAAGAGCACAGTAAAGAGAACTGAAGGAATCCTAAAAAACCCACATCTTTCTATGGTTCTAAATCTTATTTTTATTAAGAGAAAGGTCTTTGGATTTCCAAAGAATCAGAGCAAAGTCCCGCCAGTCTAGAAAATCATAAGATCAATCTTTGTTTTAAAGGCAATCGAGGTTAATTGAAAGACTGTGTCCCACTAACAGCAAATCAGGTCAATTTATGTTCTCTGAGAGACAGCAGGAATTTAAAAAGGGAAATCTTCTGTACCAGAAGCTCTTTCCACATTTTCAGGTAAGAGGTTGTCTTTAAAACGGTGCTGACTAGGTGATTGTTCATGTTAATGATGTGTTGTCTGGAACCTCCATTTCAAGTTACTACATCAAGAAATTCGATTTTAATTATGTCTGATAGTAAGATATTACTAGCACAAACTAATGCTAGGCATGAATATTTTCAAATGATCCTCTAAGGAAGTGCCTTTTGAAAGATTAGAGACCATGTCAAACTTAGTGAACTCAGTGCTGTAAATATGCTGTTGACAGTAATGAATAAATCTGTAGAAGCACTGGAAAGGAAGGGGGCCTTTTACAGCCATAGAAACATGCAGAATTTATATGATCATTCTGCCTTTTTTGCTTACACGTGAGTATTACCTTTCCCTAGAGTGAATGAGCCAGATTCGTTTGTTGTATTACTGCTTCCTAAAGTGATTGACAGTACTTTTCTTTTTAAATTGTCTCAGGCTGCAAAGACAGACTTTGTTCAAACTGATGGTAGAGAGAAAGAAGAGAGAGGAATGGTCTCTTTTTTTCTAGATCCATTTGTTAATGTATTAGTCAACCCGCCTTGTCTATCAACAAGCTACATGGTGTAATATATTTAATCTTTAATATATAACTAAGAGTTGATAATCTTGGAAGAATATTAGTATTTTAAATTTCGGAATGACCGATCTTTGAGGATTACATTCAGCTAGTGATACTGGACAGAAACTAATATGCTTTTCCAAGTCTGGTTTTATATTTTCTTCAAATAATATTTTTCCCTTAAAATCATAGTATAGTTGCTTTAACTTAAATAGATGACAAAATAAGTGAATAAGGAAAACATGAGGAAGTTAAATTCCGTTCATTGCAGTAGACTGAACTTTCATCTTAGATTTTATGGCTAAAATTTGAATGATATTTTGTGGTTATTATGTTTCTATTATACAAAAGCTGATTTTCAAAATGGGATTTTTGTGTATTAAATGAGTGTTTGAATTAAAAGATTGCTGAAAACTCTTGTACATTTAGATTTAGTGACTCAGCTGTGGAAGCAGAATATCTGAGGTACTAAAGCTCAAGAGCAAATGTAAATAAGAGGACCCTTAACCTAACTAGTCAACTTGTCAGAAAAGTGGCTGCAGTGCAGAATCTTTTAACGGTGGATAGTTGCCCTTGAAAATGTTTCTGAAATATTAAAGCATGTATATGAGCAACCAAGGGAATTACTGAAGCAGAGGATGAAAAACAGTAAACAGTGGAGTTTTTCTTTTTTTTAAAGTTTTATTCTTTTCCCTGTAAGTCCATGGGGTAAATTTGAAGTTCTTTTTCAACAAGAAGCATTCCGTGCAAAAATAGAGAGAAGACTATTTTCTCTGCTTCAAAAGGTTTTGTAATGTTTTCCCAAGTTAACACTTAAAAGTGCTTCTTCTGAGCCTTGAGTGAAATTTTAAAACTGAAAAGCCTGAACATCTGCCCCTTGTTCTTGTTCTAGAATTTGGAATTTAACCCAATTGACTAAAGGCACTGTAACTCCTTTGGTATAAATAGAACCCAACAGCTCAAGAGTTGATTAATCAACTTAGTGATAAGTCTAGTTACTCCATAAGTTCCATGGCTAAGTACTCTAAGTACTCCATGGCTTTTAATCGAAGGTGAGATGATAAACTGTGTTTAAAGTACTACATTTGCATATTAAAATTAGTAAATAACTTTTAAATACATAGTTCATACATGTAACACAGCAGAAAGTAAATAGAAATTAAACTGTTAGGGTAAAGCAAATTTGTCAAGTGTCAGCTGTCATAAAATTTGTGAAACAGACATCACAGGATATATTATACTTTATGCATCAGAAATATAAAACAGAGCATGAGTACTTTGTTTACATTATTAAGGAACAGTTTTACTAAGCAGTGATCAATACCTTCATTTGTCTGGACATGTTTATTAACTGAACCTAAAAATTACACAGATATATTTTACCAGTGGTAAAATTATGATTCTGCTTTCATTTGTTCCATCTTGAAAGCAGTACTGGTAGGAAATCAGGTCTCAGAGGAGTTTTGTTCTCTTTTTTTGATCTTTGTTATAACAAGGAAAAGGTTTACAACACTTCCCAGTCAGCAGGAAATTACTTTATGTGCTGATTAGACTTTTGTAAAAGACATTGTCATGCATAAGGAAACTCTCATCTGAAATATGTAGACATCTCCAATGATCAACCAAGACAAAATTTTAAAAAGCTGAAAAGTATCTTGGATAAGGGAGGTGTATTAGGATAACAACTACAGAATTGAGACCAAAATGAAAGAGATCTATGGAATCAGTACAATTTATTTCAGAAATATTTTAAATGTGTTAAATGTAATAAAAGTGTGCAAGCATACAAATAAGAAGAAGACTTCTTGCATTTCCACATATTCTGAGGCAGATCTAAGCTAAATCATCATAACAGAAATTTAGGAAAATTTGAATCACATCATCTGTGAATTTGTTTGATGAATGTGTTTCATCAAACCCAGGGAAAGTTTCAGCAGTGCTGTATGGTTTTCTCATGTAAAATGACCATATTAAGATATAAAAATAATATGAATTGTCTTGCAGGACACTAATACTGCAGGAATAAGAAAATATAATATCAAACATATTGACCCTGATGATTAAAGCCGACAATAAAATGCAGTTAAACACGGACAACCTAAAATTAGGAATTACGATATGAGGAAAAGAGAATTGATAAGAAAAGTTTAAATGTAAAATGTGGAAAATGCAAAGAACTGAAAATATTTGGCTTATTTTCAGAATTAAAAAAAATAAGAAAAACAGTGCTGATTTAAGAAAAATAATCCCATTCAACATAGGTGTCAGGAGCACTTTTTTTCATGTAGAGAATGATAAATGTGTGAAACAGGCTGTTAGACATAGTTGCTCAGACAAAAAACACTGAGGTCACATGAGAAAAATGAGATGCCTTCCACAGGGGATGGAAGTACTAAGAATGGATGAACTTAGACAGGCTGAATAGCCTATTTCATTCTCTGACATTATGTTATCCTCTCAGTTGTTTCTTCTGAAATAATTTAATTGAAAAATTGTTCTGGTTGCATCTTGATAATGTTGTCAGAGGACTTCTTAATTCTGGTCCCATATTTGCATTCTGACAATGTATTTTGAAGACTGAATGTCAGTGTATTTTTAAGCAATGCTGATCCTTTTAGCCTTATTCCTTGAAGTATTCAGGTAAATTAGGGTAATGTGTGAGGGTGTCAGGACAATCTATGTAATGGTTTAGTGTCATTTAAATGGTAAGGTTTGTGATCTGTTCTGTCTTTTTGGTGCAGAATAGTGAGGCTTTTAGCTGAACTACTGAAGAAAATATTGAAGAAAATGCTGATGTTAAGGTCTAGTGATATTTTACAAAATGTTATCCTTTAGACAGTGTTCTTTTTTAACCACAAGGACTCATGACCTTGCAATCACTAATAATTCCAGTTTTAAAACTTTACAGGGGAAAAAATCTAGATTATAATCATCTTCATATGATTTAATAGCATTTAATATTTTTCATGTGACACCAAAGGAGGGCAGAGTTGTACCAGTGTATACTCTTGAGAACAGGGCTGTCACTCAGTGACCTAGTCAGTGTTTAGGAGTGGATCACCATCCAGCTTCTGAAATTCAACCAAAACACGTGCAAATTTTCTCTCATGTTCCCCTGTGACAAGGTAAGATGGAGTCTGACAGGCAGGGAGGAGTAGCTCTGCTGAGAACGTGGGAAGTGCAGCAGCTGGGAAGCCAAACAGGAGGCAGCCGTGTGTCCTAGCAACAGAGCAGGCTGAGAACAGCCAGGTGTGCACTAACACACACACTGGTTGCCAGCTCTGTGAGACCACGTTTTGCATCCTGCATCCATTTGGTTTAGTATCCTGATCCAGACTGGGGCTCTCCAATATAGGAAAGACATGTGTTATCTAGAGTAAATTCAACAGGACCCCAAAGCTGATCAGGGACCAGATGCTGTGAGAGGGGCTGAGGGGTCTGGGCTTGTTAGGCTTGGAGAGGAGAAGGACTTTAGGAGATATAACAGGCTGCTGTACCTACCAGCAGGTCACCAAGGAGGGCCCTCATGGAGGTCCATGGAGGGAGGGTAAGAGTCAACAGCCACAAACAAACACAAGAGGGTCAACCCCGTGGACTCCATCTTAGGATATTGTTAGTACCACTGCTTTAGAACCTCTGTGAAGGATGCTCTGCCTTCAGAGCTCCTGCCTTTTGTCTTTGACTGTAAATTGCCTCTCAGACTTGTATCTAGGAATAATATTGATTGCAGTTTTACCCAAGTCACTTCCACAAAGAGGTCCTTTGTAGTATTTTAGTACATGAAATTCTTTGTATGTTGGTTTCTCCTTGAATTCTCGCTTCTTCAGGTCTTTGGTTAAGATTCTGGCATCTCTGGAATGGGACCTCCTATAGGGAATATTTTGATTTAATTCATAATTTCACTAGCAATATTTAAGTAAAGATTTATTTCTTTAAGTACTAAAAAAATGTCACATAACCGTAAATAACAAGAACGGATTTAATGCCAATTAAGAAATGTTTTTTGTAGTGCTGTGTTGCAACTCCAGCTACTTACAGAGGGCATGCAGTCCCCTTCATACTTTCACACCTGTTATAAACTGTTGAACTTTTGTATATTTTTCTCCATTTATTTCAATTCAATGTCTTTTGCTACAACCCTGACACAGAATATTTTTGAGAACAAACATTTTATTTTCTTTTCTCTTTTTTCATAAATACCATGCAGTTTCTCAACTGAGCAGTTAAAGGTCACATTTTCATCTTTTGTAATAAAAATATAAGTAAAAAATCAAACAAGAAATCCCTGCATAAAACCTTCAGTTCTTTCCGAGTATTTAGAAGAACATTCTTTCAAACCTGGGAGTTAAATTTACAGCCTGTAATCGTAGAATTCAAATAACATTATTTAAAATCGTAAACAATTTCTGTGGAAGATAGATCTGGGACTGAAGTGAGAACTGAGTATATTGCAAAAATTTTTAAACTGCCTCTTTATCAGCTAGGACTAACACTAGGAAAGAGATTGCTGCATCATGACTAATAGACAGCTTATAAGCTTGAAAAATATTTCTGCATGTGTGCAGAAATAACAGTTTAGAGATCATTGCTCCATAGTCCATATCCTAATTCAGATATGTTCATTGTAACTGAAATCTCTTACATATAAAAATTGTATTTAACCTCACTGTGCCAGAGAAACACAGTTCCTTTGATGTATTAAATGGTCAGAGTTATAAAATGGAAGGGCTGATAGAATTCCAGCTATATATTTCTATTACATGAAAGACAGAAATGAGAGAAATGGAAGTTTTACTAAAACTTCAATATCAAATTAATTTTAATGTGTACTAAGCCTAGAATGATTCATTTAGTGGATGTACTGATATTTTCACAAGGTCTTCAAAATAAAGAGTCCTTTGATGTTGCATAATGCAAATTAAATACAAACACAAAGTAATATAGGATTATCTACAAAATTTCTTTGCATCGTTGTCATAGATCACTAATGCCATCAACCACAGAGCAAGGGGCAGTGAGCCAAGCTGCAGGTGATCTGAGTCAGTTTTATAACTTTTCAGGATTTCATTCCTAAAGAAGCTATAATTTCAGTCTAAGAATAAATCAGTAATAGTAAAACCACAAAGAAACAAGATAGATGGAGGAGAAAAAACCACAAACCATCTGAAACATGCCCACACTGAAGAAAATGTGTGTAGTTCTTAAGGTGAAGTGAACTTTCTGAGCTGAACTCCAGGTGGTAGTACAGAATTCACCTTAGTGATCTTGCCTCCCAGTAAACTGAAATATTTCTTGATTAAATTACAGTTCATGATAGCTGGAAGTAGTTATCCTGAGGTAAGAAGAGCTTTCTTAACAGAAGGAAAGAGAAGGGTGAAAGTGCAGGAAACATCTCTATGCCTGAAAAAATGAATATTGTTAAGGAAGGGCTTAAGAGTAGCTTGTACAACAGTCAGACACTGAATATAACTGTAATTTGCATTGAGCTATTCATAGAATCATGGAATGATTTGGATTAGAAGGACCTTAAATATCACTTAGTTCCAACCCTTCCACCATGTCAATGACACTTTTCACTAGATCAGGTTGCTCAGGGCCCTGTCCAATCTGTCCTTGAACACTTCTCCAGGCACTATTATAGAGTCCTGACACAAAAAGACAGTGTACAGTAGTATTTCTGAGTTTCAGTACAAGGGGTGGAGTTTAGGCAGTGATCAAGAGAAAAAGAAAATACATAGCACAATATGATATGTAAGCCTTAGGCCTTGACATGACTTATTAATGGAGAATTTGATCCTGTTTCATCAGTCATATTATTATAAACTTCAGAATGAATGAGGAAGAAATGGCTTACTGTATTGAAGGTGAAGTGCATTAACTTGACCTTTTCCCTCTCTTAGCTTTAAAAACTTAATTTTAAACAAAGTATTCATAATTTCACTTCACTCATATCTTAGAGGTTAATTAAATAGTGTGAAATTCAGTATAGTGTTGTGCTTTTCCTTAAGTACGTCTGAATGTCACCATTAACATAATGTATGGTTGTGAGCATCTGAATTTGAGCAGTGAATTTTTGTGCTCCTACTCAATCAGGCAAAACCATGTAAATATTTTGGTACTGATGAGCAGAAGTAATTAGCTCCAAAGACGCAAAGGGTAGACAAAGAGACAGTTTTTTCTTGACTCTGCAGATACAGACTAAATGGCATCAAATCAACAGTGGCAGTTACCATTAGCCTGCAGCTATAGCAACACCTTTCCCCCAGCAGGAACAGTTGTAGAGCAAGGAGTCTTAGCAGTAGCCACAGGGGTATACCTGGAGAGAATATTAAAAATGTCTGTATGCAGCACTGTCATATCATGGAGAGTGCTGAAATATAGAATGATTTCTCCAGCACAAAAAAAAAAAAAAAATCTATTAAAATTAATTCTGAAATACCTCTGGGATAAATTTGGTGTTGAAGAATTCTGCAAGATGTGCAAATACTTTCAGCTTTGATAAGGGAATTCATTAAAAGCCAGGAAAAGTGGGTAACTAGAAAATTGAAACTGCCAAAAATTTCTGCAATAGTCCAGGACAGTGTGAAAAGGTACTTACATTATCCTTTTTGTAAACATGCTCTAATTTTAATTAGGAAACCTCATAGCAGTTACCAGATTTCAGGTGCAGTTTTATGGACATCTAACAGCTTAACAGCTAATTGACTGTCCAGTGCAATCTTCTAGCAATCTAACTTTAGGGTTGTGTACATTCTCCATCCTCTTAAATCTACCTCAAGCCTTCTCTGTGCATTTAAGAGAAATCTTAATTTTAAAAAAACCCAAATTTTTTCATTGACATATACATCAGGGAAAAGACTACACATATTGTACTGTTACTTCCAGATCTAGCAAGGTCCATGCAACTATTTAGGTTTGCAGGTCATTTGGAGAGAAGAATACAAAGTAGGAAGTACATTATATTTGTCATGGTCTGTGCAATGCTTAGTCTCAGAGGTCGAATGTGCAACTGAGAAAGATTGAATTCAGATAATTATCTTCAGTTTCTTTATTAACCCAAGTCATGCTATGCAACTTCAGATATCTCCACATACTACACAGACCAACCATTTTGGTTTTAGAATAATCTCTTTCTCATATCTCAGTTATAAAAAATAGCTGCAGCATTTTATTATCCTGATGTGTCCCTTTTTAAGCACTTACCGTAACATTTATTTTCAAAGTGTCTTCATGTTAAGACTTTGCTTTCTGATAGTTGGGTGCTACGATAAAAATACTGTTACATTTGAAAACATGAGCTATCATAGAAATATTCAGGTTGAAAAAGATCTTTCAGATAATCGAGTCCAACACAACATTACCTAGCCCATCACTAAACCATGTCCCCAAGCACCATATCTACATGTCTTTAAATACCTCCAGAATGGTGACTCATGCTCTTCTCCAGGGCAGCCTGTTCTAATGCCTAAGAACCCTTGTGTTGAAGAAATTTTTCCTAATGTCCAATTTAAACTTCCCCTGGTGCAACTTGAGACCATTTCCTCTTGTTCTCTTGCTTACTACTTGGGAGAAGAGGCTGAGCCCCACCTCACTTCCATCTCCTTTCAGGTAGCTGAGGGCAGCAAACACCCTCATGCTTTCACTACTTACCAGTGACAGTACAGTGTTTACAGAGAGTGATGAGGTCTGCCCTTGACCCTCCTTTCCTTGAGGCTAACCAGACCCAGTTCCCTAAGAAACTGCTCATGAGACTTGCAAATTTACAGATATACAGCAAATCATTGTTTTCCTTTGACCTAAATAATAAAAACTTCAATATGGACTGACAAAACCTCAAATATTTAAATTGTAAATACAAGAAGAAGTGTTATTCATTTACGTGAATATACACTTACATGCCGTTTTTAGAGATTTTTAAGTCTTTGCACATATAAAAATTTCCATGTTTTTATATGAAGAATTAAAATACACCTCTGTCAAATTACTGTAAGGGAAGGTTGGATCACGTCCTTTCATTAATGAAACAGCTGAAAGTGACATGGGAGAAGTTCAGGTAACTGATTATTTTTTAAAATGTGACTAAGTATTTAAGTTTAGGTGTTGGAAAAGAGACATTTTTCCAAAACACAGATTGTACTTGCTCTGAAAACAGATTCAATAACATATTTAATGTTAGCCACACAGAATAGAGATATCCAAATTCATTAGTCATATTTACAATCCATGGCTATTATTCATAGATTTGTTAAGCCACAAACAACATCTTCACTTTAATTATTCTTTTTATCTAATCCGTTACATTCTCAAGTCCTCAATCTCTTCTTATTTTGCAGTGTTTATGAAGTGCTTTGAAGTAATTTAAAGTTATTCCTTTGGATGAAAGGGATTGCATTATTAAAATCTCTCTAAAGTCACTGAGACATCAAACATCCCATTTCAGTTATCCTCATCTCCTTGTCTGGCTATGCATACAGAGAAGAAACATAATTTGCTACATGTAGTTATCTCAGCCTTTTCCAAATCACTGCCAAATCTGAGATTTCAGACCACTATTTAGAACTGTGGGCTCTATGACCTGTTCTCATTTGAAATCAACCCTGTATCCTCTTATAGTAGGTAGAGTTATTGTAATTTTAGGAAAACTGATTAAAGGTGTCGCACCAAAACCTCTGTAGTTCTATAATCCATATTGAAATTCACTGAACTCCATCAGAGCACTGTGGAAGGAGAGTTTAATGACATGTGAACACCTTTAAAAAAGGATTAATCTTTTTATCACCAACTAGGAAACCTTTATTTATTTTAGTTCTCAGCTCCACAAATAAATTCTCCTGAATGAAGCTGTGATTATAAGAATTCTTCACTGAGGACATATTTTAAATACTGCTTTCCTTTTCCAATGAGGATCATACAACCTTGTTACTTCATACAAAAACTGTTTGTAAACCTTGCCTGAAAAATAAACTAAGAAAGTATTTGACACAAGGAAAAGACAATTGCTAAGAAGATGAAATTAAAGTCTCATTTGGTTCATCATCTCCTGCATGTAAGCATGGTAAGTAGAAGCAGAGAACTGCAGCCTAAAAGCTTGACCTCTTCAAGTTTACATGCACATTGTAAAGGAGAGAGATACGAAAACCTGTTTCTGCTTCTTAGAGAAACATAACTCCTATATCACCCAGAATATTACTGTTCACAATGATCATGTTATTTAGACCAAGTCACTAAAGCCCTGCGTAATTGTTAAACAAGTAAGGATTGAGGATTAAAAGTTGATCAGGGTTTCAAATATTTAGATTTTCTCTAATGGAACAAATTGTTTTCCAGTTATAACCACATAAAAAAGAGCACCACAGGATTGTGCATGTGCAATCAACAGCAACAAGGTTATTTGATTGTAATTCTGAGAACAAATTATGGTGACATAATAATTTTGATTCAAATCAGAGCAAGTATTGTACAGGTCCCCTAGAAGTCCTTGAGAGCAAAAAAATGATATATTTCACATCTTAGGGAATTATGGCCCTTCTCATCCATTATGAACCAATGAGAACTGTACTCCACTATCTCCTTTTATATACATCAGCTATTAACACAGTTTGATAGACTATCATAGTTATTGACTT
The DNA here is from genome assembly GCA_013398275.1 of Promerops cafer. Classification (NCBI taxonomy): domain Eukaryota; kingdom Metazoa; phylum Chordata; class Aves; order Passeriformes; family Nectariniidae; genus Promerops; species Promerops cafer. The sequence goes on from VZSE01015530.1 coordinate 558,157, forward strand.
CATTTATGGACTGTAATAAAAAGAGATAAACAGATGTGCAACATATTCCCCATTTAAATAACTTTCTGATTCAGCAGATGAAATCTCATAATGTAGAATAGGTAAGTGTTTTGGTGTGTCTGTGTGACATATAATAAACAAGAAAGACTAATATGTAAGATGATGTTTTCAGTGCATTAATTTTTCTAGTTTGTGTTGGGCTTACTGCTATCTTATCCTAGCACTTTCCAACATTGCAATCTAACATAGCTTTTCTTTTAATGCATCATTTGCCTCATGCAAGTTCCAGACTGGCTACAAGCTACCTTACAAATTTCAGATATGAGAATTAAGAAGAAATCAGGACCATTTACAAAGGAATTAATAAAAATTAGTAGTCAGTGCAATTTCAGACACATGATAAATCAAATCTGCCTGTCAGAGCAGTGATCATAAATACATCCTATGTTAATATAAAATTTGGCTACAAAATTGAGACTAGCTGCATTTTTAATCTCAAGCAATACTGCAGGAACAAAAGAGTGGTTATAAAGTTGCAACACAAAGCTTGCCTTTCAAAATCCTAGAACTAGGGAAAACATTTGCACTCTAGAATATGTAGTGTCCACTCTTAACAGATTCAGATTTGAAGCCATTTCTGTTACAAATGTCAAAGTCATAGATTAGCCTAAACAAATACTATTAATGTACCATTTCAAATATATTTATTGTTTAAAACTTCCCTCTCTTTTTCCCTCCTTAAGCCTTTTTTCTGTTCCTGACTCATCCATTAAAAATGGAGCAGTTTACACATTGTGCCTGTTGCTGTGTAGACTGATGAAGTAGTACCTTGCTACCAAAAAAACCAGAGTAATTCAAAGAAACACAAACACACATCAACCATTAGTTTGTCTTAATATCAGTGTGTTTGAATGCTTCGGTAGGCTTTTCCTGAAGGTTCCTTTATGTTGATTTTAATGAGTAGAAAATGGAAAAATACAGTGGAAATTTGCCTGAAATAAATTACAGTTAAGTTCCTCAAAAACAGAAATGAGTGTGATAATCACAGATAAAAGTTATAAACCTGAACTGTCAACTCATTATCCTGCTGTTCCAAAGGAACCACAGAGGAGACTGGTTGTCACTGTACTCATGTCTTGCCAATGATTTAGTGACTGCATTAATTTGGGAATGAGAATACAGAAGTCTTTCATAATAGGCTAAACAATTTGTTTCAGTCTTGAAGTACTGGCAGGAAATAATATTAAACCAACACAAATGAACTTGCAAAAATCCTACTAGATAGATTAACCTTGTCTTCCCTTCTTAGGATCATCATAGCAGAAGCATGAATATATGGGGAAAAAGAAAACACTAGAAGTTGGTATAGTTTCTCTAGGCAATTTTTCAAGCATTACAAAAAGTGCATGGCTGATTGTACAATACTGTTGTGATACTTGATTTTGAAGGCTACCCAGGGAGGTCATGAAGTTTCCATCTCTAGAGACTCTCAAAACCCACCTGGATGCATTCCTGCATAACCTGCTCTGGGTGACCCTGCCTTGGCAGGGAGTTCAACTGGATGATCTCCAGAGGTCCATCCCAACCCTAAGGATGCTGTGATTCTGTGATAGATAGCACCTGAGAGGAAGACAACAGCTGACTTTCCATATAAAAATTGTTAGTAGAGGGAAGCAGTAGTTTTCACTATGGTTCCAGTGTGTAAAGACTCTGAGAACATCCTGTAGGATGTTTCTCCAGTAGGGCTGGGGACCAGTGTGGCCTTAAGCAGTCCCATAGAACTGGTGGCTGTGGGTAGAGGCTCCTGGGAGTGCTGTGGGGAGGCATGGCCAGGGCTGAGCCCTGCCCATGGGGCTGTTTTCAGCCACGGCACAGGGACCCGGTCCTTGGTGAAGCCACAGTCCTTCTGCACAGCCACTGCTCCTGGTCTAAGCCCAGACCTGCAGGGGCTGCTGTCCTGGCCTGGCCTCAGCCTGGCTCCATGCATGGCAGCCTTGCTCAGCTGTCCCCAAGGCTGTGCTGAGCCTGGGTCCTGTCAACTTTCCCCACCTGCAGGCTGGTGTTCTGGCACGGCTTTGGCCCAGCCCCAGGGAAGTGTCATATGCTTGGGACTGGCACTACCCCCAGTTGCACCCTGGTAATGTATATATCTGTCTAATTTATGACCATGAAATGATAATTATATGACATTTATGACAACTGTATGTTTTCAACATGTGATTATAGAGAGAGAGTAATGAAATTTAAGAAATGTCGTAGGCCTAAAAGAGCTACCTATGCCATTTTGCTCAATAAAACTTGAAATGCAATACACTCCTCCTGATGTCCATACCTTCTCATCAGTGTTTCTGCTCCTTTGCCAATCACTGAAATTACCTACAAAGAGTAGCTATTTGTTATAAAAGATAATTTTATTATAACTAACATGCATGCATATCTGCACTCCTGCTTTGATCAGTGGGACAGATGCTGCTGTCTGAAGGTGAATATTTGGCTTGTATGACCTGTACTATAAGTTTAATTTGAAAGTGGAATTAGGTTGAAATGACCAGATGTCCTGGTTTAGCTGACACAGCTGGGAAAATCAGGGAGTGAGTCCTCCTGGAACACATTTCTGGGCACATGAAGGAGAAGAAAATGATTTAGAACAGTCAGCATGGATTTACCAAGGGCAAATCATGCCTGACCAGCATGATCGCTTTCTGTAATTAAATGATGGATTTGTGGATGACACGTGAGCAGTGGATATCATTTGTATCAACTCTAACAAGGCTTTCAACAGCATGTCCCACAGTATATTTTCATAAAAGCCACAACATTATGTTACGAGTGGGTATGCAACATTAAAAATTTGGCTGGATGGTCATCCTCAGAGGGCAGTGGCTAATAGGTCATAATCAACCTGGAGGCATGTAAAAAGATGATTACTGCAGGGGCTATCCTGGCAATTGTCCTGGTTACCATCTTCACAAGTGACCTGGAAGAGGTGAAGGGTGTGTGCTATGCTCAAGATTGCAGATCACATCAGTGAGTGTGTGGCCAGGGCGGGGGGAGGATATGAGCTGGATGAGCTGTTGACATACTTGAGAGCAAAACTGTCATTCAGACGGACCTAGACATTGGATACAGTCTGTATCCTGGGAGATTTTAAACACTGGACTCTACCAAGCTATGAGAAATCTGGTCTGATTTCATGCTCCTGCTTTGAGCAGGAGGCTTGTCTTGACACGTCCTGAGGACCCTTCTCTCTGGATTATTTTGTGATGCTTTGATCCAGCATAAGCGTCATTCCCTATGTTCTGGCAAATATCTTTTGGTCACTCCTCCTCTGTTTTTACCTAGAAAGACTTCAGTCTTTTCCCTCATATATACAAAAAGCAGGGTCTTTGGAAGTTAGCTATTCATGGCACAGTGCAGAGAAACTCAGGTTCTGTACTCTTTAGTGACCTCTTTTTCATGTTACACAATTTTGGGAAATTGCCTTTAGCATTGATAGCTGCATTGGACCAAGTAATCTAAAGCAGTAGGAATGTCTTTTTTAATGTCACCTACCACAAAAGCAGACTCTCTGAGTCACCACAACCTAGGGCTGCTTTTGAGAGAGAATTCAGTATTTGGAAGGAAACACAAAAACTCCTGTCTATGTATGAAACATGAAAATGGCAATATATACAGATATAGAGGGAAAGGTGTTTACAGTATGAGATGAGAAGCTGTTGTTTGTAAGAATATGGCACAGTATAAAATACCCTACTAAGTCAGACCAGTCATCCATGTAGCTCGTTATTCTTACTCAAAGAGTTCCTAGAAGACATACCTTTTTGGATGAGCATGAGAGCCTAGATAATTTCTGTGGCCTATTTGCCTGTTCATGGCTTGTCCTTTTAGTATACATTTATGGATTTTTGTGCAGAAATTTCTTTCCTTCTGAACTTGCTGATATTCTCTGTCTACATAATCTCCTGTAGCAGAACTGTCCAGAACAGTGCTGTGTGAAACATCCTGTTATTTTTTAAGAGCTCTTTTAGTAATCTTGAACGCCTCAGGCTATTTTAATGAGGGATTTGGAAAAGATGAACTCAGAATTCAGGGTATCAGTTGTAATATATGCATGTTGTAATATTAGTGTCCTTAAAATACTTAAGTAAATGCTAATCTTTAACAGTAAGGAGTATTTTCAGGTGTGGAAAGCTGAATGAGGTTACTTTGGTAAAGAGAAACACTGAAAAAATACTAAAATACTGAATACTAAAAGATTCTTAAATTCTTATCTTAATACTTCCCCATGATCACCCACAAGCTTATGGGTTAAAACACAAGGAGAGAAAAATTAGAAAAGATATCATTGTCATAGCAGTAGAGTGCATGAGTGGCAATTTTCTAGTAACTTCAGAAATAAAATATATTTTATCCTATTTCTTTTTTGCAAAAAAATTCTCTGAAAACCCTCAATAGTAACTTTGCATTATTCTAACAAATCAGATTGTACTACAAGGAAGTTAATTTTTTTATGGCCATCAAGAAGTAGCAGCAGGAATTTTTCTTCAAAGTTAGAAAACTTGAAAAGTATAAAAAGTGTGAATGGGGTTTAGTATTTTGTCTCTATTAGAACCAAAGTTCTGGGATTTTCAATAAAACACAAAACTCTACTGAAATAAAACAAAAATACTAAAAAATTTACCTACAAAAATACTAAAAAATTGTGACAGTGAAAGAAAATGATGCAGCTGTGTTGCATTTCACTAGTACCAAAAAACTGCCCTGCTTATGTAGTCTGTGATACTGTAGGCTTTTATAGTTATCACAGATAATGACTCAAGAATGCAGTAAGTATTTGTCTCTTACCAAAATATCTATAACATCTGAGGATGTGCACATAGTAATTTTTAACAGATAATGTGTAGCAAAGGCCATAGGTGAACATGTTGAGAACCAAAGGATTCCAAGGTCTGGCTTGATTCTTAAATTCACACTGTATCCTAGAAATTGATCTGTCAGGGTCTGATTCTATAAGACTACAGGCACCTTTATGAGAATATTACGCACTCTATTTCCCAACAAATTCAGGATTAAGCTGCTAAATCAAGAATTCTTCCCTATACTTTTAATGTTATGTCCTATTTTTTTTCCCCCTCTATACTTATCACTAAATAATCTTTGGGTGAAAAATAACCCAAAGGGATTATCTTCCACTGCTGATGGACCTTCTGTCTGTTTCAGCTTTGTAGTGCACCTTTTTTCCCCCATGTCTTTCCCTTCTGTTCTGTTTTTCTAACAAGCTAATGAACTCTACAAGACTGCAGCACTGTGTGTTGGCAATATGGAAAATACATATATTTATGTAACTCTTATTCTGGTCTTAACTGCTGTCCCATAGGGAAAGTACAAAAAGGATTTTGGGAATGAAAAAAGAAATCAGAATTCTAATTTGCCACCAAGTCCATTGGACATTAAAAAGAATGATATTCTCAAAACATTATAATGGATCCTAGAAATTTCCAGAATCTCAACATATTCTCTCACAGCTTCTGCATGAGAGACAAATGCTTTTGGAGATCTAGAATGCAACTATGGGTAGAATCGGAAAGACACACTTCAGTGCACTGCCACTCTGGGCTTCAAATGGAGAATTACATAAACATAACCTTCCCTGAAAGTTAATTTTACATTAAACTATGACTTTCAAAATGAAAAGAAAATCTCTTTCAGGAGAATTAGACAACATGCAGCTCTTCAGCAAAACAATGAGCCGAAGAAACTCTCTGTTGTGTAACACATCCTTATTCACAGGATGACACCCTACGTATGTTGTGCTTAAAATTTCAGAATAAGAAGGCAACAATTTGTGTTTACTGCTTGTCTCCAGAATAGTCCTGATTACACCTTAAGGACATATGACACTATGACATATATGACATTATGTCAGTAAATACACTATGTCAATGGATCCTTCTGAAAGTTACGAGAAAATCTTTCATTTGACTGAAAATAGTCTTCAAAAGTCTAAACCACTGTCACTGTCCCTGAGGTTCTCATATTACCTTTCCTTCAGCAAACTTAGTGGATCTCCTAAGTACAGTGGTGCTGTACAGTATGTGATTGATGCTGGGTAATTAAAACCTTATCTGTCTGGAAACCAAGTGTGGTAAGCTGTAGTATTTATTGACACTGATTCAGGGTCCTACCAGTGGATGTGTTTGAATCTGTCTGTAGCAGCAGTAGTGCAAGAGTTATTGATAGAGTGTATTTATTTATTTTACAGCTATTCTGGGCCTGGGAGTCATATATTGACATAATTTCTCCTGGTAATATAATGTAAGATTAAAAGAAAAAAAGGCATTCTTATTATTACATATTTATATAAGAACATCTTATATATTCTTTTTAATGGTGAGTAAAACTTATTACCTGCTGCTGCTTCTGACAATGTAAGTCCAATGGTACATATTACAAAAGAATCAAACACCTTATACAAAGGTGCTTGTCATTTAGAGACTTGATTGTATTGGAATTCGTAAGCTTCCAAAAGCAGCAAGAAGAAAAATCAGTAGTTGCTTTGTAGAGGAGCATAAAACACTGTGAATTTTGTCTGAAACTGAAAAATGTCCTATCGACTGATACAGGGCAGAAATGTTTGTTAACTTGTTACAGTGGTAGATGAAAAAGCTCTAGAAATGTCATGAGGTAGACAGACAATATATATGCATGCATATACAGTCACATACCCAAACAGATAAAAGAAGAAATGGGAATAACATTCCCCATTCATGTTGCCAGCTATTCTCCCAACACCATATTCTTTTAAATAATTCCTCCTCTTCCTGCTGTTTTTCTAGACATATTTTTATTTTCTGATCTTCTGAGTTAGATGTAAGATTATATGGATTACAAACTAAGATTTTAGGGGAAAAATCTTAAAAAATAAAAGAACAACCCAATTTGTATTTCAGAAAAACTGCTTGCCAGTTAATGATTTGGCACATTTATCAACTTTTTAAGATGAAAAAGATATACATGGGTATAAAAGTTTGGAATTAGCATATTGCTGAAATGAATTTAGGCTTCACAGGGTATTTCCATCTTTTTTTCTTATTTTTATTGGTCACATTTATGACATTTCATTTATAACTATTATTATTACAGACTTGAATAACAAATTACACACATTTTCCTGGTCTTTTATTAGAGGTACATTTTTGAGTTTGCATACTTTTTTTTCGTTCCATGTCCTTGCCTACTTTTAAATTGCATATATTTGGTCTAGTCCATAATAGTGAAAGTTCAGTGCATTTCACTAACTTTTATACTCTCTGCATCAACTTAACCTTCATATTAGTATCTGATCCTCGTAACTAAATGTGTCATAAAGCTTTCAGCATGTGATCATGTTTCAGCATTTGTCTTTGAAGACAGTAATAGGGTTATTGAGCAACAAAATGATAATCAGGAGTTTTCGAGGTCGCTCATTATATACTGTATAAATATTTCATAAATTCCCCACTGTTTACAGATAGTAATAGTTTAAATATAAATTGCAAATGTTCAGTATATAATGCAGCTTATCTAGTTGTTAATACTTGTTGGTTTTTGGGCTTTTTTTTAAAGCAATCTATATGTTTATGTAAATTCTAACATCTACATGATATAGCTTCATAGCCTGGTCCAGCTGAATATGTTATGATAAAATTTCCAAGGATCATTGCATGCAAGTTCATTTACACTGTCAAAATGAGTTATTTTTAAAATAAGTTAAAACATGTCACATGCTAAGTGTCCTTAAATCAGTAAGAAAATCTTCTTGCATTACTTTTTCTGGGTTTTAAGTATGCATATTTAGATATATAATGGCTGTAGAGTTATATAGTATAAAAAAAAGTCTGTTTTGGAATTTAGCAGTTTCATTATTGGCATGAGGCCTTGAGTGTTTGGTACAGTGACTGGGTATATACTGAATAGCCCACACATTTTGTGGGACCTTTTGCAACCTGATATCCAGATGTTGGCCTTGTCTAAACTGCATATAAGAGTAGAACATAGATGTCTACAATTCTCCCCCTTCGTTTAAAGATATCTTTTGTTTTATAAATAGAAAATGAGTGGTGTTGTTTTATAATCAAGCTGTGCTAAAATACCACAGACTACAGCTGCTGTTGAGTACAAATTTAACTTGTGCCACCTCAGATCCAAAGCTGTAGTGCAATTGGATAAATTAACACAAAGAAATCCTTCCTGCATTAGATGATGGCTCTGTTAATGAGGGGGTCAGTAGGGTCTTTTTTGCCTGCTTTGAACCCATGTAGAAAAATAAGAACTAAATCCCTATTTCCCTGGTTCCTTGAACTTGCCATACGGATTTGCACTGTAGAGAGACTGAGAGTCAATTGTTTCAGTACAGCAAAAGTTGAAGTCAGAAAAAAAAAAGGCAAAAAACCCATAATAACAACTAAAATCCAAACCGTACTATCTACATTTTCAATTATATTGTGAAGCACACTGGGACGTAACTGCTAGACATTCTGTGTCTTCCTACTTTCAGAATAACACAAAAATTACTTTTCTGAGAAGGAAGAAACATTAATTAATTAATTATTGTATATTAGAAAGAAATTGTATTCTGTGAAAGTGGTGAGGCACTGGATCAGATTGCCCAGAGAATCTATGGAATGCCCATCCCTGGAAGTGCTCAAGGCCAGGTTGGATGGGGCTTTGAGCAACCTGCTCTAGGGAAGATGTTCCTGCCCGATGGTAGAGCATTGGAACTAGATAAGGTTTAAGGTCACTTCCAACCCAAACTTCTATGATTCTATGATAATGCTGTCCAAGTAATTCTAATTTTAATGGTTTTCTAAGCAACTGATGTTTTGCTATGATACATCTGTTCTTCAGCTCCTAATGAAAATTACTTACACAGCTATGTGTGGCATAAGAAATACTAGTCAGTCCAGTGCCCATGTGCTCAGAGAAGTTTGTTTCACTAAGACATATGCTAGTATTAAATATTGTCATAGAAATAACTATTGTCTCATCAACAGATATCAGTTTTTATGTTCTTAATTTTTTCTTTATCCCAAGCCCTTGAAAAACATTGTAGCTTCTAGTCCTGAAATGAAAACTGAGCATTTCCAATCTGTAGATTTGAATGCACAGATAGGTTACAATGCTTTTCAGTGGGCAGTTTTGTGAAAGAATTATTACATTCACTGATATGTCTTAAGGAGCAAAAATATTCCTAGTTATATATAGAGGTTGTAATGACAAGTTATTATTTCATTCTGCATATAGTGATAGATATTTAGGAAAATTAACACTAAAGGTCAACGAAGACTAGAGATGCATTCTAGAGTTTTTATTTGAGTTGTTTGCTTGACTCTGTTCAGCTGCACATTGTTCAGTAACTGGCCATTTTGAGTCAAATTACCTACCTAAATGAGCTGAGCAAATGCTGGCTCAATTTAGTTACATACTATGAAATTTATACTTTGAGTTATTCATTTTAGTGAATAGTTTGCTGAAGACTAACATTCAAATAGCATTTACCATTATCTTGTTAATAGGCCTTACTGCTCTAAATCTACTAAGAATGCAAATAAATGATAATTCTGCACTCATTAAGGAAATCTCCTGTGACTTACTTTGGTTAAATGCTCCAACAGGCATGTTTAGCACTTCTTTGGGGTTGGTAAAGTTCCAAAAATCTGTAAATTAAAGTTCTGTGGAGTGCTATAAAATATGCATAATGAAACCCTGGATGTAAATTAAGAAGATTTATATTTCGGCATTCTGCTTACGTTATTCAGTCTGAATGCTTCACAGGTTTTTATGAAGCAAATAAACTGTTCTTTTTCTTGAAATTCATTTTGAATGGTCACCATGGATTCATTGTTACAATACTTAATTCACACATTAAAGACTGAATTGCTCTTTTTAATCTATATATCATACTGAAGTGTTATTGCACAATACCTTTGAAGTCTAGGTGCTCCATCTATAGTAACAGTACATTGAATTTTCCTGTAGACATGAGTAGTTAAAATAGAGCTGGAAACAATGTTTATGAATGTTCTTGTACTTTAAACTTATGTGTTCATTTGAGTCACACTTATGAATTCCATTATTCATAGCCAATGAACATTAACTGAAAAAAAAATTTATTTCCAAGGTCTTTAAATATTATTTATGGAAAATAAATACAATTTGTAGTATAAACTAAAATCCCATGTGGGTTTTCTGTGTGGTTTTCAGCAGGAGTGAAACTAAAGTGTTGAGGTTTTGTGCAACTGCCACCCAGAGCTGTACATCTGTCAAAGAAATCACATCAGGGCTTTGGGTACTTTTTAGCCTAAAAAATAGAAAAAGCATGAAGAAAGAGACCCTGAGGTGCAGCTATTTTCTAGACAGCTTGCTGATGTGGAATTGTTTTGTTCAGAAAAAACTGTCTTCCAGTATGGAGGATCATATTTTGTATTTTAACAAATTGCTTCATTGATGGTTCAGGTCTAGATGAGTTAAACTAAGTGGTGGTGAAGGTATTTCAGATTTGCTCTGGAACAGAATCATTTTGATACAACAAAATCAACCACAGAATTTTACTTTTAGGCTCTATATGCATATCTATGTAAACCTGCACCGTTTTTTGAATAAAGACCTACTGTAGAACTAACTGGTTTTGCCTTCTAACTCTTCTAATTAGTGGTTATGTTTCTTTTCGGATAAGGAAACTCATTCTGTGGAATTCTGGAAACAGTGGTATGGAATAATCCAGTCAAGTTAAACTAAAAAAAAAAATATTAGCCACAGAATTATGTGTAAATAAGTAGCAAGAATGTTGTTAAACCAAATATTGTAAATACAACAAAACATTTGAATGGTTGATTTTTTAAAATTTTGTATTTCTCAAACATAATTTTAAAAAAGTATTTTTAGAATTTGTTTTGATATTACCAAGGAATTTCCAGAATTTCACAGGTCTACTATAATACCTCATAGCATGATATCAACCTGGTTTATTACATTGTATTAAATATAGTCCAGTGTATGGTCAACACATCCATTTTTGTAATTCTTTCTTATTTCAAAATATTTGACACATTTTATATTAAAAAAATTACCTAATATATATGTGCTATACTACTAAAATACTATGGTATTACACAAAATTCTGTTTGAACACCAGGGATTATAAAACGTCTTTGGAAATTATCAGCTCAAATTGTAAAATTGTGTTTTGTAATGGAGAATAGAGAAGGAGATTAGTATTTCAGCTTTTGGATCACATTATGATGATAGAGGACATCTAAAAACAATTAAGATAGTGATGAATATGAGAACACAGAGCTTAATTGAGGGGTACTTTTATAAGAAACGGTGCATATAGAGCACTTCAAATTCAGAGTAGAAATCCAAATAATTACAGATAAATGATGAACATAAAACAATTTAAGATGAAACAGCTACACATACATTTGCATGTACATCCACATATTCAGAAATAAGTAACAAATTCTTTTCAAGCAATTAGCAGGGATCAGAGTAAAAATAGAAATTTGGTGGCATGAAATGCAGGGTCCAATGGGATTTAATCTGGCATTCCATCATAAAGAACAATTTGACTTTAAAAAGTGGCACTCGGAATCAATGGCTCCTGGCATAATTCCCAGACTGTTTAAAACTAGTTTATACAGAAGTGGATGGAAGGCAACATCCCTGGTAGGATGTAGGTAACCTACAGTACAGCAGAGGGCTTTTGAACTTTCGAATATCTCCAAGAATGGAGACTTGACAACTCTATGCAACCTGTTCCACTGTTTCACTCATTGTGAAAACTTTTCTATCCTCCAGAGTGGAAAAAACAAAAAGAAAAAAAATCACCCTGTAGTGTTTTAACCTTAGCTTTGTGTCTGTCAGGTGCCCACTAAGCTGCTTTATGACTTCCCTCCCAGAGGGACAGGGGAGACTATAAGATGAAAAAAACTAGTAGGTTGAGGTAAGGCAGTTTGCTAAATCAAAAAAAAAGACAAGCAGAAGTTTACATGCACATAAGCAAAGGAAAAGTTACTCTCTACTTTCCATTGTCAAGCGACATTCAGAAGGAAGCAGGGCCTCGGCAAACACAGTGGTTGCTCCAGAAGCCAAACATTGTAGAATAACAAATGCCCCCCAATTCATCCTGTCTCCCTTAGCTTTTATATCTGAGGTAAGATCATCATGCGGTATGGAAAATCCCTTTGGTTAATTTGGGTCGGTCAGCTGGCCTGGTTGTGTCCCCTCCAGGATCTTGCCCACTCCAAGCCCTTTCATGAGGGAGGAGGGAAGGCATGTTAGAGAGACAGTGCTGCTCAGCAGTAACCAAAACATTTGTGTGTCATTGAGAGGGACCAATCTGATTTTTCTTTATGCCTCAACATGTGTTACACATGAGGTGAAAAATTGCTGCAGGGGCTGTCCCCGTGCTGGGAGCCCTGTCCCCGGGGAGGCTTCGCCTGGCAGCCGAGCAGGGCAGAGAAAGCTGCCGCGATCGGGCTGCAAGCGGCCCCCTGTGCCCGGGGGAAAATGCCCAGGAAATCGGGCTATGGGAGGAGCTTTAGTACATCGAACCAGGGAACTGCACCGCCGCAGCCCGGGCTCGTTTGATTCGGGTCTCTTGCAGGGAGCGGGGGCTCGCCTGGAGGCTCAGCTCGGTTCCCCCCTTCCCCCCTCGCCTTTCTCTCCCTGCGGTCCCGCTTCTCCCCTGGCTGCCTTCCCTGTCCGCGCCTGTCCTGCGCTGCTTCGCCGCTTCCCCGAGGCAGCTCGACCCCGCGGCACCGCAGCGCTCCGCTCTTTCCCCGCGGAGCCGCCGCCGCCGCCCGCAGCCGCCGCGCCCCGGCCCTGAGAGCCGCAGCTGCTCCAGGAGCGCGCCCGCGGGCACGGCAGCCTGTTCTCGGCCGGCAGAAGGGACACGCAGCCGGCTGCTGCTCGCAAACCGCGCCCGGCCCGCCCCGGGAGCCACGCAGGCTCAGCGCGGCTTGCGGCACACACGCTCCGGCTGCCGAGCTGACGCCGACGGCGCCCGCGGTACAGCGGGGCTCCGGTGCTCCCTTTCTCTCTCCGTCTCTCTTTTCTCCTCTTTGCTCCCTTTTCGGTAGAAACTTCCTTTAGCAATAAACAGTTCTCAGATAAGATACTGCCTCATTTGAGCTTTATTTTTGTCCGAAAAATCTATCGAGAAGAATCCTCCCCTTCTATAGAGAAGAATCCTCCCTTTTACAGGCGGACGGGACAGTCATCACCCTTCCAGCTATCAGTGCAAAGCACAGCACTACGAAGGAAAAATGAACTCTATCTCAGTCAGAGCCAATACACTCCCGTAACACAGTTCATACTTACATGTGCATACATACACGCTTTTATGCATTTTATTATGGTTGGATTACAGTATCACATTTAAATGCGATCAGAGTGAAGCTTTTTTACTGTGCAGCCCTAGAAACTGCGCCAAAACTAGACTGTAACATTGGCCAGTTCCTCAGTGCTAGTAGGGCTTAAAGGGGTCTTCTCGGTAAATATGCAATTATTTTAAGTTCAAGCAGTGTGGATACAGCGTTACCATCATTAATGTATATTAGTCAGTTGTATATGTACCATATGTCTCTGGAATGATTTTACTCTGATGGTTAGCACATTTGAAAGTCACACATTCATTTTTATTACTACTCGTATTATTTAGGTTAGGTTGCACATTTATTTGAGAAAATATATGTATTAAAGTACATTAAAGTATTTATAACCCTGCATGATAAGGCAGGCAAGACATCTTATGATATCATACCTAAATGTTTGGATTGACATCTTATTCCAGATGAAGATTGCTTTTATATTAGAATGCTAAATACATTGCTTAACTAAAAATATTTCCCTATTGTTCTTTTAAATTCTTAAACAGAGCTCAATGTTGGCATTTTACTGAAACCAAAAAATTGTGACAGTATTTATGATTCATGACTGGAGCATCATCTATCTCCTGTAAAAAACTGCCTCATTCTCTCATAGGCATTCTAGACATAAGATGGAGTTTTCTTTCATTATCCATTTATTTTAATTTCTGGTTATGTTTTGTGGTTTTGAGTGCCACTAATATGAATCTGCCAACCAATGGAGTCCTACAAACTCCCATTCCTCTAGGTACTTGCCTGCTGCTAGCTAATATTTTGAATATTTTTTATTCAGCACTAGCTAATTCCCCTGGACAGTTCTTTGGTTCGTCATTTGGCAAGCAAACGACATTTACATCACCTGTGTTGTTTTGTTTTGTATTTTCCATCTTTACTGTCTTTCTTTTTTGGTGACCTCTTACTGCTTGAGAGCCCTGACGTAGCTTCTTGAATCAGGAGATACACATACAACAAAACAGAAGATATCTAGCAATTAATTGATTAGGAAGGGGTCTTAAATTACCTGGTTGCCTGAGGGAATACTGTATTACCCCAGAACAATCACAAGCTGCTGTGCTTTGAAGATTTGCAGGAAGAGAATGATATGGGAGATTTTGATTAAGGGACCAAGTGAAGATATTGCCTGAGTAATGGGATTTGTGCCACTCTATTATGTTCAAAATTCAAAACTCAAGAGTACATATGACTTTTGTCATTATCCTTTTAATGAAAACTGCAGTATGTGGCTGTGAACACAAATCCTGCTAAGTAAACTCAGGAGAATTAGTTCACTGTACACAGAGATTCCAATTACTGTGTAAAAAAACCTGAACAAGAAGGAATCGAGCCACCAAAACACTATAAAATTTTACAGTAAGGACATAATCACGTACTTTTTTACTTCATTGCTGGATGCTTTCATTCTTCTGTCTACATTATGTGAGAATAAGAATGAGCAGTACAAATTTCTGTAGCAACACTGCCTTTCACCCAAGTATCTCAATGGATTTTGAAAGCAGTGATTGGTAAGTCTCACAATTACTAAGGTAGGAGAAAAAAACACAGGTGCCTTGCCTGCCTTAGAAATTGATTACAGCCAATACAAGATTTAAGAATAGTGGTAAGAAGCAAGGCTTGGTTTCAAGAATATATGTTTAGTAGGGAGGTAGCTATTAATTGTACTTTAAATTTGACTACTATTCTAAGGTTAATCAGCCCCCTGAGAACTGCTGCACCGTTTTTGCAATGACTGGTAACCTGGTTTACCAGTTGCTGGACAAAGGTAATTGAGAACATTTAAGAGACACTTAGAGTGAAATTTAAAACTACATTTATTTCTTCCTCTTTTAACCAGCGACCTCACCAAAGCAAGCTATTATTCATTATATTAATGCATAAGAATATAGAACTTTGTTGTTTTGAAATTTATTAAATTTTGAGAAGTGGTGTAAATGATGACATGTAGAATATTAATAGTATTATTAACTACTGAAATAATACTATCTTAGCAAGTGAGTATGAGGGGGAATCTTCCAGAGAAAGAGGGTAGATAAAGTCATAATTCAAGATTTTCCCTCATGCAGAATCTTAAAAGTAATTCTGTCTTACTGGGGAAAGGCAAGGAAGAAAAAAGAAAAAAAAATCAAATCGCTAACTGATTTTAGATCTTGATTTTCAATTATTTCAGAGTGTGATTGCAGCAGAACCAGAGAACCAGAACCTGAGATTCATTCCAGCTGCTTTCATGGCTTTGCATTTCCTTATTTTCTGATGTTTCTATACTTTTTGCTCTACAATAAATACCAACATTTTCTGATCAAGCACTAACTTTACAAGTATGTTGGAGAATGTGTTAGACTTCAAAACACAACAAATTACATTTGTGGAAAAGAAAAAGTCAACACAGGACATACTGTCCAAGTCTGAAATTAGGTCACAAGCATCCACAACTTTCTAATAACTTCAAAAATAGGTACTGTTCTGATATGATTGCTGCAGTATATCAAATGCTTGCTTTGGATCAGCTTGAGCTGATAAAAAACAGTGCTACAGTATGTCAGGAGCAAAGGCTACTCTCCAACAGCTTTTAAGAACATGGCTCACAGATCTCTTAGTAAAATGCTATTGATTGATAGAGTCAGCACTATGTCATCTGGCAGGCACACTATTTAAAGAATGAAGTCATTAGCAGTCTGCTGAAGGATATATAGCCTTCATTTTTGTTATTAACAGCCGGAAAAAGCGCTATTCTTACACTGCCAATAAAAGAGTAACACACAGCATTTGTAGACACATATATGCCAGCTGTTGTGTACAACCCATTCACAAATGTTCTTCACAGTACAAGCCTACAGTTTCAATAGGAATCATGACTTTTCTTTAATCAGTAGATAAATACACAAATATAATCCCAGTTACCATCATGATAAATTTTATATCTTACAATGTTCCTTTTCTATTAATAAAATAATGAAAGTGGAATTTTAAAACATTAAAAAAGCCATATACAGTAACTGCTCCAAAATTATGAGATAGATTCTTGTACAGGAGATCAGGGCTTTTAAATCACAAAGTAATCAGGCATTTTTATGAAAAATAAAATCTTCTGCTATAGCATCCAGGATTACCTACTGATTTGTCACAACTTTATTTTGTGAAATAAGAAGAGGTTAAATGTTTCCGGTTGAAGTGAAAGAGAAAATAGAGGGATAAATTTCATTCTTCATGTTATGCTTAAAATGTTGTTTGTATCCTGAATACCCAGAGACTGAATAAACAGTTTATAGATCTTTTCATGCAGCTTCTCAGGTTGTTACCATATCTGCCAAGTGAAGCAGGACTTGGCACAGTAAGCAAGCATGTATGATCTCGAGGGGAACCTGAGTGCTGTAAAAATTGTGACAATAGGTGAAACTAGTTCTTTTAATGTCATGAAACACTACTGCTTTGTTTTTTTCTCTTTTAAATAAACAACAGAATGGTCCTGATCTGATAATCTGATACCATTTTTTTTGACTCAGTTTAGATACTTCTTCTTATTTTTTTTCCTGTCTGGACACATATATAGTAGTCCTAGAAGACAATATTTGAAAACTACTCCTGTCACTAAAAAAGGAAATTCACTCCATCCATGAGTACATTTATTAATTCATATTCAGATACTTCTATGATCATTAGAGAAAACTCAATCAATAGAGTTTTTGTGGCTGTTATCTGGTTTTTCTTCATTAGTTTGTGCTGAGTTAAACATGGATTTACATTTTTAACTATATCAAGTTATCTCATTCTGCATTTGACACAAATAATGTGAAAACAGGCTGACAGACATAAATGGACGAAAACACGTATTTTGCATGGGGAGTAACTTTATTTTCTGGATGACTTGTATCAGAAAAACATTTTGTACATGTTCTATGGCTTGTATAAAATGCACTAAGTAATGAGGCTCATCATTACCATGCTATTGTCATTTCAAAGCATTGAAATGCAAAAATTAGCATTATCATTAGTTCCACAAGTTTTTTCCACATAATGAAAACAATTAATCAGTATAAACTGAATGTTTCAACTGACTAGTGAGGAATGAATTCATAGACTCCTTGGAAGTAGTACTTGCACTTTTTTTTTACCTTCTCCATTAGGCATGTATGAAGATATTAGATGTCCGTTCCGGTGTCCAGGCATAGAAAATGAAGGGAAAATAGAGCTTATTCAAACTATTTCCTTACCCTAAGGCAGGATCAACTATATCGTCATCAGTCCAGATTAGAAAAAAATTATACATTTTTTTTAGGATTGATTTACATAGCTCTAGAAAATCATAGCTTCTCTGAGATTATGTGTTTTTATGTGTTTTTATGTTCCTTTTGTTAAACCTATTTGACTCTCCATGGGCTTGGAAGCAGTTTATCCACTTATTCTTGAACGTTCATCATGTTATTTCCTCATTCTTCACCCTAAGCTGACATCAGTCATTCAATCATTTATCAATGCTGATGTCTTTCTAAGCCTCCGATCACTCATGTTTCTGTCCCCTGATTACCTCCAGCTTATGCACAAAACTCAATGCAACTCTCTAAACAAGGCTTATTAATGTGAGAGAAAAAGATTACTTCTTATGTTGCAAACAGCACGAGATGTCCCTCCTGTGCAATATGACATTTAAACTTCTGTTCAGTTTGTATGTATGAAATTCCCAGGTTGCCTCTGAACTACTGTTGCCTGGCTGGTTACTCCCCACTGTATGTCACATTTATTTTTCTGAGGCATGGTGTGTTGTACATGAGTTCTGCACTCTTTTCTTCTTACTTGCCACTCCACTGTCTGATCTGTCTTGGACTCTCTATTCCAGTCCTTTTTCCTAGGGTCCCCAGGGCTTCATTTCATGTGCCACTTTCATATATATTCCCTTTTTTCTACCATTCACAAAAGTAATAGCAAAAATAAATCATTCTCTTGCAAAACAACTCTTGATAGAGCCCTTCATTCTGACAGGGAACCACTAATAACAACTTTCCAAGTACAATTTTTCTACTGGTTTACACGTCTTTTATCTGCATCATACTTTTCTAGCTTGTTTATCAGAATGTCACATCAAAAGATATAGGAAAGGGAAGTTATGGCATCTGCTGCTTTTCCTCTCCTTTTAGGGTCTCCTAACATGTCAGACAGGGTGATTAGAATGGTTGATAGTACATGTTCATGATAAATCCATGATGACTTCTCATCTCTTTGTTTCTCCACATACTTAAGGGAGTTTATTCTAGTTTTATTATTGCAGTCAAGAAGTCTACAAATATAAACACTTGGTTATTATGTTTTAAAGAAGAGAAGTATGTTTCCAACTTTGTTTTCTGAAATTTCAAATATTGTTAAAATTCCTCCAATTGCTAAAGGCAGTTGCTAGAGGCTCCCACTTTATACCAGCTGTAAGACTGAGTACCTTACCTACTTAATTGCCCCCTAAACTACTGCTTTCTTCTTCTTGCTTATTCTTACCACTTGGTATTGTTTTTTTTTTCAAATGTATGACTGAGATGTTTATAAATAGAAATATAGCTGTATTATGCAAATACAGCCTCATCACAGTCTCTCAGTTGTTTTTCTCAGCTTTCATGTACTTTATTTCATCTTTCCTATTGTTACAAACTTGTTTAACATAGAAGCCCAAAGGAAGCTATACCTCTGTGAATAAAATGGATTGGAACCCAGAAAGTTCAAAATACACCCGAAAAACGTGATTAAGACCAAACAAGGTTGGATGTTGGTGCCAAAAAATT